>ML663560.1:11528282-11784032 GCA_007570785.1 Antilocapra americana
GGGGGGAGGGAGGAGGGAGGGGGGAGGGAGGGGGGTCTGGAGGGGGAGCATATGTAAACCCATGGCGGTTTCATGTCATTGTATGGCAAAACCAACACAATAAAGAAAATTAAAATAAATAAATAAATAAATAAAAATAAAATGAGTAACCAACAAGGAAAAAAAAACAAACAAAAAATGAAGATCATGGCATCCGGTCCCATCATTTCATGGCAAACAGATGAGGAAACAACATAAACAGTGACAGACTTTATTTTTCTAGGCTCCAAAATCACTGCAGATGGTGACTGCAGCCATGAAATTAAAAGACACTTGCTTCTTGGAAGAAAAGCTATGTCAAACCTAGACAGCATATTAAAAGGCAGAGATACTACTTTACCGACAAAGGCTTGTCTAGTCAAAGCTATGGTTTTCCCTGTAGTTATGTATGGATGTAAGAGATGGACTATAAAGAAAGTTGAGCACCGAAGAATGAATGCTTTTGAACTATGGTATTGGAGAAGAGTCTTCAGAGTCCCTTGGACTGCAAGGAGATCAAACCAGTCAATCCTAAAGAAAATCAGTCCTGAATATTCATCGGAAGGACTGATGCTGAAGCTGAAGCTCCAATACTTTGGCCACTCGATGCGAAGAACCGACTCACTGGAAAAGACCTTGATGCTGGGAAAGATTGAAGGCAGGAGGAGAAGGGGATGACAGAGGATGAGATGGTTGGATGGCATCACCAACTCGATGGACATGAGTTTGAGCAAGCATTGAAAGCTGGCAGTGGACAGGGAGGCCTGGCGTGCTGCAGTCCATGGGGTTGCAAAGAATCAGACACAACTGAGGGACTGAACTGAACTGAGTCTTTGCTCCAGCAATACTAAATTTTTCATAGTTCCTCAAATACACCTTAGTATTCACACCGCTGTGACTTTTCATATTCTATTTTATCTCTTAAGACTGCTTTCAATGCTCTCTTCTTTTATTCTGCTTGAGAGATAGCTAATGGGTCCCTGACACCTGCCTCAACAATCCCAGGTGGCCTGGGTCCCGCCCTTGCTTCAAGTTCCTACTGAGGGACTTCCCTTGTGGTCCACCGGTTAAGACTGTGTGCTCCCCCTGCATGAGGAACAGGTTCAATCCATGGTCAGGGAACTAAGATTCCACATGCCAGGATGTGGTCAAAAAAAATAAACAGTTTATCACCTGTTTCTAGAGATGTCCCATAATTCTTAAAGGACCTACCCAGGTTAAAAACAAAAACAAAAAACTCCCACTGAACCCAGTTTTTATCTCATTTTTATCTATTAACACAATATATTGTGATTTCCTGCTTTTCATGCCTTTCATATGTGAAATACCAAAACAGACCAGTAACAGGTACAAACTGTTTACCATTCTGTTAAATACAAGGAAGAACTCTTATAAATATTTTTCCAAAGTTTTGAATATCCATTCAGTGATTATGTAACAAACCTGTCCGTAGAATTGCCTTAAGTATGCCAGGCTGATCTTGGAGCCTCAAATTGCTCCTGACACATGCTACAACGTGAATGACACTTGAGTTCATCACACTATGTGATAAAAGCAGATCAAAAAACTATGTTATGCAAGTTTTTAACTGCATAAACTATTTATTAACCAATGACCTCCACACACTTATTTCTTTCTGGACACACCCGTGGTGCGGCCACGGCAGCCTCTGGTCTTGGCGTGCTGGCCTTGGACATGAAGTCCCCTGGACTTTAGTCTGGGGGCCTGAGCCTTCTCCAGTTACTCTGGGTCTTCCCAGGGCTTTTGTCCAGACCCTCGGCCAGGACCCGGCTTTGTTTTCCATCCATCAGGTCCTCCATCTGTCTAAGAATCAGTCTGGGGTCCTGTACTGGCGTGGGTTCGGCATGACGGTGACCACCCGCTGCACCTAGTCCCAGGCGAGCTGTCTTGCTCCTGTGGTGAGGTCCGGTCCGCTTTCCTCAGTACCACATGGCGGATCTTTGCCCCCCACTCTTAACTGCAGTGATGGCTGAAGCAATTTTCCGCTGGGCCCTGAGTGCATCTCCCCACCTCAGCTCTTATAATTTGCTTCCACTGGGAACTATTAAGCTAGTCTCTAAAATTTCTTTAAGGAGAAACCAAACATATTAGAAGGCTTCCCAGGTGGCTCAGTGGTAAAGAATCGAAGATACAGGTTGGATCCTGAGTTGGGAAGATCTCTGGAGAAGGAAATAGCAACATACTCCAGTATTCTTGGTGGGAAATCTCATGGACAGAGGAGCCTGGTAGGCTACAATCCATGAGGTCACAAAGAGTGGGGCATGACTTAGTGACTAAACAACAAGCATATTAGAAAACTTGAGGTCAAAGTCTTGGGAGCTTTTTGCTTAAATCATCTTTAATTATTGAATTTAAATTAAATTTAAATTTCCTTCAAATGTTACGTATTCTCATTATAGAATCTTCTGTTCTTTCTACTCCCTTAAATTTTCCTCATCCTCTGCCTATACCTATCTATCTATTGAAAGCTGCTCAGTTGTGTCCAATTCTTTGCGACCCCATGGACTGTAGCCTGCCAGGCTCCTCTGACCATGAGACTCTCCAGGCAAGAATACTGGAGTGGGTAGCCGTTCCCTTCTCCAGGGGATCTTCCCGACCCAGGGGTTGAACCTTCTGCCCACAAAATAATGCTAATTAATGATTTTGTGCTGGAATTATTTTAAGGTGTCCTCTTTTAGTATCTTAATTACTCACACATTTTCTCCCCTTCCTCAATGAGGCAGGATTTAGGCAAAAGGATACCAAGGTGTTAGATCTGTTCCTTGTCACTTATCAGTATAAACGGTAAAATTACTCCTGTACTGTGGCCTCCATGTCCTCCAACCTGAAATGAGAAGCTTGAAGGCAGCTCTGGCTCAGGCTGCTACAAGGGTTCCTGAAATTCATTCAATATAATACGTACTTGCACAATGTGAAACAATGCAAAGATTTATTATTACTGTACATAATACAACTTTTGGCATACCAAAATGGATTTCATCTACAGAGAGCTATCATTAAGCATTTGCGATGTGTGGCTGATCTGTTTTAGGTTTATATAAACTTATTTCTGTGATACTAAATGAGTCTACATTGAAGAATTGAGGGAAAAATACAACTTATTTTGAAGATTAAGAATGGAGAACACAAGAAACCCTCTCTTCTTCCTTAAGATCAGAGACTGATCTTCACATTTATACTGCCAGGATGCAGAGCAGTTCCTAACACTGACTCAAGATGCTAGTAACAGAAAACATGCACACAGATCACTTCAATCCGTGGTGCAAAGTAGTAGGAAACAAGAGAGGTTCCTGTCACACTCAGAGAAAGTGGTGACTAGGTCCTGCTGTGGCATCGACCTCACAGAAAACGGGGTGAGAAGGGAGAAAGGAACAGAGAGGGGAGGGAGGAAGGAAAGGAAGATGCAGAGAGGCTGAAGCGGTACTCAGGGCCAGGGAACATGAACAAGAGGGAGAGGACAGACAAGAACTTTGAACAACATGCTAAGGAGCCTGAATCTTACCCTCAAAGCAAAGCCTTCAGAAAAGTTCAACAGATATAATGTGATGCTTGTGTGTTTTAGTAAGTATTCATCTAGAAGTAACAGTGGAAAAGGACTAGAAAAGAGCAATATGAGTTAGAAGGTCAATTAAGATTCTGCTGCAAATATGAAAGTGATAAAATATCAGAAACACGATTATGGGGAAAATAAAATGATGTGGAAATATAATTCAGAGGATCTGAGTCTCTAAGATTATGACTGAAACAGCTGTGGGTGGGGCACAACAGAAAGAAAGTTAGGGATTATTTACTAGTGTCTATCTGTTTACTAGTCTCTATTAGTGTCTATTTCAATGAGTGGCAGGATTACATTTATTGATGTTGAAAATATGGAGGAAGAGCGTTTTTGTAAAATAAATGGTGGGCATAATTTTAGACATATTGGGACTGTTTGTGTAGCGTTTAAGAGGTCACTTCCAGTTGGCAGCTAACCTGAGGTCCAAAGCTTGGGAGTGAGACATGGGCTAGAGTGTCTATTTGTACTTGGATGTCATTGGCAGTTACAGACGGTAGCAGAAGCCATTAAACAGCTAAGTTGCTTGGTGGGGGCGGATGAAGGTGGACCAACTACGGAAAGAGGACAGAGCTGACAATGGACTCTTTGGGAGAAGCAACCACAATGGGGAGAAAATGAGTCCTTTGAATAAAAGTCAAAGAGACGGCAGGGAAACCAGTAATTAAAAGAACCAAAGATCAATTTTCCAGCAATGGAAAGAATTTTCAACATAAGAACTTATTTGGAGGCTGGCTATCATTAAATGTGTTATACTCACTAGGGTAAAAGGCCTCTGAATGTTACTCTAAGTAACTAAAATGCTTCTGTAAATACACATTTATCTTGCTAAAAGAAACTTATAAGAACTTCATTGTTAGAACATAAAGATATGAGAAATGACTCTAAAGGGATGGGTCCCCAAAGACGTAAGAAAAGAGTGATTTTCACAGGAACGTCTTATACTTTACTTCTCCAGAGAAACTGGCCCCTAAAACATAAAGAGGTTGTAACTCTGGATTAATGGAGTGATTAGTAAACCGAGCACACAAGGTTTAAAACTACAGCCAGGCCATTAGATGTGAAATGACTTTAAATGGTGCTGATGTCCAATAATAGATAGAAAAAGACTACTCACCGCCGCAGCATTTAGAGACAACCATACATGAGTTAGCATCACCATCTAAAACATTTTGGTTCTAGTAAACTGTAGGTCAACTTGTAATATCATATCCACAGACTTCTGAAATCAGTATTATTTTTAAACAGCATGGTAAAAGTTTACGTCAAGTTGAGCCTGGAGTCATGTGAGTGATTATGCCACACTCTTCATTTGGGAGAAAGGCACGTAGAAACAGGAAATTCTACTTTCTGTTGGCAATGTCAAGCCTTTCCAAGAGGGAGAAATAATGAATTTTAAATAACTGAAGAAATTGCCCTATGAACTATTCATAAACAGGAAACAACAGTAACAACAAATACTTAGTTTTTAATCTAAAACATTTGTCCTTCTGAGCAGTTCCTAGTAAAACTAAAGGGAGAACTTTTTCTTTATGTCTCAAGAATCAGCTTTCAAACATCAAGAATTAGGGCACAGAATCTGTCCCAAGTTCTTCCTGTACATAATCTTTTTGGTTTTAATAAAGAAGGTTTAACCAAGTTTAGTCTGGAAACAGTGCTATCGTGCAGGACCAAAACTGAGTCTGTATCCTTTTGAGAAACAGATGAACTTCCTTTCTGCATCAGAGGCCTGATCCTGATGAATACCTTCAGCTTCAGGATTATCCAAGACTGACTACAGTCCAGCATCTGACACTCAGGGAATTTAGGGGGAATGACAGGACATAATACAGTGAGCTATTCAGTCTAGTTCGTCAGGTCAAGGACAGTTTGGCCAGACTCTGGCTTACCCCTTTTTCAATGAACGGGCTTTGAGAAAAATGCCTTGCTTCTAACTTTATTCCACTTTGCAACAGGCTGCAAATCAGTATAGTGAGGATCTTTCTACCTTACTGTCACAAAGTAAGGATTCAGATATAAATCAACCTGTAAAAGATTCAGGAAAGAAATCAAAGTGTATTCCTAGGACTATTGATGCCACACTGATGTTGGCTCATTTTCTCCAAAAGAATGAGAAGTTTTTGGATTATGATTTTCAAAGTATAAGACTGGTGGTTTCATATCACAGGCGAGTCCCTGAAACCAAATGGGCTGATCTGACTCCATATGAGCCTAAATGTTGTTAAATCAAAACAAAGTCAAATTGAAGTACCATAGACAGTGGTGACGATTAATGCCCAAGTAAAGAAACATAACACAAAGAAGCAAGCAGGTGCGGGGAAGTGGAGAGGGATGAGCAGATAAGGCAATCTGTATCTTTGTTAGGAAAGAAACGAAGGATACACTATACTCATGAGCTGTAAATGCTGCCCTGGACCCCTTGTGCTGTGCTTAGTCGCTCAGTTGTGTCAGACTCTGTGACTCTATGGACTGTAACCCGGCGGTCTCCTCTGTCCATAGGATTCTCCAGGCAAGAATACTGGAGTAGGTTGCCACGCCCTCCTCCAAATCTTCCCTATCTAGGAATTGAACCCAGGTCTCCTGCATTGCAGGCAGATACTGGAACCCTTATTCTTTAATGTCTACACAATTTTTACTTATTTTTGCTTTTTTTCCCTCAAGAAAGAGGAATGGGTGATTCGTGTGGTCAATTATAAGAACTGTAGTCCTTAAAAATCTAATCTAGGGACTTCTCTGGCAGCAGACACCGGCTTGATCCTTTCGATGCAGGAGACACCAGTTTGACAGCTGGTAGGGTAAGACCTAGTAACTAAAAACTCCCCAAAACAAGAACAAAAAAGCTAATCTGAAAAGCAAATGGAATAAAAAAAAGTTAAAATATACACAATATTCCCTTTATGGAACAAACGGTCCTCTCAAATTTCTGTCCTTCTAATATTAAATTTACCAAATTTTATGAAACAGGCTCTCATTTACATGCTGAGCAATAAAATCAGTTGTCTTGGATTCTGTGGGTTGTTTTACTACAGCAGAGAAAACGCTATTAAATAGAATAAGAAACAAAGCCAAACTAGACGCTTACTGGACAAGACTGGCAAATGTGACTAAACCTCTGGATCCACAACCACTTAGCATTTTTCAACCTCTAATCTAGTTAAAAACAGCACACTTATGGGTTCCTTGAAATTACTAAGGGAAGCTAAACAAGAAAGGCCCTGACTGTATCAGTATAATAGACTATTCTTTAATGTCTATTAGTATAGAGATGCACATGAAAACATAAACTGCTTTTGTTTGTAAAATTTTGTCTTAAAATGTTATTTTCTGGTTTTCCCTTATCAAGTCTCCTTGCCGGACCACTACGAAAATCAAAGACAAAGGGAAACTTTGATGGATACAATAAAATAATTTTTTAAAAACTTCCCAAAGTCCATGCTCTGTCTAACACCAAAGAAGAGAAGCTTTAGAGCCTCTCTATAAATACCAAAACCAAAAAGCTGTTTCATTAAATAGTGAGTAGGAAATGGTTTATCAAATATTTCTTGACATTAGTGCTTAAAATCAGTTTCAAGCCACTGATCAATCTTTTGATTATTATGATCACAATCATGACCGACACTGATGATGATTTAATTCTCACAACAACACAAAGAGGTGCTATAATTATTTTCATCTCAGAGATGGGAAAGACAGAGATAAAGTAACTTATTTGAACTCTCCTAGTTAAAAAATGCCTGAGAGTTTTAACTTTCATTTTGACCTATATCACTAAATTTCAACACTACCAGCAAGAACAGGATTACTAAAAGCAATTTAATCTGACAAACCTGTAAATCTAAGAATCAACTGATTGAAAAAATTAACGGAGGTACAGTAGCAGCATTATTCGCTTAGTTGTGTTCAACTCTTTGCGACCCCGCGGACTGTAGCCCTGCCAAGCTCCTCTGTCCATGGGACTTCCCAGGTGAGAATACTGGAGTGGGCTGCCATTTCCAGGATCCAGGGGATCCTCCCAACCCAGGGATGGAACCCATGGCTTCTGCATCGGCCGGCTGGTTCTTTACTGTTTAGTCCTCAGTGAAGTCCCATGGATGGATGGAGAGGTAGTAAATATTTCACTGTTGTGAAACCTGAAAAAAAGTGCTCAGTGGAAACCGAGTTTAGAATAATGAGAGGTTCACTAGCATTTGAAACTGAAAACAACGCTGGAAAGTTTACTTTTAAATTCTGACGTTGTTTTCAATTGAGTTTGGGATGGTTTGAAAACATTTCCAGAAATCAGATAAACAGGAGTACCTAATAATTCTGTAATGTCTCATTTGGCATATTGTATACAGTATCAGATAGTTTTTAAATATATGCATCTCCCTCATCCTCACCCTGGGTAAAAGGTGGCCACAGTTATTTAATAGTTTGCTGCGAGTAAGTCATTCTCATTGTCATTCCCTCTCTCTCACACACACCCTCCTTCCAGTGTTCCCACTGCCTGGATTACAGTCACTGGGACTTAAGGCCTCTGACTCGGCACATTAAGAGTAACACGATGTATATTCTTTGGTTTCCATGAGTGACAGGTACCTAGGAAAGGCCCACCTGTTAACCTCCTTGAGATGAATCCTATGCAGAAGTAAAAACACTGTGCAGGCTCCAGAGTGAGGCCAGCACACTGTCTGGGTTCCCCTCCTGCTTGGCCAGGAGGGCAGACTCTCGTTCATTATCACCTTATCAGTACATCTGTCTGCTGCCAAGGGTGAGAGAAGACTTAAGCCTTTTACGGCATGCTGGACTTTCTGACTTCTCTAAAGCAAAAGCAAATCCTCAACAGACGGATATGTTTTAAACCTACTGCACCCATTTACCCATGTTATTGGATCAATTAACTCAGCTCAGAGTTGGAAATGACTAACAGTGGCTCTGTCATTATATGGGCACCATTTGAATACACGATGGTCAGGACTAAGGCCTGGAAAGCTGACAGGTGAGCTGGGGGGAGAGAGAAGCGTGACTAACAGTGTGGGCTCGAGCCTGACCAAGACTCAGAGCTTAGAAGGTGACAGAGCAGAAGTGAAACTCTGGTAAAGAAAGAACAGTGGGAGGGAGAAACGGTTGACAATTCACGTTGCACATTTAAGAGCAGAAATGTGGGGTTCTGCTTTTTTTTTTAAAGAAGACAAAAACAAAAAGCAATCATTCCTTCTAAGCAAAAATTTTCCCAGAGTCTTTCCTATTTTAGAATGTGGGTTAAGTCTTTAATTTTTCTCTGGGTAAAACATGGCCACACAATTTCTCTGCAACTAACTACTATTCTTTCTGCCCACACTCAGACTTTAAAATTAGAATTATTCAGGTTTCAGACACTATATACTCAAGCCCTACTGTCAGAAGTATACAGAATATTCACATTCCTCACAAAACACATACCATATACCAACTCGGATCCTCTTTTTTAATACAAAAGATTACTTTAGAAAAGTAATTTTTTTCCTAGTGTGATGCTAAAGAAGCCTAGCAATAAAAAGAAAGATGGAAGAAAGAGGTCTCTCAATTCTCAACTAGAATTCTACCAGTCCACTGTGAAGGCACACAAATTCTTATTAGTGTTTAATCAGCAAGAGTAAAGAAAATCATGTGTGAAAAGGGAAGTCTGCAAGAGGTTAACTGAATTAATGCAAGCAAATCTAAAGGGGACAAGTTAGGTTGGCAAACTGTAAAACCACGGTGGAGACAAAAAGTTTAGAAAATCAAAACATGCCCAAAATGGGAAAATTCCTACTGAAGCAAGTCACAGCAGTTTTCAATAAGGATAAAAGTGCAGAACTGGAAAACTGTATCAGCTGGGAAGAGGTGAACCTAAAAGAAACTGCTAAGAACTATGGAATTACCATTCCTGGAGATTTTCATGGGTTGGAATTTAGCACCCATCTCTCTGGAATGGGGTTAGTGTAGTGAACACTTAATGCATAGCAATTTCTATAAGCTCCAGATCTTATCAAGATAGCAAAGAAGAAAAGATGAATCAATAGCTTTTGTTTGTTTCTCACTGAAAACTGTACACATGAGAATAAATCAACACAGATGTTTCCTGGGATAGTGGGAAGAATCCAGTGGCAACCAAAGTGCCAGTCCTGTCATAAGCTGGCTCTGCCTGCGTGTGAACCAGTCAGCCATTCCGAGCACAGTGGCCCTGCCTGCACACGGACAGAAGAGACGGGAAGACAGGGGAGCACTCTGTTCGGGAGCTGACGGCACCCGGGAGGCGGGTGACCGTGTGGCTCCTCCTCACAAGTGAGGAAGCTGGCTCCCAGGACCACTCGCCCACGGTCACGCCTACAGAGTGGGCAGCAGAGCCAGGCTGTGTGTCCAGCTCTGTTTGGCTCTGAAGTCCGTAATGTAAAAAACACCATCCTGCTCCTTGGCAGCCTCAGAAGCTGCCGGTGACCTTGACTTTCTGTGGAGAGACCCGCTGGCCCTCCTGCCAATTCCTCCCTGTACCCACTGCCGACAGGTTCTTACTGCCCTGTCACCATCCTTCCTCACCTGGTGCCCACTAGTGACCAGACGGTCCTCTTAGAGACACTAACTCCTTACAGTAAAGGCCCAGAGTACAGGGGAAATGGCCAAAGCTTTGGAAACACACACCAGTGTCTTCGTGGAGTGCTTCCAACTCTCCGATCATCCCAGTCACATGGGCTGCCTGCCGCTGCCCAAACACATCTCTGCCTTTCGTGCTGCACGCTGGCAGGGAACGCGCTTCCCTCCATTTGTGGGGCTACCATGCTGACCAGTCCAGAAAGAAAATCCTTCTCCTCCTCGTGGCAAAGATCTTTGAACTGCAGCTCTACTGGGAACTCTCGGGGTTTTATTTACTTAGGTCTCACTGCCCCCTCTTACCGCCTGTCAGTGTCTGGAAAGCAGTCTTGACTTAAAGTTTGTTAAGATGAATCAGTAAGTCTGAGGGGGGAAATACCTTCCTCATCAGTAAATACTCTTGCTTCCTCATCGACACTGCAGTGGCCCGTCTCCAGCAGAACATCAAACCATGAGAGGACACACATCATCCTACCTAGTATGCTTGCATGCGTGGGGCAAGGGGCAGGGAGGAGGAGAGAGGGCAGAAGGAGCTAAGGAGACAGCCTGAATTAGACTGTGCGGTGCCTGCAACCAGCCGAGGCTTACCCCCCAGGAGGTTTTATGTTAGGGAATGACTGCCCACGTTTCCGATGCTGAAACCTGTGGGGCAGCAGATTGAAGTCGGAATTCAAAGGTGGAAACAGGCTGAAGACAGAGGATTTGGAGGCAGCCTAGCACCAGGGCTCCCCTTCTTCAGCCGAGCCTCTCAGCAGCGAAGGGAGGGAGGCTGATCAGAGCAAGAGAAGACGGGAGATGGGCAAGCTCTGGCCACACGAAGGGAGCACCAGTGTCTCGGGGTGGAGACAGTTCACCCCCACAGGTACTCACTACCTACCAGTACAGAGCAGTTGACATGGCTAGGTGCTGGGATGTGCAGAGATAAACAAGCAGCAATCCACAGTCAAGCAGGGAAAACAGATTACAAATAACTAACATGCAGAATTATGGCTCAACAACAACAAACGTCATTATCAGAAACAAGACGTAGAGAGAACAAGGTACCACAAAGTCAGAGGGAAGAAAAGCTTCAAGGACAAAAGGTGGGGCTGATTAGTAGGGGACTAATCAGCATCCACAGAGGAGAATGGAAAAGGTAATAGTTTCCTTCTTAACTATTGTTAAGTAAACAAATTCTAAAATTTCACAGTGAAGAAGGTGGCATCTCTACTTTGTATTTTCCCCAGGTGTAATTAGAGACGCCACCTTTTTCACTATGAAATTTCAGAATTTGTTTACTTAACAAAACCCAGGTGTAGGGACTTCACTCATGGCTCAGCTGGTAAAGAATCCATCTGCAATGCAGGTGACCCAGTTCGATCTCTGGGTTGGGAAGATCTCCTGGAAAGGAGAATGGCAACCCACCCCAGTACTATTGCTTGGATAATTCCATGGACAGAGGAGCCTGGCAGGCTATAGTCTATGGGGTCGCAAAGAGTCAGACATGACTGACTAACACTTTCAATTTTATCCCCCTAGGTGTAGATCTGAAATTCCCATAATTCTAAATACGCTATATGACTAGACTAACTCAACGTCAAGTACTTTAATAATGGGACTTTAAATCCCTCACTGCATCAAGCAGGCAGTTATCAATTTGAGTATATAATCTTGCAGTAGCACAAGGACATCTGTGCACTCCCCTGTCACAAACTTGGAAGCAGATGACTAACTACTTTTCAGTGCATTAAAACTGAGAAAATGATCTGATCATTGGTTCTAAAAGGACTGCTGTGGATAAAAAGTGAATTCCTTATTTCTAGGAATATGCTATTAACGTGGGAGTGAATTCCTAGTCTTTAATTTTATTAGCGTGAAAGCAGAGAAGTGTCCATGCTGTGTAGTTGGGTACAATGAATTCAATGAGCTTATGGGAGCAAGGAACAGTAAAGGAAGACAAACATTTGTTATGTGAACACCCAAGTGTTCTTTATAAAGATTTCTAAGGCAACTGCCTGCCTTCCCAGTAGAGCACCTGAAACCAGGGGTAAAAAATACCCCATGCGAAGTGCCCACAGAGAATCTTCCTGGGAGTAGAACAACCTATAAAGGTTTCAAGTTTCCGGGAATGAAGCCAGTTTGCCTTAAAACTACACTCAGAAGTAAAACAGATCATTCAAAGCAGAAGCTGCACGTCCTAAGCTAAGTCAACACACAATCGATGACTTAAAAACACCACTGACAATCAGGCTGATGGTGCATGAGCAGCAGGCAAGTGCTACTTTCACAAGGGGCACTTGTGTCTCCAGGAGAAGATGCAGCAAAGGAAATCTAAGCTTGAGATCAAGTTAAATAATGTGTGTAGCAAAGTGAAGGTCAACTGATTTTGTAACAGGTGGTAGAGGAAAGAGACTGGGAAAATAGGAGTAAATCTAGTTTGTTAACAGCAGAAGTAAAAGGCAGTCAAGCACAGACAATGCTCCTTATTCGTGGTGGTGATGGTCTATAAAGCAGGCGTGGCCACTGAATTAGCAAATCCTGGACTGCTGCTCCTAAGCAAGATACAGATACAGGATGAGATTCCTGTGAGCTTCTGATTACAACATTTACATCAACCAATCCATACTGAACTGTTTTATGTGTGTTTTTGTAAAAGGCACTGTATTTAGTGGGCTTCCCTGATGGCCCAGTGGTAAAGAATTCACCTGCAATGCAGGAGATGAGGGTTCAATCCCTGGGTTGGGAAGATACCCTGAAGGAGAAAATGGCGACTCACTCCAGTATTCTTGCTGGGAGAATACCATGGACAGAGGAACCTGGCAGGCTATAGTCCCTGGGGCTGCAAAGAGTCGGACATGAATGAGCGATTACACCACCACCACAACTGTATTTAACGTGTGTTGCTGACTCATGAATATTGAACTCCTGAGCACTACTGCTCACACCTGAATGGAGCTTAGCCAGCACACGGGCGGCTTCTTTCATAAGGTGCATCACAGGGATGCCAGACTGCACAACCCTCCGTGCAAAGAAGGGGAGCAAGGGGCCTCCATAGGCTGTGAGGAGGACCTGTGTTGAGTGCAAGTGCTGGGACAAGAAGGCAGACAGCACCTGGCTCAGCCCCACTGGGATGTGCATGGAGGTGAGTCTCAAAGCCCAGCCGCCCTCCCAGGTTCACCAACAGCTGTGTCGGCTGTGTCTGAGTACCGCGTGTGCAGTTATGAATAAATGTCAGCAGCAGGTGAACTGGCACATATAGAAACCCGCAGATCATGACGGTTGACTTCACTTGTTTCAAATGCATTAAAAGAAAACAAACCTGTGTATTCCACCCCATTAATCAATCCTGCTTTTCCTATTAGAATGACTGTGAGCTAACAGGGGTGGGGGAGGCATCTCTTTTTGCTTCAGTTTTGCTTCTAGTTTAGAAAAGAAACAAAGCAGTTGCATATAAAGAAACTAAGCTAAACCCAGGACAAAATACCTGAGGGGTTCCCATGCCTCAGTCACAACATTATAACTTCCTGAATAAGAACATGTAAAGAAGAGTGTGGACGAACTCAGTCAAGACTGGATCTGAGGAAAACGGATCTGTTTATGAACAGATCTGAACAAAAACCTGGAACTCTCAACTCTTTATCTCCTCAGATTACACTTCCTCCTCCCTCTCTCCATTCTTTCAAAAAACACTCATGTGCCATGTAACATGCTAGAAGGTACAAGACTAAAATGATAGCCTCAATAAATTCAGAGCCTGTTGGAAGAGACTGAAAGTAAAGAGGTAAATAAAATCTAACGTGGTCTTTCTGTAAGACACCCAAACTGGAAACCACCCAAATTTCGATCTATAGTTGAAGTGTATAAAGAAAGTAAAGCCACAGACTGGAATACTACACAGCAATGAGAATAAATCAACCACAACTGCTTGTGGGGGTAGCAAAAAGCAGAAGAGAAATCACAGGGAGCTGCACATACCATACCAAGAAAGCAAGTCTTTTGGGGTACATAAAGGGAGGAGATATGGACACTGAGAGATTCTAAGTCGAAGATTCAGCAGATCTGAATTTTACACCAATCATTATGTCAGGCAATGTGATGCACGTAATTATAATAAGACAGGAAGACCACACAGGAGACAATAAAGGGAATTTCAGCAAGAATCAGCGTGAAGGTACCAGTTATGGTAGAGAGAGGATGAGAGAAGTCAAGCACACACAATCAAAATGTGAGTGAGCAGGAGAGTCAGAGGAGTCCCAGAATCATTCTGGAAGGAGTCCATGGCATTTTGTTTTTCTATTTTATTCTCTTCTTTAATTAACATCTTTGCTTTTACTACAAATACAACACATACAGAAAAGTGCATAAAATATAAATATGTAAACTGATACATCATAAAACAAACACCCATATAACGGCCAAGAAAGGGCCAAGTAAGTGCCTAGAAGTTCTCCTGCCTATTTCCATTCCTAAATCTAATAGATTTCCTCAAGAAGTCACTACTGGTCTGCTTGTTTTTCCTTGCTTTTACCCCTCTAAATATGCACCCCTAAATCTGCAATTTTTTTTTAAATAATAAAAGACTTCGTCGCTAGCTAAGCTCTGCAACACACACAAAAATTTTGAAACAAAAACTCCAAAAGTTACCCCCCAAATAGTTTTGTATGTTGTATACACTGGACAGGTCTTCTATATTACATAGGTAGAATGGAATACAAACTGCAGACCTGGGCATAACTGCATGCTGTAGTCCACATGTAGAAACTGTAATGTTTCTAGATAAGGCAGCCTGTGTGGAGGCTGACCTCCTAAGGAAAATATGTGAAAACCCTCAAGTGTTGCAACATCTTCAAAGACTTAGAAATCGTGGACACCAGAATGCTTGATAGACAAAGTAAAGAACACAGGAGTATCCGTTAATTTAGTGCTGTTCTAACTGCTGAAATAAGTGAAACAGAAATAAAATATCAAAATGTTCTACATGTACTGTAGAAAGGGAAGTACTATTAAGTAAGACTTCCTTCAGTAATACAGAGTGCAGTGTGTATGCCTATACATATGACATGTTTAGATACTTCACTGAATTTAAGCAAAGGTCATCTAGAGACTTGCAGGAAAAGTAGATAGCATATTAACTTCAGAATAAGTTACCGCCTTTGCGCATGCTTCTGAATATGAATCCTTACAACATCCCAGAAGGAAGTCTAGAGAGTAATTAGATTAATATTCTATGAAGTCATTTTAAGTCACTTAAAATCACGTTCTGTTAAGAAGTAAATATAAAAAGGACTTTCATAGCTACACCTTTGTGTCAGTAAATAGTTTATCTTTTATAATTGCTGACCATCTGAAGTGATGAAGAGATTGGACTAGATAAACTGAAACACTCCCAAATAATGTACCAGATGCAAAATTTGGGGAAGAAAATAAAAGAAAACACACAAAAAAAGAATCACACTTAACATCACTTCAGTTCTCTGGAGTTAGAGACCAATACTCAAGGCAGCTGACTCACTGGAAAAGACCCCGTTGCTGGGAAAGATTGAGGGCAGGAAGAGAAGAGGGTGGCAGAGGATGAGATGGTTGGATGGCATCACTGACTCAATGGACATGAGTCTGAGCAAGCTCTAGAAGCTGCTGATGGACAGGGAAACCTGGCGTGCTGCAGTCCATGGGGTCACAAAGAGTCTGACATGACTTAGCAACTGAACAATAATAAAGCAAGCACCAGTCAGGTCAAAAGTCAGAAATGTGGAAGAAATACAGGCTGCAAGTTCTCACTTTCCCCTTTTTCTTGGGTTTGACATACTCCAACACTTAATGACTCCCACAGAGGAAATGCTTTTCCAGGAACTCTTCTTTACCATTACTGAGAGCCGAGAATCGCAGTACATTCTTGGCAGTGACCCTGGGCGAGACTGTTGCCTGGAGCTGCGGGCCCCAAACACTAAGCTTCCCGGCGAGTGGTGCTCGTCGCAGTGGAAGGCCCCCTCCCCAGAGCCCCCCAGGTTCTCCGGCCCCTGCCAACAGCCCTTTCAATCTTCCACAGGCTCACTTGCAACCCTGCATGAGTTGCCAGTGTCTCTCGGCTCCTTCACCTGCAGGGTTTCATTTTTCTGTTTGACGCTTAATGTGGACTTTACTGCGGACTACAAAAGAGCCCTCTCCGGCTGTTTCTCACACGCCGACACAATCGCTCCTCTGTAACTCAGGAGAGGATTAATGATTGGGTTTTATTTGATTGTAGTTTTGATTAATCCTGACTTTGTTTAATTTGTGACCTTTGCCGGACTCCCAAGGGCTGGGAATTAGAAGGCGCACACTGCACCGCTGTGTTCGGAGCGGACTGAGCCTGCCAATTTATTGCATGCCTCATTAGCCACAAAAGCGATGAAATTTTAGTCCAAAAACAGCTTCACTTTTTTTTTTTTCAGGGTATGGGTACAAAATTCCTCTATGAGCTTTTCTTTCTGACTTAAATATAGCAAGCCAATAATTAAGTCTATCCTGGTTAAGCTCAGAGGGTTCTAATTGCAATTGGCAGGTTATCTCAGTAAATTACCAAACCCAGGCAAGTCATGTCCCAACGCAGCTGTCCTGACTTCCTGGGTTTAGAATTAGTGTTTGTGAGAGGCTGGGAAAAACCTGACTTCTCAAACTGCAAAAAATTACAATATTCTTTAATATAGTGGTCCCCAACCTTTTTGGCACCAGGGACCAGTTTCATGGCAGACAATTTTTCCACGGACCGGGGAGGAGGACACTTTCAGGATGATTCAAGCACATTACGTTGACTGTGTACTTTATTACATCAGCTCCACTCAGATCATCAGGCATTAGATCCCAAAAGTTGTGGACCCCTGCTTTAATAAATTTGTCTTTGGAATTAAAAACAAATTTATATGAATAAATTAACCCTAGTTTGTGTTTAAGAGTTAACACACCGTGGAAAAGCTGCTGTAGCTTTTCACTATTTACTATTTGAGAATCAGTTATTTAGAATGTTTCTATACATCATTTGTAAGACAATATTCTATATAAAAATTGTATCTTCTGGAGCTGCCAGAATCAACAAATTATAAGAAACTGTACAAGATGCCCCTTTCTGTGATAACACAATTCTGCTGATTAAAAAAGGTTCATTAAAGAATGAAAGACTGCTCGTGCATGTGCGCGAAGTTACTTCTGTCACGTCCGACTCCATGTGACCCTGCGCATCGTAGCCTGCCAGGGTCCTCTGTCCATGAGATTCTCCAGGCGAGCATACTGGAGTGGGCTGCCATGCCCTCCTTCAGGGCATCTTCTTGACCCAGGGATCAAACCTTATATCTCCTGCATTGGCAGGCAGTTTCTTTACTGCTAGCGTTTTTGATGCAGGAAAGGTCCAAAGCTCACTGTGTGATCCAATGCCTTAAACCCTGCATTGTACAGAAAGCATCCTCTCAAATCCCAGTTCTGTTAAAGAAGGGCTAGTACTTAAAGACATTTGAAAGCAATTTCAGTTTCAAACATTTTTATATTAAAAAAAAATTTCCTCCTTAGTCAACAATTACCTCACTTTTACCTAATTCAGCAACGATTTTTAAACAATGATTTTTACTTTTATCTTCTTTCTAAAACATTCAGCTTTAGTTTCACAAAAAACATTTTTTTTCTTACAAAATATCATTGGTTTCATAAAAGATAAGAAAGCATGATTACAATATCCTGAGTAAGTGGAATAAACAAGAATGGAAACAAACTAACTTAGAAGTCACTCAGCAAGTCAGCTGCAATGCTTGGGGGTTTGTCAGGAGTGGTCTCACAGCTGTCCTAGCTGTTAGTCCCTGTCTGGAGCAGAGAGAAAATACAGCCTCAATTAACCTGGCAAGCAGGTTAAGGGTTAAGCGGAAGCTGGTCCAAAAGGCTTCTCATATATTTAATATTAACAGTAGTGTTCAGTTACTCTAATAGTGTCCACTAGGGTAAAAAAAAAGTTACTATTCCAAACTGTGGGCCTGTGCTTCTAGAGATAAAATAATTGCTATCAGTTTTATGAAGTGATGAGAGGAGAAGCCATGATTCATGTTCTTGTCTTCCTGTAAACTCCATTACACCATCTGTCTCCTATCTATTTCTATCATTTAATGTGCCGAATCAAGAATAAAATGAACAGACTATTTTACAGGTAGAACAGCACGTGGAAAGGAAAAAGTCTAAGGACAAACTTGGGATGGGCCACAGCTTCAAGTTTTAAAAACTTAAAGGAAACCCTCTGAGTATGCTGCTCACTCTAAAAACCAATGAAGGAACAGAAGATAGACGCATAAGGCTCTCACAGAACCAGACAGTTAGGCAGGTTTCATCTGGAAAAACGTGGAGCTTCACAAGAGGTAAAACTAACAATACCAAGTGGACAGAGTAAAGCAAAAATAGATGAATGAACAAAGAAACCTGCCACAATTACTTTTTTTTCCTTAAAGTTACATTTCTGAATCTAATTAGAGACGGTTGCCATTATCCTTCTAACATGTATGTGAAAATAAAACAGACTAAATGCTCACGGCTTACATTTTCTCTAGAAGGAGAAAGGTTTGACAGTAAATTATATTTATGTCTTACAAAGCTCCATGTGATTTAATTACTACATGAAAGAAAAAAAAAACTAGTTTAAGTTTAAAATACCTATTAACAGTCTAGCAGGCCAGTCACTATGCACTTGTCTACATTTCTAAGGACAAGTTCCTTGAAGTGGAGTTGCAGAGTCAAAAGGTCTGCTTAAGCTTCTGATAAATAAACCCAACTGCACTGCAGAAATGCTTACTAGCTTAGTCAGATTCATAACTTACTGTATACACTTGAAAACATATTCTTACTGCAATGGGGGTATTATCACATCTGTCCTTGTGTGTGAGATATTTGAGAAAAGCATCTTTTAATTTTCCTTTGTCATACGTGACACACTATTTTCCCGTAGTGTTACCGGCCACCTGCATTCACATTTTATTCATGATTCATTCACATTCTTTGCCCACTTTTCTATTAGCACCAGTATTCACATCTCACAGATGAAGAAAGAGAGGCCCAAAGAGGTTAAATAACTTTCGGAAGGCTCTTACAGTGAATGACTCATATTCCTGGAGTTACAAGTTTGGTATCCTTCTCATCTTTCTAGCAGAGTATGTGCAGGAAGCAGGCTGAAGTCCTGATGGGTTGTAATCTCAGCATCAGCCTGAATGAAGAATGCTCACCACCCTCTTAGGTCCATGACCACCACTACAACCAAGGAGACAGAACAATACCTGAAAAGAATATTTGATATTTTGGAAAAAGTACTGAAACAGTCACGGGAAAAAAGTCTACTTTTTTTGTTGAGGATCGTTGTCACACATCTTCTGCTCAATTCTGTATAAAGTTTGAATTAGGAATGGGAGGCGAGTGGGGGATGCCTCTGAAGGCCTGATGCTGGTCCTGTAATCCTGTCTAAGCTGAGGAGTGGAACTGCTGGGCACAGCGGAGCTGTGATACAGTTCTCAACAGGAGGGCTGGCTGCCTGCACAAACCCACTCGCTCACCCTTGTTTACTAATGGGATCTGGATTGTGAGTGGGAAAGAACAGTGAAATGCTTAAAACCAAATTCAATTCCTGTGAAAGAATGGAACAACTCAAAAAGAGGGTGGATGATTCAAGCCTAAAAATACATATGATTTAACAGACAGGGGTACTTTTTTAAGGAGTAATGAAAGAATCAGCCAAAGTCAGTATATTAAATTATGTATTTAAATAGATTAAAATGTATTTTTAAAAACAATCGCTTTTCTTCTCTGAGAAACAAATACATTTTAAAATCACCCCCAATGGGTTAGGAGGTCAATAAGCAAACATACCACCTTCTTTTACTTGTTTCTAATATCCTTCATGCTTAAAATCAGAGGTCAAGCAAAAGGCACCGAAGGGCATTCAGTAGTACTAAATTCAGAACAAAAACTCTGAATGGTGTATGCCACCACAGCCCTATCACAGATAAACAGCCCTGCTTAGGCCCATTATTGAGGCAACATACAAATGGTAGCCACAAACAGAAGAAAATGCACGGCTAACGGAAGAAATTATGCTATCCAACATCCAAGCTGAGACACAAAAGACAAAATGCAATTATGTAACCCTGGGCAGCATAACCAATAACTGGTTTAATTTTCCATACTACAAATGCAATCACAAAGTTAATGGAAACATTTTTATATTACTCAAACATAATCAAATTTCAGTCCATTCAGCTGTTGAAAACACTTTTGGTTATATAATGTATCTCCACAGGAAGGAAAAAAGGCATGATTAGTTCAAGAGAAAGAGCCAGAAAGATAATTGGTAACTCTATACAATGAAGCAACTACTCTTCTTTTTTTTGAGCAAAAAAACCCCAAACAAACCAGAATAGTGCTTATATAGTCCCATTCCAAGAAATTCCTAGTCTAAAATAAGCTGTACACATTAAATTCTGGTAATGCAGAACCCATACAGGAAAAAAGTCTGTGATATGTGCAGGCAAAAGAAAGACTCCTTTTAATAAAGCAACAATGGATTTACATTACAAGTGACAATAAAAATTGTACTGATAAACTATTTCCCTAGACATATCTAGAAAGACCAAAGGCATATCCCTCTTGTTCTCTACGTTTATAAGGCCTTTAGTATCTCATGACCAGAAAAAATTCCTTATACGCTTGATCATCTCAGCTCTACTAATTGAGGTTTCTGCCACTGATTCTATGAACCAAGAAACACTGCCACCTTAGATTTCTAATAACAGTTACCAACCTACTCCACGTGATGCAGCTGAAACAGGGATCTGGTGCATTCATAAGCAATGAGACCAAAGACTCTGTCTCAATGGGAAAATAAGAAAGCAGCATATCCATGTCAATCACTACATTATATGCAGTCATAATCATAAAATTTAACATGAAAGATGGGGAAGATTACAATTTAAGCAAATCACCTCAGGATTCACACGTAACATCCTTGACGTGGGCTTGGAGGCCCTGTGTGATGTAAATCTTGCCCTCCTCAGGCCTCCTGAATACTCCACCCCACCTTGCACACTGACCTCACTGGCCTTCATCAGACCCTAGAGCGCTCTCAGTCCGCCCATCACTGACTCTGCTGCCCAGGAAGTTCTGTTCTTCTCCAATACCTCTCCATCAGATGGCACTCCTACCCGTGCCTCAGGTCCTTCTTCGGTGTAGATCTTTCAATTATTTCCAGTGGTTTTCCAGCGCACTGCACTACTACTAATAAGTATTAAGTCTCCTTCGCTCCTCAATGCACTGTTACTTCTGTGCTTCATTCATGTAGAGGCTGGATCCCTCAACATGAGTCCTTGACTCTTGTAACAGTACTTTTGTACAGGGACAGTTGTTCAAGCTGATGTTTCTGGCAGAGACAAGAGTGCTAGGGAGCCCCAAGTTGCCACTGTGCTGACACCATTTCCGGTCTTAAATGCCACCTCACCTGGAAAATCACCGCAGAGTAGCTCAGATCTCTTGTCAGGAATTTTAATTTAATACTAAACTTATTGTTAATTAGATGTTACAATCATAACTAAATTCCTACCTGCTTAACATGCCCTCTTATCAACAAAGTATTATATAAAGGGACTGAATATATCTTGTTCAAAATCACATTGATCCAGTATGGTTCCTGAAACAGGTATTACTATAGACTTTGATTAAAACAGAAGGAAGAAACAAAGACTAGGAAGGAAGAAGAGAGAGGGCAGGAGAGGAGAGGATGGGAGAAGTAGGAACTAACTGAAACACTTACTGGAAAAACTGTTTCACTGTTGAGTATGTTTATGAAAAATAAGCCAAGATACTGCACCACTTCTTGTTAATTAAAAAGATAGGCTATATATACACTAACATGGCATAATTTAATAAGCTGGACTAAGCATTATATATCATCACTCTTTGGACTGCAGCGAGATCCAACCAGTCAATCTTAAAGGAAGTCAACCTTGAATATTCATTGGAAGGACTGATGCTGAAGCTCCAATATTTTGGCTACCTGATATGAAGAGCTGACTCATCAGAAAAGGCCCTGATGCTGGGAAGGACTGAAGGCAGGAGGAGAAGGGGGCAACAGAGGAGGAGATGGCTAGATAGAATCACCGACTCAATGGACATGAATTTGAGGGAACTCTGGTAGACAGTGGAGGACAGAGGAGCCTGGCACGCTATAGTCCACGGGTTCACAAAGAGCTGGACAAGATTTAGCAACTGATCAATAACAACCGCTCTACTGGCTAAACTTCCCAGAAACCATCAAATGCAGGGACAGACTGATAGAAATAAGCTATCAGAGTAACTACTGCTCAACCAAGGTAGGTCTCATGCCCCTAACTCCACTGCAGTTTGAGAAGAGCAAACATGAATAATATTTTAACACCATATGAATGGAACAGGGAAGATAAGTCAGTGCTCCCTTTTTCTTGGAATGCAGTTGATTCTGTTTTAGGGCTCCTGGAAATCCCAGGTTGCCCAAGTGAGCACCCTTAAGTGAGAAGGCAGGATTCAGACCCTGTGTGTCTATCCTCAAAGTTCACATCAGGAAAGATACCCAGCTGCTAGAAGTTATGAAACACCAACTTGATTATGAGCCTCCTGAATCCCTGTGAAACAGTCCCCCTCCTCTCAGGATAACATTCCTCATTCTCCACGTCTGCCCCTCAGCTCCCAGGCTCACTCCCGTGAGAGTTTCCTGATTGGCAAGTTTTGAAGAGGGAGATAAACAGGCTCCTTTCAGTCCTTCTGCTTTCCTGCCTTCTACACAGAATGTACGTCCTGTTCTCTCTGCCTGCAGTCATCGGCTGTGCTCTAATTCAGGAGAGAAACATCACGAAGGCTTGGTCTTGGTTGCAAACATAGTCACGTACTCTAAGTAGCTCTCTCAGTATGAAGGCTGTTGTCGTTGCTGAGTCACTCAGTTGCGTCCGACCCTTTGCCACCCCAAGGACGTTAGCCCGCCAGGTTCCTCTGTCCATGGGATTCTCTGGGCAAGAATACTGGAGTGGGTTGCCATTTCCTTCTCCAGGGGATCTTCCTGACCTAGGGATCAAACCCGTGGCTGCATCTCCTGCACAGCAAGCAGATTCTTTACCTCTGAGCCAACTGGGAAGGCCAGAATGCAATAGGATACCATAGTAATTTCACCTGGAACTTTTTATTAGCCTACGGTTCGGTTCCGATCGAACTCATGAAATGCACAGGTCTAAGTTAAAAGCCTCTATTTACAGCACTTCTTTAAGAAGCTGAGTGGAGAAGGAATCCCACAGAGGATATGATCCCTCTGAACTAAAGAGCAAGTAAAAATGCTCAGTTTTAAATAAAAACTCTTGGGAAGCATAAAGGAATCACTGACGTAACTAAACAGCGATTGGTGACTGAAGGGCTGCTCTGGTCTTAGTTTAAAATAAAAACAAAGCACAGCTCTAGAATCTTTCTTAGACTTTAAAAGTGAAAACAAAGACAAGATGGGGAAGCCCCCAGTGCTAAAACGTGGTAGGAAGAGAAGATGCTCCTGTTGCCAAGATATGCCTTCACACCAACGACACCCCAGGTGAACTACATGGAAGTGTCAGTTCATTCAAAGCCCAAGGTGCAGGGCCTCCCTGGTGGTCTAGTGATTGGGAACCTGCCGGCCAATGCAGGGGACACAGGTTCAGTTCCTGGTTCAGGAAGATCCCACATGCCATGGAACAACTAAGCCTGTGCTCCCCAACTGCTGAGCACTAAAAATCAACAGATACCTTATCTAATGTGATTCTATAGTCTCACTAAAGCATTCTGTTCAAAACTTCAGAGCAGGGCTATGGAGGTGGGGTAAGGCTGAGGTGGTGTCTCATACAAAGACACCGACAACCGCTGACACTGGTAACACAGCCCTCGTCTCCGTGACAACAGAGATGGGTGTGAGTGACCCCTGGTGGGTGACACACGGACTTGGGGGCTGCTCTTCCTCTGGATCCATCTGGGCATCCCAGAACAGTGGCTGGTAAGAAGGATCTGCCCGCTGTCCCCGGATGAACCGTCCCCAAAACAAGCATGCTGAAGCACTTCCACTGTCTGCACGTAAGGATACATCAAAGTCTGTATGTGTTGTGCAATTATCTGGATACTTTCTAACAGATGGAGCAACAATAAGAGGGGAGGAAAACACCCCCTTAATTAGCACAGGCCCAACTGGATGTGTACATCTGTTCTGGTGAAGAAGCCCTCTGATGAGGCCCTCTTCCACATCTGGAACCACTGACAGCCTGAACCATGGGGCTTCATCATGGCAGAGCTTCATCCCCAGCAGAAAGGGCCGGAGGACCCACTTAATAACACAACGACTTGACCCTGGTGTCTTAGGGTCTTCATACTGAGGAGTTTAGTCACATTAAGCCCACCTATAAAATAAAAACAAAACAACTTAAAAAAATCAGACCTAGAAATAAAGAGAAATGTCCTCCAGCACAATTTTACGTGGAGAAATGGAAACACACAAGCACAGTGTGACCGGCTTATCTCTCCAAGAGATTAGTGGCCAGAAAGCTTCACTCCTCTAGTTTCTGCTTGAGTACAAATGGGTTGTGCAATTACCACATGGAACTAGCTCCCTGAAAACCACCTGGTCTACTTCCCAGCAGTGAATTCCACTCCCATGCTTGTCATGGCTCATTTGGACAGCACAGTGAGTCTCCTCTGTGGGTCTGCTCCCAGAGCCCACAGAGTCTAAGACAGAATGAGATACGAAGGTGTTTATCATGAGGCAGAATGGAACTCGGAGCCAAGGCAACAGGAGCTCCATATCGTGAGCAGACTGGGAACAGAAAGGTTTTTTTCTTTACAGTATACTGGAAAAATAAACTACCCCACAAGACACACAGAGCTTGAGTAAAGGTGAAAATTCTTAAGCAGGATCAACTCCCCACCTTACAGAAACTTAAGAGAACAAAACAACATTTCAGAAACAGAGACGAAGAAGGGCCAGCACATCTTTCATCACTCCCTCTTGCTGCCTTTCCACATCAAATTTTGGTTTAAGAGAGTTGTAATTTACCCCATCCCTGAAGAAATGGCAAAAACTTTGCAACAGATGTTCTGTCTAAAAAGTAGCAATCAAAGTCCTTGTTATAGATTTTGCAAGATTTCAAGAAGGAAAAGTATGTAAATATATAAAAAATAAAAGGCCAAAAAAAATTGACAGAAGGAAAAAACTGAAATTTTGAAAATTTGGTTTAAATGGGAACTTAAATTTCTGATAAATATTATGAACTAAGCCAACATATAAGGACCCTTCCCTCTTGCTCCACTCATGAAAACACTCCATAAAATAAAATGACAATGAGGGATCAAGCATGAGCTAAAATAAACTAGAAGTGCCCATATTCATGATAGCAGAAAATGAGCTATCTAGAAATAAATCTAATAGAGGCATGAGAGAATTTTGCTGACAAAATGTACAAAATACCAATGAAGGTCATAGAAGAAAAGGTAAATGGATAAATAGACTATGTAAGTAAATGGGAAGAATTGCTGTTATAAAAATATCTAATTTTGCCTGTTACGTCTATAAAAAAATGCAAATTCTTATCATAGTCCCAAAAGGAATTTTTTTCAAGAAGAACCTAGTCAGTGTCACTATAAAATTTCTATGAAAGAGTAAAGTTTCAGGTGATTCTGATTTAAGAACACTGAGGAGACTTCTGTCCAGGGATTGAACCAGGATCTCCTGTATTGCAGGCAAATTCTTTAACATCTGACCTTCTTTACCATTCTTTACTTTCTGCTACTGCAGAAGCCCTGTCCTGTCATATACCAGAACTTAAAGAATAGTATATAAAACAGTGACCAACTAGCACGGCCATACAGGTGAATGGAAAACCGTACAGAGTCCAGAAACAGACTCAGGCACACACAGGCACTACCATATTACATGGATGATATTACATGCTTTCCACAGAGAAAGCATGAAATGAAAAACTCTCTTCACATAATACATTTCAGGTATTTTAGGCTTTCAGGAAACAAAACCTTAACAAAAATACAATTCTATAAAAATATCTGCCTTTCACACACACACATGACAATGAATAGAGCTTGCTTCTTTTTCTAAAAAGTAAATAAATAATATCCATACACACATCTGAATCAACCACACTACCCCTGTTCTGTCCCAATGGACAGCCATATTTTATCTAAGACTAATACATGCTTATTATGGAAAAATTAGAAAATGCAATGAGTATGAGAAAGAAAGAAGAGAAAGAGCCATATTTCCATCATTCAAAGATGAGTACTTTTAACATCTTGATGATTATTCTTCCCAGTTTTTATTATTATTTTTGTTAAAAATACACCCATATATGCACAGAAAAATCAGTTTTATGGTGTGGGTTCTGCCTTTTTTTTCACTTAACATTGTATCATGAATATTTCCCCAATGTGTATGATATTTTTTGAATGAATCAATCACACTTTTATGAGAGAACTGTCCTGTTTTTACTGTCTCTTTTCATAATGTTAACCATCAATTTCAGATTTGGAACACTGGATAAAGGCATTAAGACACATTCGAGGATTATAAATATTTTATAAGTGAGCTAAGAAAATGCAAACACATAGGAAATATAAACAAGCAAGACAGGGTGATAAAAACAAGAATTGGTGAGACAGAAGGAAGGTGTGCAGGGTGGCTGTGGCTGAAGACAAGGAAGACCAACAGGACTGTGGTCTGTGTGGAATGCTTTGAGCTTGAGCGACAACACCAAAGTGATCCCAACCCCCAAGCTCAAGCCGGCATTGTGTTCTGGTGGGTTCACTGCAGAGGTGTATGCTGCCCCCTCTGTGAAGCGAAGCTTAATTTCAAGATCAAACTGCTGTCTCTGCTAGGCAGTAACCACCCTGCTCTGGAGACCAACAGTATCTCTAATCGAACATGCATGGCCACAAATGTTGAGAAGAAATAACTTAATTCTTCGTGGAAAATTATACCAATGTCCACGGGTCCTGGGAGAATGTCATTATGTGGAAGAAAAGGCAAAGAAGAAACAGAATGAAGCTAGCTGTAACTGCTTTTGCAAGCACAGCAAAGACAGCCTCTGCCAAGAGGAGGGGTTCACCTACTCCCCGACAGTGACTCCGGTGTAAACTCGAGGTGTCCGTTAAAGGTGTTTCCTCGGCAACTGTTCCTATCCTAACAGGCACCCTCACCAAATAGCTTCCTAGAATATTAAGCCGAGAGAAAAGAAGAACTCCGGATCTAAACAACTTCCATCTGTCTTGAAGGTTTAATGTGCAGAAAGGACAAACAATATGAAGGCTGTTTAAAACCATCAGTGATCTGGTTACAAATCCTCTTAGAACACATAATGGGAGAGTAACTAGGCACAATTCAAAGAATATTTACTGAGTGCCAGTGTGCTGGGTGCTGTGCTTGCTGCTCAGAATTCAACATGAGCAACACTTCTGGATGTTGGGAGTACAGAGGAAGGTGACCAAGTTTACAGATCAGTGGCTAACACAACGGGGTAAATCCTACAGAAATAGACAAAACAGACAGCATAGAAATTTAACGATCATCTGCAAAGTCACACATGAAAATCCTTTTCATGTAAATACCTTATACCTTTATCATTCATTTTCCTAATGGTATCTGTTGAAGAACAGCCTTTAATTTTGATGACGTACAACTGATCAATTTTTTTCTTTTATGGTTAGTATATTATATGTACTAAAGAAAAGTCTTTGCCTGTTTCAAAGTTTCCCACTTTCTTCCAGAAGTCTATGGTTTTTCCTTTCATGTTTAGGTCTATGATTCACTTCGAATTAATTTCTGCATATGTATGAGGTCCCTACCTCATTTTACCCTACAGACATTCAGTTGTATCTGCATTTATTATTTTTTTAACTTTTAATTTTGTACTGGAGTATGGCTGATTAACAATGTTGTGATAGTTTCAAGTGAACAGCCAAGGGACTCAGCCATACATACACATGTATCCATTCTCCCATCAAACTCCCTCCCATCCAGGCTGCCACAGAGCATCATCGATGATGCAGAGCTGTATCTGCATCATTTAATGCTTCCCGCTAAATTATGTTGGCGTCTGTGACCGTGTCCCCGTGGGTCTGTAATATATTCTCTATTCTGCTCCGTTCTTCTATGTGTAAGCCTTCACACCCTTCCGCACTTATTACCGACTGTATACCGAAACTACAAGTCAAGCAGTAAAAGTCTTCAGACTCTGTTCTTTTTGGCTAGATCCACTGCAATTCAACGCAAATTTAAAATTCCAGTTTAGTGAGTTTCTACAAAAAGCTCCCTGTGACACTGGCTGGGATTGTGCTGCAATAATAAATGAACTTGGGGAAAATGGGCAGCTTAAACTTTGAATAATTCAAACCATGAACTAGGTATATCCCTGTATTTGTTTACATATTTTTTATTTTCTCTCAGTAATACTTTGTGGTTTTCTATGTAGGCATCTTGTGCCACTTCCATTAAATTTATTCTGCAGTGCTTTATGCATTTTGATGTCATCGTAAACAATATTTCCTAAAATTTCAGTTTCCATTTGCTGGTTGTGAACATAAGAGAAAAACAACTGATTTTTATGTGTTGTTTGACGATCATACTGTCAGTGAATAAGGACAATTCTACTACTTCCTTGTGAATTTTATGATTTCCTGACATATTACAGAACTAGGCTCTCCAATACAATAATGAGCAAGGGACTGAAGTGGGTATCTTTGGGTCCTTCCCTTCGCAATGGGAAAGTGTTCAACTTTAATCATCTGTTTCCTCAACTCCTGGCCCCTGTCGTGACATCACAACAATCACGCCCCATGAAAACGCCCACTGAGGTGTCAGAGCAGACCCTCAGCTTCTCTGAACTCTCACAGTCAACATTTACTGATGGTTCAAAGTAGGAGGAAAGGAGAGATGATGTCAGCTTAAAGCACTGGCTGGGCTCAGAACATCTATTTACTTTAGGTCAAGGAGATTGTGGATTTAGGGAGAGAAGGAACCAATAGCGAGCAAAGACTATGTGAAAGAAAAGCAATAGAGAAAGACTGCAGAGGAGGGAACCAGAGTTTAAACCTGTGATAGAAGCAGGCAGGCAGCCTGCTGAAGGACAGTGTCTCCCTTGGGTCAGAAGAGAAGACAACAAGATCAAGGGCAACGGCAGAGGTCACAAAGGTGTCCGAGTGGTCCCAGAAGAGCCTTGGTTTCGGGAAAGTGAGAGCAGGACAATCACCCGGGGCTGGGAACAGCGATGGAGAAAGTCTAAAGGGGACTCAAAAGAGACACACCAGTTCTAGACAGCGGGAAACCAAGACTCTTCAGAGTCACAGAGCAACAGCAGCTGTATCCCATGTAGCAAATGTCTGCGGCTTCACACAGACCATCTCAGGAAGCCACAAGAGGAGGGGAAAAGTAGGTAAAGAAAGGTTTTGTTAAACTTGACGATTTGGGGGACTTCCCTGGCATTCCAGTGGTTAACAGTCCATGCTTCCACTGGCGGGGGCATGAGTTTGATCCCTGGTTGGGGAACTAAGATCCTACATGCCACCTGACATGGCCAAAACAAACAAAAAAGTGGCAACATTGCAGAGACTGACCGGAGACTGGCAAATATTAATGATTACATATCAGGGTGGTATGAGGAGGTTCATGACACTACTGACTCTACTTTTGTGAACCTCTGGAAATGTTTACAATAAAAAATAGTTTTAAAATTGTGCAGCCGTCGTGAGACCTCAGGAACAACAACTTGTCTGAACTTTGCAGGTTTTAGGAGTTTCAGAGACACAACCTGACATGGATACATACTCTAGAGGACTTAAATTTTCAATGAGAAGAAGGCAAAACCTGTTTCTATTTAACCAGGATTTGTCCCAAATCTAAGGAGCAGGTTAGCATTAAGCGGGTCAGGGTAGTCAATGGCCAGAAGATGAAAGTGGCGAGGACCAGCACTGCCAGTGAGTGGAGAGCATAGTAAAAATACTTACTTCATCTCCAGAACTTCCTCCAAGTGCTTCCTTCTCTCGGCCCGAAGGTTGGTCAGATGCGTTTCCTTCTCGGCCAGCGACTGCTGAGTGGAGGACAGCTTCGCCTTCATGGACTCCAGCTCCTGCTTCACCTTCTCCATGGCCATCAGTAACTCCTCCACCTGCGAGAGATGCGGCAGAGACAGAGACTGAGCGCCCAGGTCGGAGACAGTCAGAGGGGCTGGGCGGTGGGCAACACCTGGGCCAACAACATCGAAGACACGCATGTCAGAAATGCTGCTGCCTCGCTGTGTCACGCACAGGGCAGGAAAAGAACCACATCGCTCACGTCCGCTCTTAAACGTTCTCACTTCAGGACAGAAAGAACTTCATTTTCTTTATGATAAATGCAAGAGTATCAATTCACAAAGTAACACTCTGCCATAGACAACCCCTTTAAAGGAACTTATTTGGAAACAGTCCAGAAACTTCCATAGAAATAACACTATAATGCAGATAAAAATATAAGGACCAAAACCATAATAAACATTTCTAGAAGGGTTTTAGGACATAAAAGCCATAAACTTGACTAATACCAGATGCAGAATAAACATAAATGAGTCACTTTTATTTGTTCAAACTGAGGTTCTTCTGTTTACACCATCACCAAGAATTTTGAGTTAAACAAACAGCTAGAATTCAATCAGATAATTTCTTGCTCTAAAGCCAGGAAGGTAGAATTTTCTCAAGAAAGGCAGGAAGAAAAGAAGAAATATCTCTCTATGACCAGATGGAGAAGAGACAGGATGCTTGAGAAAGACCTGCAAACACACCAGAGATAAAGAGGACAGATGCTGAGAAGAAACAAGAAACTGGGAGAGCAAGGTCAGCACTTCATCAGTTATTTCCACATGTGGTTCCAAAAATTAGAATTATTTACATAAACAAGTTTACCTTAATTCAGAGGCCAAAATATGCGGACAAAAAGTATCTGTTATCACCTAAAAGCAACCTCAGCAAGATAACCAAACAGCCAAGTATACCAGTCAGAAGATTACTGACAAGAAATAATCTTGGTTATTTATACAATCCTTTTCAGAGGTAGAGGTGAGTGTAAGTAGTTTGGTAACAGCAGACTCACTGGAAAAGACCCTGATGCTGGGAAAGATCGAGGACAAAAGCAGAAGGGGACAACAGAGGATGAGACAGTTGGATGGCATCACTGACTCGATGGACATGAGTTTGATCAAACTCTGGGAGATGGGGAGAGACAGGGGAGCCTGGCATGAGCAGCCCATGGGGTCACAAGGAGTCGGACATGACTGAGCAACTGAACAACAAATAGCTGTTAAAAACTAACAGTGAACCAAAACATTTAGTTTGCTGGCGCTTGAATTTGAGTATCTTTTCAGAAGTGATTATTGTTCTCAGCTAATAGCATCCTGACCATCCCACCTGCTCTGAGACTTCTGTTATAGTGCAGATCTCCTTGGATATGTACTCACATATCTGCAAGCTTTACAACAAAAAAGCTTTGCCTTTCTGAAGACTGTCAAAGAGGATGACTCTGCATTATCAGTTTAATTCATATCCTTTCACTGCTCCAGACAAGCTATGGTATCAGTTTCTTAGGTAACTTGAAGGGGTGCCTTATACATACACAAGCATGTATAATATATTATTCCTCCTCTTTCTACACAAAGGTAAGCCAGCTCTGAAAAGTTAAAGTTATAGTGCTCAGTCGTGTCCGACTCTTTGAGACCCCATGGACTGTAGCCCACCAGGCTCCTCTGCCCATGGGATTCTCCAGGCAAGAATACTGGAGTGGGTTGCCATTCTCTTCTCCAGGGGATCTTCCCAACCCAGTGATCAAACCCAGGTCTCCTGCATTGCAGGTGAATTCTTTACCGACTGAGCCACCAGGGAAGCCCTCAAGCCCACTCTACACGTACTCTTATGTATATAAAAATTTTAGTAAACCTTTACTGAACTAAAAACACACAAATAATAAATGTACAATCTGAAGATTTCTAAGTGAACAAATCTATGTAGAGAGCTCACACACCAACAACCAGAATATCACCAGGACCCCCACCCTCATATCCCTTTTCTTTTACAACACTCTAGTTTAGTCTGTTTTAACATTATACAGGCGGAATTACATAGTATACACTTTTAAGCACTGGTGTTATATTTCTGAGAGTCATTTACACTATGGGGTAAAGCTGTGGTTCTACAGTTCTCATGACTGTATGATATTCCACTGGGTGAAAATAGTGGAATTTATTGTGCCAAACTAGAGCAGTTCATCTTCTGATGATAACAGTACTGTAATCCTGGAATAAGCCTCACTTCAAGCATTGCTTTTTCACAAACACTACTTGTAGACTGGCAATATTTTGTTTAGGAATTTTTATATTTATGTTCATGGTCGAGACAAGCCTAAACTTTTCCTTTCCCGCATTAGCTTTGTCAAGTTTTGATGGGAAGTTATGCTGGCCTTATAAAACATGTCCCTCCTTTTTTAGTTTCTGGAATTGTTACTGTAAGAATGAAACTATCTGCTCTTTCATGTTTATTAAAAATCACTAATATAACTTCTCTCTGGGCTTGAAATTTGTGGGAAAAAATTTTATTACCAATTCTTTTTTTTTTTCCAGGTTTTCTTTTTCATATTTAGCTAGTTTTGCTAAAGTTTCGTTTTTTCTGGCATTTGCTCATTTAGTCTAAGCCTTCAAATATACTGGTAATAATATCCTTGTTCTTTTTTAATACTTGCAGGACTTATGAGCCCTGTATCACTCCAACAGTTGCTCACTGAGCCTTCTTTCTTTTTCTCTTTAGTTTCACCAAAGGCCAGTTTCCAGAGGACCCATTTTGGGCATCAGAGACCCTTTTTAGAAAAAGGGAGAACTGTCTGTCTGTTAACAGACTCTTCACCTTGGGCTGCCATGGACCTTTTCTTCCATCCTGCCAAGACACAAAAACCCAGCATTTAAGTTCAACAGCTTAACAATAACTTATCTTTGAATTCCCTCTCAATTCACACCCTGGCCTGAGAATTTCCTACATTCTTGACAACGTATGAATGCATATTTTATCAGCCATTCTCAATTGTTTCTCTGGAATTATTTTCCCAGCATCTAGTCTGCCATGGTTACAGAAACATGTTACCTTTCATCCCAAAGTTAAACTCACAGAATTCTGCTTGTTAGTAAAACATCACTTTCTTAAGGATTGCTTAATTTCCCATCTATTTGAGTGCCAGACCCTCAAGGTAGTTCAACCTCAGATTGTACGTTTATCCAAATAACTTCTAAAGCATTTTGGCATCTAATGCAAGAATGGTCCCGTAAACCAGGACTTCCAACTAATCACCTGATTTACACTCTGGCTCCAAGCCAGGGAAACAGCTTCAAAGCCAAACTGAAATTCTTCACTTTCTGTTACTTTTCCACGATCCCAGAGAACACAGTCAGCTGTCTCCACTCAGACATTCATCCCGTTCCATGCCTGCCTTACAACAGTTTTGGGTGCAGACACTGTACAGTAGTCATCTATCGATGTGAGAGCTGGATCATAAAGAAGTCTGAATGCCAGGGAATTGATACTTTTGAACTGTGGTGCTGGAGAAGACTCTTGAGAGTCCCTTGGACTGCAAGGAGATCAAACCAGTCTATCCTAAAGGAAATCAGTCCTGAATATTCATTGGAAGGACTGATGCTGAAGCTCTAATACTTTGGCCATCTAATGCAAAGAGCCGACTCATTGGAAAAGACCTTGATGGTGGGAAAGATTGAGGGTAGGAGAAGAGAGTGACAGAGGATGAGATGGCTGGACAGCATCACCGACTCAACGGGTATCAGTCTGAGGAGACAGTTTCCAGGAGACAGTGAAGGACAGGGGAGCCTGGCGTGCTGCAGTCCATGGGGTCACAACTTAGCGACTGAACAATAATTGAGACATGAAGGTAATGAAAGTTGAGTAGAAGAAAAGAAGTGATATACACCACAGCAAACAATGAAGAAATTCTTCACAATTTTAAAATGTGCTTCAGATCATAGTATAATTTTCAAAAGCACATGTTTTAAGACATTAAAAAAAAAAAAGCCCAGACCAGAGCAGGGATTCAAGTATGTAACCTAAACTGCCTCCACTAAGACATTAAGGAGGGAGCCCTGGGCAGACAGTGTGTGGTGCCAGCAGCACCAGATGGTTTGCTTAAATCACCAGCTAATAAACTTCGACTCAGAATCAGAAGGGAACAAGTTATGGCTTCACCACGGGCTGGTTTCCCTAGGACAGCAAAGCGCCTGGGTGCTTCAGGGCTGGCAAAGTTGTGTCTCCACATTTCCCACAACCAAGAGCAAAACACTGTCTGCAGTTTTCAGGATGCTTCTGGAAAATCCTGTTAGAATATCTTGGGAAGATAAGCAGCCTAAGTCTCCAAAGAGAAAAAGAAACTGATTATAAGAAAAAGGAAGGGCATGATAGGAAGATTATCTAGAGGTTAGGCATTCACTGGTAAGTCAGATTTTCACATGGTGAGTCCACTCATTTTCCTGATTTCAACAAAATTCTAGATTAAGACTTACTCTACCACACAATCACCAAAAAAAAAAAAAAGTCACTTAGCTCCAGAGTTGAGAAGCCTGATGAAGCACGAATGAGAATAGACGCATGTACCTACATATACACGTTCCACTACCTTCTCCTAACAAACTGCTGTAGGTGTCTCACAATCAGTACTCATAAGAGAATTTGAATTTACAGAATCCCCAAGAGATTTATGCTAGTATTTATATAAGAAATCTTCTCTTTATCCCAGTATGTTCTTCTGGCCAATGCAGGGTACTTCTTTGGTAAGATATACACCAGCAATGCACTTTTATGAATATGGAACAGTTACAGCTATTACAGTAATAATAATAGTGACTGATAATATTTGAGTCTTTTGAAATGTTCCAAGCACTTTACATGTGTTGTCTCATTAAATTCTCACAAGGATCCTATGAGGTGGTATTAATATTATCCTCAATTCTACAGAAGAGGGAATGGGGTTTAGTGGGTTTAAATGCCTTATTCCGGGTCACACAGCCAGAGGAGGCAGAGCTGGGATTCCAACTGAGGCAGTGAGGCTCCACTGGGTGCACAGCTGATGCTGCTCTGTTGTAGGGCATCAGCATCCAAGAAAGCTAAGATAGCTTTCCACGACGGCAACTAACAATTCCTCCAAGGAGTGTCCCCAGGCCTACTTCTGCATCTTTCTATTCTTCCCCCATCCAGATACTTAATCCTCCCCCATGTGCCAGGCACTGTGTTATATACTGCCAGGGCTTGATAGAAATACACGCTTCTCGACTGCCCTTGCGCTCAGAGTCCACACAGAGATACAATCATTCATTAATCACATTCAGCAATGTGTAATCATGAATAGACTCACGTAAGGAAGTACAGGATGCCATGAGGATAAGCAGCATGAGGCCTTCATCTACGCTGTGGGGGCTGAAGGGAAAGATCCCCCAAGGAAGGCAAGGAGCCGGTGGGGAGGAAAACAGCACTCCAGCCCCTGGGCTTGGCGTGTTTAGAAGCCCTGAAGTGGGAAAGCGCATGCCTATCTGAGAAGATAAAGACGAAAGCAAAGCCCTGAGAACACGGGAAGAAGGGAGGCTACATACAGGAGAGGCAGGAAGCAGTCAGATGCACAAGGACTGAGAAGGCCCCGCGAAGGGTTTGGGCTTTTCTCCCCAAAGCAACAAGAAGGTACCAAAGGATGTGACGAAACAGAGGAGCAAGAGGATTTAGAGTTAAAGTCAGAATGACTAAAACAATGGACCAAGGAATCTAAGCTGGACAGGGGCTAGTATAAAGTGAAAACAGACACAGAGTCTCTAACGACACACAAAGACAGCTGTCGTGTGACCCTGAAAGCTGAGTAGACAGCAAAGTATGATCTGAGAGGAAGGCGCCGTCTGGAGGTGGTTGGAGGTGGACTACGGTAGTAAGGTCAAGGATGTCAGATGTGGGATGAAGAAAGGCCAGGAACAGGAGAGGACAGACAGGTGGGTCATCCACGTGGGTGCTCAAGTCAGTGAGGCAGGAAAAGCTCTGCACCACAGCTGAACAGCCTGAGCCCCGAGGAAGCAGAGGTTCCTATAAGGCTGTGATGGACAGCGATATGTAGGGCAACAGGAAACAGGCCAGCTGAGTCTGCCCTCCAACCCCAAGGTGCAGAATAAACATGTACTGATCACCAGAAGGGCTTGCCAGGTGGCTCAGAGGTAAAGAAACCACCTGCTGAAGCAGGAGACGCAGGTTTGATCCCCGGGTTGGGAAGATCCCCTGTAGAAGGATATGGCAACCCACTCCAGTATTCTTGCCTGCAGAATCCCACGGCTGGAGGAGCCTGGTAGGCTGTTGTCCACAGGGTCGCAAAGCACTAGACACAACTTGGCGACTAAACAACAATGATCACCAGAAAGGGTTGTCGGGAGATCCCAGGGGAAAGGCCAGATTAATAGGGAAAGAAAGTGAAAGTGGTTCCAGAGGTACAGTAAGAATGAAAAGTGCCAGGGCCTGGGGCAGAGAAGGCACTCAGTGAATATTTGTTGAAGGCGTGAATGAAGAGACATGAAATGTAAACTCTGGTGATCTAGTAGGAAACATAAAAGGGAAAACAGGAGCTGAAGAGCGAAAGCCCTGGACAGTGTTGGGGTGATAGAGCAGAGCTCAGATGATCAGGGGCTGAGGGCGGCAGGGTCTGGTAAAATCCAAGATGAGAGGAACAGTAAAACAAAGCAGGTTTTACTAGGTTCCTGAAGAGAGTGGGCACTTCAAAATGAATCAGACACTACCAAAACGGGAACTTAAAAGTTTTGTTTGTTCAGTTCCCATTTAAATGCACATGACTTATATGATAGCATTGATTTTAACTTCCTATTCTGTTTATTGAAAATAAGATATAAGTGATTCTTGAGGTGACCTAACAGTAACAGAGAACACTGAATCGAGCAGTGTGTTAAACCTGGGAACTGTCAGGTACCACTGCTGTCTGTTACCCTCCTGACACTATGAGGAACCCAAACCTTAGTGCAAGTCGCAGACGACAGTCTAAAGAAGAAACCACAGAAACTACCGCTTGGCTCGGGGAGTCCCTTGATTTCTTGCCTTCTGATACACTGTAAGATTTCTCCAATGTTCAACAGTGCCAAATAAAATCAGCAAATGACAAGACTCCCCTGGTGGTCCAGTGGCTTAAACTCCATGCTGCCAATCCAGTAAGCTCGGGTTCGATTCTTGGCCAGAGGGCTAGAGCTCACATGTCCCAGCTACAACCTGGCGTGGCAACATGTGTTTAAAAATATATATATTTTTAAAAAAATCAGCAAATGACACTATAAATAATTAATGTGCTCCGACGGGTGAGAAATGCACAATTTTTTTTTTTTAATGTCCTTCAAACCAGGCTTCACATTCCCCTAGGATGCTCCATACTGTCTGATGCTGCACGTGGCTCCTGAACACCCACACAGTTAAGGCTGACTCACTGAGGACCTAGATTCATGTTGACTGGCTGTGCCCCTCCACTGGCGGGGCACTGCCTTTACCTTTCCGGGAATAGCATGCTGTGGCTGACACATCTTCAACTGGAGATAAATTTGAAAAGAGTGGAGACACAATAATGTGAAAGAAATGCTTCTTTTTCAAGCCGTCTCAATTTTTGCAGAGGGCGTGGGTAGATAAATCCTGTAGTAAGTACTCATTACTCCACCGCGGAGCCTGAAAACTCAGACATCAATAAAACGTGGGTGCACGTTATCAAAGCAAAGTGAAAACGCCCCCCTGCTCGAAGGACTTTCATCATCTGAGTCACAGAGGCTGGAAAGAGGCTGTGGAGGGGCCAATGTTTATCTCACAATTGATTCTATTCAGGTGATTTCCTGGTAACACAACATCAGTACTAAGAACTCAAAATAAACACTGAAAAGTATTTTTCTGCGGAGAGCATTACTTGATTAATTTCCCCTATGAACTGCTTATTTTAGCAACAAATAGCTTGTATCAGAATCAAGTAAAATATAAAATTAATAATTTCCTGGGTCCACACAAACCGCATGGCTCCTCTTCTACACCTGTGAGAAAGGAGGGCAGAAAGAATCTAGATGGCATCACATTTTCTTTCTCCAGTGAAGAAGATGATGGCAACCATCATTTTACCTCTTCTGCACCTGGGTGAGTTAATTCAGGAAGAGAAACACAAAAAGAAACAAGACAAGATTTTTCCTTGAACTTCAAGCTCTGGTAAGCTCTCTCCTGAAAAAAAAAATTTTTTTTGTGCGTTGCTGGAAAATCAAGGTGAAAATGTCAGTCGCTCAGTCGAGTCGGACTCTTTGCGACCCCATGGGCTGTAGCCTGCCGGGCTCCTCTGTCCATGGAATTCTCCAGGCCAAGGATACTGGAGTGGGTAGCCATTCCCTTCTCCAGGGGACCTTTCTGATTCAGGGATTGAGCCTGGGTCTCCTGCGTTGCAAGTGGATTCTTTACCACTTGAGCCATCAGGGAATAGATACAGAGCACACCAGGATACAGAAGACACCAGGAGGGCTGTGTAAGCTGTCTAGGTTTTGGGAAGACGTTCCTTTAAAGTTGGTTGGCTACACATGTGTAGAATCTAGAAAAATGATACTGATGAACTTATCTGCGGGGCAGGAATGGAGACAGACACAGAGAACGGACTTGTGGACCCAGCGGGGGAAGTGGAGGCTGGACCCAACTGGGGAGCGGCACTGACGCATACACCCTACCATGTGTAAGAAGACAGCTAGTGGGGAGCTGCTGGACAGCAGGGAGCTCAGCTTGGTGCTCTGTGATGACCCAGAGGGGTGGGATGCGGGGTGGGTGGGAGGCTCAAGAGGGAGGGGGTATATGTATATGTATATGTATAGGTAACTGACTTTGCTGTACAGCAGAAACTAACATGACATTGTAAAGCAATTATCCTCAAATTAAAAATAAATTTAAAAATGTATATGGTCACTTCACAGGGAGAAAACCTTAATTCAACTTTATTACAGAAAACAGCAGTCCTCTTCCTAGCATGAAGTCAAGAGCGTTTAGGGCTCGGGCCCCTCCTCTGAGGTCAAATGGATAATCTGCATGAAATAGTTTCAGACTGTTTCCTTATGTTTTCACCAATAAAACCAAAAAATTACTGACATTTTAACTGGAAATTTTAATCCTTATCATTTGCACAGCTCCCACCCCCCCAAAAAAAAATCAAACAGCTACCTAGAAATAAAAAGCACTACTTCATTAATTAGAGATGCATGTTGTGGAGAAAACATTATTTCAGTATAACCCTTGAAAAATGGTTACAAAGAAAATATTGGCAGAAGACAGTTATTTGTATAAAAAGTTTATTATTAGCTAAAGGGGAAAAATAAAAGTGTGCGATTTAACGTCTGGCAACCCAAGGACACGAAGAGGGAACTCAGAGGTGAGCACACACACTCACACACACTGCACAGGGTTGTTCTGGTCTGGCTATAATTAACGAGGCTCAGTATCTATGTCCTACCTTTACAGAAAACCAGAACACCTGTGGGGGTGATAAGTGACTCCACACAGGTGAGCGCACGGAGGCCTAGAGGCACCAGGGTCCTCACCCTCCACCACAGCTAATGAACAGAAGACGACACAGCACCCACGCCGCTTGATTCTGGCTCAGGGCCCTGCACACCTTCATTCACCTCCAGAGGGTTGGAGGCCATAGGAAGAGACCTGTGAGCACTGAGGCAGAGCTTGGGCCACGCCACGCACACACACGCATGAGAACTCTCTGCTGTGCAAGACGTGCCCCGCTGTGCGGATTTCTCTAGGAAAACAGGTTTCATTAAAAACATCCAGGAAGGCGCAGCCAAGAGGAACATAAACTGCATATAAACACCAGCGGGAAGCCATCTGGCTCCCACGACTGTACCTTTGTCTGCATTTTGGATGACTGCCTCTGTCATCAATAACTCGGTTTATCAGACTGCTCAGGAGGAGAGCCCAGGGTAAGGGCCAAACACCCCGAGAAAGCAGTACGAGCAAATGGAACATCACCTGTCACAGAGCTGCCAGGAAGATTCCACAAGCCCCTCCCAGTACAGCAGCAGTCACACGTGGTGGACACAAGTGTAAAAACTGCCTCCTTGGAAATCCAGTATCTACAGACTGTGGCGGCCCTCAACTCCGGGCCCAACGTGGGGTGTGCCAAGGTTTTATTCCTTCTCCACTGCAGTCACTATTTTCATTTAACTTCTGAAAATGCAGATGTGGTCTTTTTGTTGAATAAAAAGAAAAAAAAATCAAGCTGAAATTCAGAAACAGATATTTCCTGAAGTTCCAGGATAATATAAGCATGCACTATTTTATCAGAAAGTTTCTAAAAGAAAGACAGGAACAAAGAAAGACAAACAGAAGTTGTCTTTTAAAGAATTACTTCATGAATTAAAGTGATTCTTAATTTCTTTTTAAGAATTACTTTACAAATTACTTTACAAATATAGGGATTTGGTGGGGGGGGGGATCATAACCATCATATGTGGTTATTTCCTGGGGGCTTCAGTTTTCCTTTCTAATTTCTTTAGCTGTTATCTACTGACCCCATCTGGCAAAACTAGAGAGGAAGTTATACTGGCCCAAAGCTTCTGGCAAATCTAAATTATTCATTTTATGTAGGAAGAAACTAAGAAAACAGAAGCTCAGGGTGGAAGAATTTGAGTTTCTTAGCTTCACCCTTCTACAGTAGATATGGTAAGAGGGGAGCCCCATAAATAACAAAAGGTCACAGCATTCTATTAATAACTGGAAGAATTCACGTTGCTGCCTTTTCCTTGTTATTATAAAGATGCTTGTTAGGATTCTGATCTGCTATTACAAGTTTTATTAAAACTGACATCTCTGCTCGCTTGCTTGTTCAATAATGACACAAAGATTATTTCAAAAGTGTATCCAGCACAACTGGATATGATTTTAAATAGAACTTGTTTAAGTTTTTAAGTACAGAGTTACTAAATATAGAGAAATGTCAGTTTAAACCATGCAAATCAGCCTTGAGATCATAGATTATTGCTGTCTCTCATTCTTACTATCAACATTCAGAACTAGTTTCTAACTAAAGGGGGATAAAAATTACAAGGAGAGACTGAAGGACAGTTTTTAAAACACACCGAGAGTTTCATTTTAATTTACATCCGACTTATTTCGCATTTGTCAAGGTGACTACAGCATTCCAACAGTTTCAACTCTTGAATGCTCGCTGAGACACTTGAGTTTTTAGACTTGCTGTTATTTGAACATATTTGGGTGATTTCCACTAGTAAGCGGATTGAAATGCAGAACAATATTGGGTTGCCATCACTGCAGACTGTATCATTCCTTTAACTTAACACACATTTCATACATCTCTCTAAGATCAAAAGGAGAAGTCTAAACACAGAGACTTCTGCTATGGCTGGGTACTGCCGTTTAACGGCTTCTTTCAACCAGCCAGAGATGGCAGGACCCTCCTTTGAAGTGGCAGCTCTGGTGGCCTTTGAAGTCCCCTGTCAACTGCAGAGGCTCTGGTAGGGTCTGTCTTGCAGCCAGCTGTCACCATGAAGGCAGACGTGACGTATTTCCAGCAGTCTCCCTTCAGTCTGTCAAGTGCCTCATTTCATAACCAGTCACCATAACAAAGGAGACCCGGACTCTCTGACACCGGAGCAAGCATCTACAATGAAACTTACTAGATGCATCTTGAAAGAGCCTGATTTAAATACTGGAATGATTACACACAGCGGAGAGATCACGGCTGGGAACTGAACCGTCACATCTCCTCAGACCCTTAAATGTTAAACATGTAGCTTCCATATGTTGATCAACAAATGTTTCATGACAACAGCAGCTTCAATCTTTGCACTGATGAAAAATGATGAAGTCTGCAGAAATCAGTGAACTGTTTTAAAAGCACAGTTTACGTTGCTGACAACCAAACTTTCTTACATTGTTGCTGTTCAGTTGCTCAGTTGTGTCCGACTCTTTGCAGCACACCAGGCTTCCCTGTCCTTCACTTCACAAACCGCTATCCTGGAGTTTGTTCAAACTCATGTCCATTGAGTCGGTGACGCTATCTAACTATCTCATCCTCTGCTGCTCCCTTCTCCTTTTGCCTTCAATCTTTCCCAGCATCATAGTCTTCCAATGAGTCAGCTCTTCCCATGAGGTGGCCAAAGCATTGGAGCTTCAGCATCAGTCCTTCCAATGAGTATTCAGGATCTTCTTTAGGACCGACTGTCCTTGCTGTCCAAGGGACTCTCAAGAGTCTTCTCCAGCACCACAGTTTGAAAGCATCAATTCATATGACATCTCATATTTCCCCATTATTTCACAGCACACGTTTCTAGTCATTTACTAAAGCTGCCCAAACTATCTTCAAGAGGAAAACCTGAAAGTAAATTGGAAAATATGGACAGACTACACTCCTACACTGACCTAAGACATGCTCTCAGAGAATGAGGAATCCAGTGGCCAGAATGATGCCCACATGGCCTGCCTGTCAGTAGGCTGTGGCAGCCTCAGCTGATGCAGATGCTACCAATTCCAAGCCAGGCAAGGGGAGGCGACAAGGATTTCCTCAAGTGATAAGATGAAAACTTGTATGAAGGATACGTATGAAAATGGTTACTTAAGCTTGTCATCACTGTTGCCTGATCAACCAGGTAGGGTCTATGGATTCTAAGTTTCTTTAGGGCCTTCTGGTGGGACCAGCCCTCCTTATGGGGCTGTCAAGGGCCATGGTAGAGACAAGAGAAGTGTCAAGGTCGCTGATGTCTACTGACTACCTGTCTCTAAATGCTGTATACACATGGCCTCTCCTGATGTGGCAGGTGTACCACGTTACGCCAACACCTTCACAGCACTGTGTACACACCAGTGCCCTTCTCTGACCGCCCAAGGAGCTGAGGCAAAGCAACTTGCCTGAGGTCACAATCTGTAAGTGATGGATCCATAATTCCAACCAAGGCATCTAGCTCGAGAGCCCACTTCTTAGCCACCAGGCATGACAGTTTCCCTGCAGCTCTGGAGGGGCCTCTGAACCAGAGTCACAGCACAGAGTCTCGGCACCTGAGCTCTCACTCCTGCCTTTCCCAGACTCAGCTCCCCTCCCACCAAAGGCTCCTAAGTTCAGCTCGGTAGGATAAGAGCGCTTTCTCAGGTGCGATGAAAAAGCCTGAGGGAAAGACTGGTTGGAGGATGAGAAATCAAGAGCTCTGAATTTGGATGGTTTCCGGTTGACATGGCAGTGTAATACTGGAGTAAAGATATACAGTTGATAGGAAGGAAACTTCACTTGCATCTCAGAAGAGAGAACTGGGCTGAAAATACAAACCTGATGTGCTCACAATTCTACTACCATATAATATAGCTGGCATTTTTCAGCACAACCTAAAGAATAACGTAGAATAGATAAATAAACAAAAGCTCTTCTTCTCCTGACTCTTCTAAGACTGAGCGCGTGCATAAGCCACCTCCTCCAGGAAGCCTTCTGTGGATCCTTCCACACTGGATTATATGTTGCCTTTCTACATCTAATTTTTTTTATTAAGTGAAAGCAGATTGATTTGGAGAGAGACACACATTCCATGGGCACAATGCTGTCCCTCTCAAGGCGAGAATGGCCCGTCCTCTTCTACTTGTAAAGCCCTCTATTCAGATCCTGACCAGGGGCACTTAGCAAACTGAACCATGATTATAGACAGGTTCATTCTCCAGTCTCTCTCAATATATGTGAACTTCCTGAGGCACAGGCTGTATCCAGTATCTTGTTTTCAATGTTCAGTATCTGGAAAAATACATGGTATTCAATAAATACTTATGGAAAAGGTAGCATAGTAAAAGTACTTTATTTTCTGAGCATGACTGTCAATTTAAAAATGAGGAAAATATAATTTGCTATAAATACTCAGATCAGTACAGTATTGCTGCTGCTAAGTCGCTTCAGTCGTGTGTGACTCTGTGCAACCCCAGAGACGGCAGCCCACCAGGCTCCCCCGTCCCTGGGATTCTCCAGGCAAGAACACGGGAGCGGGTTGCCATTTCCTTCTCCAATGCATGGAAGTGAAAAGCGAAAGTGAAGTTGCTCAGTCGTGTCCGACTCCTAGTGACCCCATGGACTTCAGCCCACCAGGCTCCTCCGTCCATGGGATTTTCCAGGCAAGAGTACTGGAGAGGGGTGCCACTGCCTTCTCCCCACTGCAGGATTAGGTTTATAAAACCAGATTACAACCTGTCCATTTTGGCAGCAGCTGAAAGTAAGAAGGTGATGGGAAGGCTGGAGAGTCTAGTTACAGGCCCACTGCCACACGGTCTTCGGCAGGCCACCCAGCTATCAGCCCTGCTTCATGGTGCCACCCGGTCCGTGTGACATGGCGATGACTCCTGTAGAGCTGACTGGGCAGACTCAAAGACTGGGCAGTCGGGGATTTAATAAACCCTTAAGGAGAAGAGAGGACGCCTGGTGCAGCCACTGTGCGGGCCCCACCGGCCTGCGTCCAGCGCCACTGCCTCTGCAATCTCCCCGGCAAACCAGAGGGAGAGAGACAGGGCTGCAGAGAAAAATCTGCTGCCTTCAGAAGCGGCAGTTGAGCAGGAGAAGCAAGCAGGCGAGTCGTAATGAGGCGTGTGCTGCCCATACACACCAGGCACTCCACGAAAGGAAGCTGCATCATGTTTAAGTGACTGTGCTGCCCATTTCACATCAAAGAACCAAAAACTACTGGCAAGGAGGTGCCCCTGCCTCTCCCCTCTGCCGGCCTGGCTGACTGGGAAGGGAGAGGACTTGCAAGCTGAAGGGAGCACCTGGGGGGACGACAGGGAGACCTGGAGTGGAGAGGACGCCGGTTCGAGGTGTCCTGCAGGCTGTAAAACGCACTTCAGTCAAGTGTCACTTTTTTGTTCAAATGATTTTTAAAATCTGCACAATTTTAATAGGCAAATAAAAATTTTTTTAAAAATCTGTTAAAAATAAAAAAGATATCTAGCAAACCATTGGTAAAACCTCATTATCTTCCAGGTCAAGAATTTACACTTAACATACATGCCAAGCATACATGGCCGGACAATGGCAAAATAGCAATTTGAAAAAAAAAAAAGTATTGCTATTAAAAATGAGCTTTGAAAGTAAAGTAGGTAGTACTGACATATATACACTGCCATGTGTAGAACAGATAGCCAGTGAGAAGCCGTTGTATAGCACAGGAAGCTCAGCTTGGTGCTCTGCGATGACCTAGAGGGGTGGGATGGGAGGGGATGGGGATGGGATTGAGGAGGTCCAAGAGGACAGGTGTATACACATGGCCAAGTCATGTGGCTGTACAGCAGCAAACTGCATTGCTATACATCACAACGTTGTAAAGCAATTATACTCCAAAAAAAAAAAAAGACAAAGGGATTTTTAAAAAGTAAAACTCAGAACTCGTGCACATGTCAGTTAGTCATATTGAGAGCAGATCTTTTCATTGCTCAAAATATTAAAAAATATACTTTAGGAACAGATAGAAACCCAACTTACTGAGTGACAAGGAAAAAGTCTTGCTATTTTAGAGGCGTTCTTTACCATTTAGCTAGCAATGTGCTCTTTCAGAAAATAAATTTACTCTGGAAGAATACCAGCAAAGATATTTACAACATTCAAGCATTAAAAAACAAAAACAAAACCATGTCCAAAATTTTAACTTCACAGCAACAATGCTGAAGGCAGACATTGCTTCTGCCCCCTCCAAGTTTTTACTGTGTTCGTACAGACTCCTGAATTGAACAAAACACAAAACCTGCCACAAGTTGAGCAGAGCGAAGTTTCAGAAGATGAAAACCATGTGAAAAAGAACAAAGCGAAGGTGAGAGGCCCCTTGAGTTTTCCCCTCAGAATGATTCCCTTCATGCTCTCCACCTGCTGACCCAGGCGAGGGGAGGTTTTCCTTCCCTGGGTCATCGCCCCACCTCCCTAAGTGTGAGGCGTGGTCTCCGCGTAGGGCAGCAAGCAGCAGGAACATGGGTAAGTAAGGGGGTCCTGTAAGGACACAGGAAGGGCAGAAGGATCATCTTCCTTTGATGGGTTTCCTCCGCGCTTTAAAATGTTCTGTATTTTGTTTTAATGAGGGAGATGGTTCCCAATTTCCCATTGCTCCTTGAGAAATTCAAGATGCACATACCCTCCTTCTATCAGGAGGGCCATTTCTTATCAGAGGCTAAATTGAGGGAAGAGACAGAGATGTTAGACCTGGGGAAGATTAATGAGCACTAGGCTGACCAAAAAGTCTGTTCGGTTAGGGAATACGTTCTTTAATAGGGTTCTTGGTGAAAATGAAACATGGCCCTTTTATTTGTACTTAAAACCAAATGAACTTTTTGGCCAACCCAACAGAATGTCCCTAGCCAAAAAAGCCATTTTAAGATATTTCAAACAAATACTTGTAGATTATTTTGGTGCAAACAATACATACATTCAGGCAAATTAACAGGATTAGAAGACAGATTAAAAAAAAAAAACAAAACTAAGGACAGATGATGAAAGCTGGAGAGGACAGTGGACAAAGGTTATGTGGCCCCAGAAGAACAGACAGAAAAGTGGTGTCCTCATACCTGAACCACTTAAAGCCCAAATGAAGGGCCTCATGCAATATTTCACTCAACAGCTTCAGACAGGCAGTGAGAAGCAGAATGGTGGGAAGAAGATAAACAAGAAAGAGAGAAAGAAAAAGGCATGCAATTAAAAGCAAATTATTTACAACCACTTCAAAAGATATTTCCAGTTTCTTACAGAGCTCAATATAGTCTTCCCTACAATCTAGCAATCACACTCCCAGGTATTTACCTAAATGAGCTGAAAACTGATGTCCATACAGAAACCATGGATGTTTACTGCAGCTTTATTCACAACTGGCCAACCACTGGAAGCAATCAAGGTGTTATTCAATAGGCGAAAGAAAAAGAAAACTGTGACACATCCATGCAGTGAAATATATTCAGAGAAAGAAAAAAAATAAGCTCTTAGGCCATAAAAAGACGTGGGATAACTTTCAATACAGAGGCTGAAGGAAAGAATCCAGTCGGAAAAGGTTACAGGAAAAAGATTAAGGAGTGGGGAGGTAGGGGGAAGGATGAAGCAGAGGAGCGGAGGAGCATGGGGAATTTTTAGGGACTGAATCTACTCTGTAGGATCCTGTGATGATGGATACATGCCATTAAGGACTCAGTAAAACCTGTAACACGTGTAACACAGAGTGATCCAAGATGTAACTTATGGACTAGTTAATAAAGTATCAATACTGGTCCATCAATTTTAACAACTGCATCACATCAACGCAAGATGTTAACAGAAATGGCAACTGAGGTTTAGGAAGGTGGATGTGGAAACTCTACATACGTTGTTCAACTTCTCTCTAAACTAAAAAAATTGATCTAATTATCAATCAGCCCCAGAAAGCAAATTATAAGCAGCTCACACAGCAGCCTAAAAAAGAACATGTAACAGTGGTCTTTATATGTGATTTATTACTAACCGCCAACATTTCTACATGATCTCTGGTACAAAAGTTGTTGTTTAGTCACTAAGTTATGTTCGACTCTTGCGACCCCATGGACTATAACCTGTCAGGCTCCTCTGTCCACGGGATTTCCCAGGCATGAATACTAGAGTGGGCTGCCATTTCTTTCTCCCGGGGAATCTTCCCGGCCCAGAGATTGAACCCACATCTCCTACACTGCAAGCGGATTCTTTATCATCTGAACCCCCAAGGGAAGGCCCTGGTATGGAAGACTTGTCACTAAATAACGATCCCAAGCAGAAAAAAAATCTGATAGAAGACAAACAAACAAACATACAAACAAACCAGGGGTGGGGGGAACATTCTGAAAAGAAAAGGGAAGGATGTAAAAAAGTTAATACCCAAGAAAATCTCTCCTTGCCCTGGGACAATGGCTGACACCACCCCCTTCTCTGAGGCTCTCCACTACCCCAGGATCTGTTTAATAGTACATTAATAAATACTCAAATAGAATGTGGACCACAGCATTTATCTAAGAATAGGGTGCTAAAAGAAACTCATTCTGGAAAGACTGATTTTCCGTCAACTTTGCTAATAAATGTCAATCTTTCTACTGAAGAAGCTACAAGCCTGTCTAACGTATGAGGGGACTGGCTGGGGGACACCACGGCATGTCTGTTTTGCAAGGCACCCTTCTTCCCCAGTTCATAGACAGCCATGGTGGTCTGACAAAGGGCTCCCTGAAAGATCCATGTTACGCTCTCAGGGAACACGTTTCACCTGGTTTAGCACTTGTGTTTCTCCAACAAAGAGATGGAAACAACACTGAGAAAATTGCAATGAGAGCCTTCACTTGTTAAAACTATTTCTTCCTCTCACACCTCCCACTTTTATTCTTCCTAATAAAAATTTTAACGCCAGGGTATGAGGCTCTAAAAAGATGTATAAAAACAGAGAAAACAGACAGCAGCAGAATTCTTTACCAAGTCACCCTGAGGTGGAGATACACTGATCTGGGACTCCAGGTATCATGACACCTATGTCCCTCACACCTGTCATCAGCCTCAACTAGTTACAACTTTTAACTGCTCCTGTGGACAAGACAGACTACAAAAGAAACTTTCTGCTCTTTGAATCAACATGTCTGACTCAGCAATGTGTGTGTGTTCCCATCCCATTTAAAAGCAGAGTTGTGCTGAGTCTGGTAACAAACAGGCAAATTCCATTTCATCTCATCAGGCGTATGTGTCAGCATACACATCAATCTACACAACTCAGCCCCAGACACTTAGAGCAGAAGCCTCTGCGTGGACATCACAAGTCAGCCCCAGACACTTAGAGCAGAAGCCTCTGCATGAACATGAATCAATTCTTAACGCAACTATATTTCAATTCTTATTTAAGTCTGAATACTTACACTCGATGACGCATATTTGAAACCCTGCAAACATATGTTTCGTACAGTTCACCTAGACTACACTGGTTGGGCTTTACCTTTCCTTTACCCAGCAGCATGGCCTGTAACTGCACAAAATCGCAGACCTGTTTCTCAGCACTGGTCCTGGCTGACTCCTCCTGCGCCAGCACCATCTCTCGCTCTGCGGTTATCTGCACACTCTCTCTTAGGGCTTCTTCCAGCTCTTCAATCCTGTCATCCTTCTTACGGAGACTGTCCTGGAAAACGATGGAAGACTCGGTGAAGGAGGCTAATTGGTTAACCCAAAGAGAGCCTATTTATCAAGAAAAGGGCTATCTGCTGATAAAATTTTCTTCCCTTCAGATGTAAATCTAGGACAGAAAGATGTGGACACAAAAGAGAGAATACGACAAGGGAAGAAAGAGTAAAGAAGCTCAAGAAGTGTATTGTTATTGAGAGCAAAGCGTCAAGTGAATTAAGCAAGAGAAACCTGTGATGGACTTTGTACATTAACAGAGAGGAGAAAATTGTGTTAGGCAGATAGGTAGCTGGGGCTTGACACAAAGCTGTTTTTGAACTACTCTCTAAACTGGGCTCAAGGCCAGCTTTGATGAAGCCTAATAAGACTCAATAGCAAAACATTCTCTTTCTCTCTGAAGTTAAGCCTAGGTGAAAAAATTAAGTAAACAGCATGATCAGTCAGATTATATTCTACATACAGATTATATTCTACATACATACTATTGGCAAACTAACTTTTAAAAGAAAGAAATGAAAAAGGAGATTTTTTTTTTCCCTAATGAATTCACTAGAGCAAAGATTTTTCTCAATCTCATACAAGAAAACTACATTTGATAACTGGATGTAGGTAACTGGTCTGGCTAAGGATAAGTAATTTGGTTAGCCAACCAAAACCACTAGCCCTGATAATCTATACAAACTAAGAAGAAAGTTTTGGGGAGGTAAATATGGATTTCTATCAGAAAGGCAAACATGGCCTATTACACACAAATATGAATTACTAGCTGATAATTCTTATGGCAAACACTGCCCAAAGCTCTAACAAGTGACTGAAAATTACTGCAATGATAACATTAACAAATTCAAATAACACTAACTCTTCTACCAATAGAGAAGATCAGATCAAACTGAATTGCAAGGAAAAAGAATTCAGGCTTGTGGCAGATCACTTTAATACCTAAGATATAAAGTGCTTATTTTTTATTTATTGTTCTATAACAAGTTACTTGGCAGCTTATAGTAATGGAGAACAAACTGTTTGTCTACACAGTTTTTGTGGGTCTGGAGCAGTTTAACCTAACAGCTCTGGCTCCAGGCTCTCTGTTGGGGGACAGCTGAGATATCAGCCAGGCTTCAGCCCTCTGCTTCTGCATACATGGGGGCAAGTTGGTGACGACCACTGGCAAAGGGCCTGAGGCTCCTCTCCCCATGGTGCCTAGCATTCCTCGGTGCAGGTGACCCAGGAGAGCAGGGTGTCCATGTCTCTTGTTCCAGCTTCAGAAGTCACATGTTGTCATTTCTGACACTTTCTACTGTGCATGAGGGCTACCCTGACACAAGGCTACACAAGGGCCTGAGAACCAAAAGGTGAGGATGCTCTGGGGCCATCTTGGAAGACAGTTTTCATGGTACCCAAGGATATGGCTCCAGCATAAGAAAACTGCATTACTAATGAAGCAATGAAGAATGAAGACAGAGATTATCAAAAGTGATTCTGAGAGAAATCTAACAGTTTGGACAACAGAGCCCTTACTGAAAAGACAGCTTTGGTTAGGAGATTGTTTTAGCAAGGAAACCAAACAACACTATATCAAAATGAAATCTAAACATACTGAAAATGTGAAAGGCAGATATTCAGAAGACTTCACAAAACTGAGCTATATATCAGTGTATCATTGGATATGAGATTAGCAAAATACGCATTCTGTCAAGATTTAGAAGAAAACCTGCAATTGGCTTGAGTTCTAATGAGAGGTGTGGTTACGGTAAAAAACAGTAATCCAACTTAATTCAATGACAGTTCAGTCCTAGGAATACACAACAATATGCCAACCAAAGTTTAACTGAAAAAAACTAATGGGTCAATGTCTAGATGGCTATACAAAAGAGGCTGATTAATAAGTTGTTGCTCAGCCACTAAGTCGTGTCTGACCCTTTGCCACCCTATGGACTGCAGCATGCTGGGCTCCTCTTTCCTCCACATTTCAGTGAAGATCCTTTCTTTGGGGAATGGACCCGTTTTTTAAAGAAAAGATGAGAATGAAATATTCAGAGTCTTGTTGACTCCCCCTTGGTATTGCCCTCTGTAATCTCCTGATCCCTCATGAATTTTTAGCATAAAGTCTATCTACTCTTTAGGCAGACAGGAGGAAAAGTCACAAAATTTAGCCAAAAACAAATTTAATATGAAACTTCAAAAAGAAGGCAGATTGGTCCTGTTTGGAGTTGATCCACTTTTTAGCATTCACTATCTGGAAGACAAATAGGAAACTGGCAGCCTGGGGTCGGGGAAGCTAAGCAGAGAAAAGAGACTTTCATTCACTGGCTCTCAAACTGACTTTTCACATGGCTGAACTGACTCGTGCATCCCTAAACTTAAGACGTGGCCTGTGCGCTACAGACAACTCAGGAAAGAGCCAGGTGGAAACAGTAAAGGAACATGCTTTACCATTTGAAGTAGCTGCTGTCACTTCAAGTGAAAGCAGTAGAATTTATGTCAGCTGCCATAGACCACGTGTATGCGCATCAATACTAACACAGGCCAGTTCTCTGGCTCTGGATTAGGTACCGCAGCCTGCTGTTATGCCAGCTCTACCTATTAGCAGGGGTCCAGTGCTTCCCCTTCATTCATAGAGGAAAGGGCTGGAGGAAGAGGTTTCTGTGACTAGCTGGGTGGGGTTGGGGGGATGGGAGATGGGAGACGGAGAAAGGAGAAGAGAGGCTTCGGAAGAATTCCTCTGACTCTTAAGCCTCCTACACTCACACAAGATCAGGCACAAGCTGCGACAGCTGTGACTCTGCTCAGGCAATTCCACAAGAAGACAGGGCGGACCCGCTGGCAAATCCCATAATCCCACCCCCCTGATTCCCTCCTCTGAACTTTGCTTCTTGACATCAGCTCTGTCAACATCAGCTTTGTGCCAGCTGTGAGACTACTCCCCACTGCCTGGCCTTCAGATCAAACGTTCAGAAAGAAAAGCAGGGGGAAAAGGAAAAAAAAAAAAAGGAACAGCGGCAATTAAAAATTAATTTTTTGTTCCCTTCAAACATCTCCCTCAAAATTAAAAGAAGAGACTCAGTAATACAGTAACAAAAAAAGATCACTTGATATGGACGGATCTCATTAAACTTTTCTCAGCAGCAGAAGGAAGGGCAGTGCAGATTTCATGAAGGACACTGGGGGTAAGAGCCCCACGCACTCATCGCCCTGTCCCTGGTCCTGCCGGTGGAGGTCACTCACTTGGGTAAATGGGTAAACGTTGAGAGCCACTTCCTCTGGGCTTAAACAGCACTCACCCGAGAGTTTAACTTGTGCTGAGAGATACTAATGTTAACTGCTATCCATCATCCTTAATGTGAAGAGATGGTGCTTCTTTATCGTCCTCTGCTCCACTGCTTACCCTTCCTTCCTCCTTCTCAACCCCCAAGCACAAATACACATGAGGAAGATTTCATTAAAATCATTCAACATGTCAGAATCCAATGGCCAACTTCTCAGATGTTTCGGCGGGGGGGTGTAAAAAATTGAAGCCAGATGCACTGATGAAGTCAATTTTAAGAAAGGAACACTAGCTTAACACAGGGACAGAATTTGGTTTCACACCGACTACTTTTTGTTTTAAGGAAATGCCATGGGTTAAAACGAGTTCTTCTCCGCGCTCTAAAGTCGCTCAAATATCTCCCATAGTTCAATTCGTTAAAAATCAAAGTCAAAACAAAACCAGGTGCATTTCATTAAAGAAATGGAAATATATACACAAAAAGCAATGCTTTATATATATATATCTATAATGTATATAGAATATCTAGGACAAACAGCCCACATGGATGGCCAGGTTCTCATCTTGAAAATTCTGGTAGCTGATTATCAGAAGCTTGGGGAAGGACGTGTGGTTTACTTAAATTGTAGGTCATTTCCTCTGATCAATAATGCTTATAAAAAGAACACACACACCTTTTCCAAGTCTTCACCAAGAACCCCAAAGATAACCTTTTACGTAACGTAACAAACAACTGATGTCCCTAAGAGGGTGGCTCCTGTCTCTGAGGTCTTGGCAAAGGGGCTGCAGACACCTGCTTCTGCTCTTGGTTAAGGGCTCTTCTTGGAGATTTCAGCTTCCAAATTCAGAGGAGGAGCTTCCACAGTAACACAAAGGAAAGGATTAAACCATTTGTTTCAATGAAGGAGACCCCAGTACTTTTAAGAATTTTCCTGCCAAATGTAATGTTAACCACTCATCGATTCATGGGGCACATTTCTGAAATAAGCTCAAATGACGTGACTAAAAGTTCCCACAGAATAGGGCTAAACTTTAAAGGAAACAGTTTAGCAGGCCATACAATTGTACTATCAGTAAACATTCTTTCAGTAAATTCCACTGGCTATCGATGGAACGGAATTCTGTCCAGGGGGAAATGTATCTATTGAGAGCATTTCAGACATGGCAGAATTTCTTTAAATAATTTTAAGACTTGTTTTGATTTTTTCTTAAATGGTAAGAAGGGGCACAGTTTGAGCTAAAAGCTTTAAAAAGTTACACATGTGCCAACAGTATGAGTAGGTGCTTCACCTGCAGGAAAACACAATTTTCAGATTAATTTCAGCAACTACCCACATGCGTGTAAAAACAGATGCTGATTTATATGTACACTTTTCCTGTGTAATCCCTACTTCCATTTAATATGTACTGAGAACTCCATAAAAACCCACCTATGTGCACATTCTAGACAGAAGAAGCCCTAAGAAAAAAATTAACCAAAATGTAAGAAATGATGTAGAATTAAATCTTTAAAAAGGTTGATAAGATCTGTTAAGAAGAAGCCAAAATTTATTTTTTACAAAAACAAGAAGAGTTAACATCTGGCATGTGACACATCATGTACTCTTTCTAGAAAGATGTCAATCTTAATTTTTTAAATGGTTTCCTTAGATAATTATCCCCATGGTCAATGTAAAAACCAAGGATAAGTTAGTCTTTATTAAAAAAAAAATTTCTTGCCAAAATGGAGGAAAAAAAATTTTTGTAGGTAGAGCAAATAAAATGTAATTTTGAAGAAAAACACAAATGTTTCATTGATTCTGTACCTAAGAGGAGAATATGCCTAAATACATGAAAAGCTGCTTTTTCCTTTCTCTACTTTCTCTGAACTTTGTCCTCAATATTCACTGGTCTCAGGAGAGCTGGTTTGTGGAAGCCGCTGTGTCTTTTCAGCAGGCCCATCAGTCTCCCTGACAGTGCCCTCTCAAGGTTAAATCTAGATACCTACCTTTGTTGTAAATAAAAACAGAGCACCAAATGCTACTGATGTGAGCCCCCTGTCCCCAGTTCAATCTGCCCTGCCATATTAGAATGAGGCTAAAACCTGCAGTTCTGTCAAAAGACAAAGTGTCACTGCTGAAAGAATAAAAATACATAAGGTGACTGACCATTCTGAGGCCGGAAACATCGAGGGAGGATGGTGTTTCCTTCGTTAAAATGTGAGAGGCTTGTAGAGGGTAAAATTTTTAAGAATGCTAGGATGCTAAACATAAGATCATTATACATGATTTTTAAAATCTGTAACTAAATTTTTAATTTAATATTTGTAATAATCACAGCTGTAATTAATGAACAGCTTGGGGCTTCCCTAGTGGCTCAGATGGTAAAGCATCTGCCTGCAATGCAGGAAACCCAGGTTCAATCCTTGGTTGAGAAGATCCCTTGGAGAAGGAAATAGAAACGACTGCTTCAGTATTCTTGCCTCAGAAATCTTATGTTTGCAAAGAGTCGGACATGACTGAGCCACTAATATCTTCACTTTTTTTTTTTTTAACATATGCAGAACATTAAGAAAGGCTAAAAAGAAATTTTAAAAAATAGCCCTGAACCTAAGGCAGATATAAACTAGACAAAAAGGGGGAAGGAAGGGAGGATTAAATCACAAAGGAAGATTTCTAAAACAGGGTATTGAAAAATATAAAGCAATAAAATATAAACATACAGGCTGTGGAACAATACGGAAGACAGTAGCAAGAACAGGGTAGAGTTCACCAACAAAAAGTTCATTTTAAGCCAGAACCTTTAGGTGGTAAAACTAGAAATCCACAGAAAGACTGTGCCTAAGGAAAAGAGTGTACATCAGAAAACCAATAAACCGTATTTAAGGAAGACCAACACCAGGTCGTATAGAATAGGGTAGCTATGCTAGCGAGTATCTCACCTAAAAATGAGCCAGAAAATACTTATAGGACTGAAGCTCCCAAAGCCAGGCTAAGGTGCTTATGAATGAACAGTTCTTGACATCTACCAGTGCAACCGAAATCAGGGAACAGTCTTCTGTTAAGGACAATGTGCAAAGTACCAAGACAGGATTCCTAAACTCAAACATGCAAAAGAGACAGCACACAAACAACAGCATGTAATAAATACAAGGAAGAAAATGAGCTCCAAAATTAAAGCAGAAACAAACTGTAATGGAACTGCAACACAGAGTGTCATTAATTCCCACTGCGAGGAGTTGGGCAGGCTTTACCAGGCAGGGGATATTTGATCTGAACCTTAAAAGATGGGTAGGCTTTCAATACAAAGCTTTTCTAATCCCAAAATGACTATCGGTCAAATCAGCTAAGACCTGCTTCCCTATACTATTTATCTGGGAGGTTTCTGTTGCTGGGGTTTATGCAATTCCAGCTCTTCACATGGCAATTACTCATGAATTGTACTACGTCCCATCTTTTCACATACCTAGCACACAAAAAAGTGCTTTTAATAAGCATATCTAATATTCACAGGGAGTAAAATAATTCTTATTTCTCTCTCCATTCCATAATGGGCTCTCAATAAACACTTACTGAGCATGACGACAGGTGTCGTTTAGCCCCTAAGTCGTGTCCAACTCTCACGACCCCATGGAGCACAGCCTGCCAGGCTCCTCTGTCCATGGGATTTTCCAGGCAAGAATACTACAGTGGATTTCCATTTTCCAATTTAGCCAATTACAGGGAAACATGGCTTATAGAAATGAATGAAACAACTTAGAACTGACTTTTAACTAATATAGAGCTAAATTCCTGAGTAGCAGAAAGTTTGGCAAAATTCACTGCAGAATGTCAACAGAAGAGGAGCAATGATTGAAAAACATGACCGTGGGAAAGGCTCATCTCCAGGCTGTGCTCAATATTTAATCATCCATGCCTGGCATTTGTGAGTATTGAGTGGAAGCATAGAATGGTTTAAATGTTAGTCTGCATGGGTTGTGGCAGAGATCCTTTAAAGAAACCATGTCTTAGGACAGTCACATACATTCAATACATCTAAGCAGACACTCCAAAGATCTTGGAAGTGAATCTAGGTGAGCATCTGACAGAAAACTGGTCAAGTAAACTATCTGGATGGATGCGGGACCATCTATGACACCCAAGGTCAAGAGGTCAGGATGGAAGGCACCCCCTTGCCAAGCCCAGAGGGTTTGCTGAGTACCCTCACTTGACCATCCTGGATATGGCGGACCAGAGCATGCCTCCTTCTGAGCCTTCCGGAGGCATCCCCAGTCTTCGCCTGACCTCAGAGATGCTGTACCTCCTTTTCCTCTCCTACCTCATCTGGCCTCATTTTTGTTTGCTTTGAGTGCCTCTCCTAATTACTCTGCCTCTAAACAGTGAGGATGCCAAGGGCTCAGCTCTAACTCTAGTATTTTATCTCTAGAAGGTGCCTGATTCTTACGGATCAAAATATGATTTCTGAGCTCAAGTCTCCAAAATTAACAACACCAGGCTTCTCTAAACTTCAAATCTGCACACCCCACTGCTGGCTCAAACCTCCACTAGGAAAGCTCTCTGATAGCTTCACTTGTTGGAAATGGACTTGTTCTTTTTTCCTGGAGAACCTGGTGATCTCAGCCTCAGGGTTAACCCATCTAACCACTGAGCATTGGCACACACACAGTTACCCACGCCAGGAGCCTAAGAGTCATTCCCATTCCTGTCTCTCCCTAGTGCCCACATTCCAATCTGTAAGGGTCTTGCTTTTTGACCTAAAGGTAACACATCTCAAATTCACTCTCTCTTCTTTCTTCTTTTCACTACCAGAAAGCTCTCTCCTCAACTCCCACCTTCATCTTACTACAGGGCCTCCTACTGTGATCTGAGCTCCTTCAGAGGCAAGACCTTGATTATCTTATTACATCATCACTATTTACACAAAGCACATGTGCAACATGTATTTATTCACATATACTTTCTTTTTTTTTAAATACTTTATTTGATTGCGCCAGGTCTTAGTTGCAGCCTGGGGGATCTAGTTCCCTGACCAGGGATCGAACCCAAGATCCCTGCTTTGGGAGCATGGAGTCGTACCCACTGGACCACGAGGGAAGTCCTAGCATATATTTTCTTCATAATCACACTTATTCAAATCTGTATCCAAATACGCAAAAAACAGTACTGTCAAAATGCAAAGCAGATCCTGTCCAACTTTACTTACATGGGCAAAGACTCATGGATATTTCATAGGATGGATTTAATTAAAAAACTACCATTGCTCATTCTTGACTCAGCTTTAAGCACAGGACATGTTCCTTCAGGTTGGCTGCATGGTCTTCACACAGCCCCCATCATCCTTTGGCTGAGCACGTTCCCACACTCTGGAACCACAAGGTTGCCAAGGCTCACGTGTCTTTCTCTGCCCCAGCCCTGCAATCGACTACTTCTGTAAGATGCCTCAGTTCATTTTACTGGAAGACGTGTGCAGAAACCAAAATCTGGGTGTTAGGTGTACTTACTGCTTCTAAAGTATCGAGGCAGGAAATGCATGCATTTATAATAACCCTGTGCAGACACACACCAGCATCTCTGCACTTCTTTGTCTACACATAGATTTAACACTGTGAGTTCTTACAAGTACTTCTGATTCCAGCCCTTTATGTCTTCCCACTTTACTCACTCGAAGCTTCCTTCTTGAATAATGAAAAAACCCAGCCTTCATTGTCTACAATGTATTTCCTTATCACAACATTTATATTCTAATAATGCTCTTTTGTCTTTAGCTTCACAGTATTCAGGAAAATGGCTCCCAAAGCTCCTTAGGTTCGTTCCTGCCTTCTCCACTCCTGTGAGGGTGGTTATGTTGCTCATTTATAACACTGGTCCATCCGGTGGTGCTTGTCCCCCCACCCCCCCGCCCCCACCGACCCCACGTCCCAACTGGTTTCGTTTCTCTAGTTTTTAAGAGGATAGGAAACAATTCCGGCTGTTAGGTATCAGAGCTACACAGAGATATACGAAGAGTCACTTCCTCCTTCAGCTGACTGTCCATCCCTTTTTCCTCCTTTTCTACTAATCCTCTAACCACTCCCTTAGGCAACTGCTCCCTTTATTTTCTAGTTTACTGTTCCTGATTTCTTTTGCAAAACCAACTTATAGTTTAAAAAATATATACACAGGTTGTAAAGAACAATCAAAGTCAATAATGAAAAAAGGGAATAAATGATGATTGTGAAGGAATATACATATGACTTCTGGGATGTCAGCTGTGCTCTGATTCCTCGAGACAGTTGTTTTATATGTATTACACTGTGCATGTGTGTTTTATGTACCTTTAAAAATGTGTATTATTCTTCAGAATAAAGAAAGTTAAATGGAAAAGTAATAGCATCACTTTGTGGCAAAATGTAGCCAGAAAGAGTGAGGACACCAATGAACTTAACACCATAACTGACAGTCGCTGAGTAACGAAAGGCAAAAACCAACCTTCTAGTTTAAACCAAGTTTTCCTCTTCACGAACAACAACAAAAATACTAAGAGTTTATTAACATGATTAGCAGAATTAATCTCTGGAATCCAAAGTGGCATCTGATAAAAATCAATCGTTAATCATCAAAGTTCAAAACATTAGTCATTAGTATAAAGCATGTCTTTTTAACATGATGAAGAATATTTTGTAGTACTGGAATTATTATGATGCCTACACAGGAAACACTAAAATAATTCCTTCCCTTATCTCACCTATTTTGTGAAAATATCAGTAGATGGACCTGTATCTATATTCAGAAACTTAAAAACAAATTCAGGTAACGAGAACTTTGTACAACACAAACCTTCCATCAACTGCCTTCCTACCCCCTGGTCCTTCCCAAGGGTTCTACCCTCAGCCGCTTCTCCAAGAATCCCCAGGGTCCCTCAGTGGGGACTTCTATTTAGAGGTGACCTTAAGGTACAAGTGATACTCACCACCACTGGGGTGTTACCTGCAATGACACGGTTAAGAAACAAGCAGCAGAGCTCATTAGAAGAAGAGGTGAGATCAGAACCGAAGGACCCCACTTCAGTCCAGTGCTCCTGTCACATATTAGAATGGACTGTGTCCATGTGCATCTCACATATGGCTATCAGCTATCATTTTTCGTAACTTTAATATGTGCCACTTACTGAGAACCTTGGAAAGTCCTCACTTACTATAAATTAGTTTTACCTGTATGTAATACATAAACAGATAATCTGACTTACTTATCTTGGCCAGTTACAGGAAGAGGAAATAAGAGATGACATATGAGAGCACTTTTGATGACATCGTACCACTAGACAGATGATGAAAAGGGCACATTTTGGTTTACAAAGACAGGATGGTAGCAGAGAACATCAGGCAGGGGTGTAGAGGGGGACAATGAGACATGAAACAGGTAAAGGGCTGTGATCCTAGTCCAGAAATGAGGTTAGGTTAAACTGAAGTCCAGAAACAGCCTAATTATTAAATACTTTCATAAAACATAAAGATATCAATTCAAACTTAGGAGCAGTGAAATAACTTTCTATAAATACTCTAGTGAAATTGTTAGCAATGAAGAAAAACATGACCTTCACTACACAAAATAACCTAAAATTATTTAAATTAAAAGGTTAGAAATGAAAGACTGAAACAACCTAAAAATATTCATAGGTAAATATTTATCTGTTCTCAAAACAGGGATAAACTAAGAAAAAAAAATCCACAGGGAAAAAGCCATCATGAAAGAGAGATTTTAACTATATTAGTTAAACAAATGAAAATGTAAGACATGAAAAAATACTCAGCCCTCACTGGTAAATCAGATAAATATAAATCAAAATTTTTTTTCATCCACCAGATTGGCATTAAAAAATAAAAAAGGAGGAAAAAATTTATAGTATCAACTGATGTTAGCAAAAGTAAGGGAAAGCTGATAGGGGCTTTTTTCAAAAGTTGGTACATTCAAGGAAATTCGTACTGTTTTTATAAGCAGTATGCATTTTATCATCAGTAAAAGCTATGTAAAAGAATAAAAACAGGAATTAAAAAGTCAGATTTTCATGTCAGAAATGAATTTGTTATAAAGCCTAAAAATGGCTTCTACGTAACAGATAACTCCTCCAAATCCTCCAGTAAAGATTTTGTGATTACGCAGTATGGCATAAACATTCTATCACACCAATTAGATAAACACAAGCTGGCAGTGGCTAGTGGTCTTGGCAGGAGCTTTAGCGATCTCCACTGTCCACGGTATGGTCTAAAACTTAAACCTTCATTCAGACAGGCTAGAGATCCTGGAGGTCTCAGTTCAAATCCTAGCTGAGCTGTAAGTGGCTGTGTGCATGTGGGTAAGTAATTCGATTTCTCTGAGACAGTTTCCTCATCTGTAAAATGTGCAAAACCCGTCTGCCCCTCAGATTAGTGAAAGTTATAAACAAGGACTGGCCAGTCCCTGTGGACCCTGAACACTGCCCTGGTGTCCAGCCCTGGGCACCCAGCTGGCACTGGTGTGGTCACTGCTACTCTTGGAACTGAGCCTGGTTTAAGTGTCTTCTGAATAATCAGGTCTAAACATCAGTGAAATAGAAGTCTGTTCTAACACATTCTGCATGACTGAAACACAGTCTCTGAACTGAATTTTTTAAAGTAAGGGAAAAAAAAAGGGGAGGAGGGGGAAGGAAAGGAAGATGAAAAAAAGAAGGCAACCCAACACACACCAGGTGAATGATGTGCTTTACTGAAGGAAAAGGCCCTTGGATGCTGACCACGTGAAGCCCCCACTTAGCCTGTGGACACTGAACTCACCAAGCAGGCAGATTCCCTCCAGGAGACGGATTTTCTCCTTTGCTCAGGTTTCCTCAACAAAGCTGTGGAATAAAACTGGCCTTTTCTATTGAAAGCCACTCCTTTACTGCTAAATAGCTGGACTGAGAGGAAGGCAGTAGGCAGGGTTAGAAGGGAAAAGAGCAGAGAGTGAGGATGCAGAGAGCCGCGCGCCCGTGAGGAGGGCCCTGCCGGGCCTGGTCCCCCGCCCAGCCCCCCGCCCGGCCCCTCGCCCACCTGCAGCTGCTGGGAGCTGTCACTGAGGGTGTCCTCCCGCCGCCGGGCCTCCTCCAGCATCTGGGCGCTCTTCTTCTTCTCCACCTGCTCCTTGTGCTTCAGGCTGGCCACTTTCTTATTTTGGTCCTTCACCTGCCTGTGAATAAGGGGAGAAAGCTCAAGCTCTTTGTATACGTGCACAGGAAAGGGGGGGTTTATTCACCGACACCACGATGTAAGGAACAGCTAAGCAGCAGCAAGAGTTCCTGCTGCAAAATCCTCCCAACCTGGCTGAGCTCTCCATGCCAACAGCAGCAAGCTGTTAACCAGGGTGCTCTGGAGCACACGTGCAAGTGAGTACTTTGTGGAGCACGACGAAACACAAAACGGAAGGACGCCTGGGACAGCGTGAGATGGCAGGAGGAGGAGATCAATTCAGAGATTTCTGCTGGCATGTGAAAACAGGCTCTTGACATCAATGCTATGAAACTGCAGAATGGCTGATGAAGAAAGGTTTGTATAACAACTCTAATTTTACCGTTATTAAATATTTTCAACTTTCAAAAGCTATATGTAACATTGTTATTCAGTGGCTCAGTTGTGTCTGACTCTCTGCAACGCCGTGGACTGCAGCATGCCAGGCTTCCTTGTCCTTTGCTGTCTCCTAGAGTTTGCTCAAACTCATGTTCATGGAGTCAGTGATGCCATGCAACCATCTTATGTAACATATATGTATATAAAATTATGGCATAAAGATCTAACGCCCCAGCTTAAGTTAACAGGTCATTCCATCTACTTCTGAAGCCCCCTATCGGATTTCACTGCCTCCACACTAGATAAGAAGACTAGACCAAACACCAGGTCACAGGTAGAGAAGATTAAGCTCATTGAAGAGTGGAATCATGACTAACAATCAAGAAATATGTGTAAGGCGTGGCCCAAGAAAATCTGGGCTCTGCAATGCAAGAGGACCTACATCTACCCAAGTTCTGACATTCTGCTAAGCCCATCACATTTTCCTTACTCATTAAGGAGACTGGGAATTTGGTTGAACTCCACTCTCAGTATCAAACACTAGGAATATCAATCCATGAATTAAAAGTTTCTGCTCTCAAATATCTCCCAGGCATCCAAGCAAATACAGGATATGCTAAGTGCTAGGAAAGGGCCCCGGGAAGGGGGTAGGGGTGGCAGTGGTGATTAGGAAAAGCTTCCTGCAAAATGACCTGCCTCTGAACTTCCTGAGGAATTGGTCCAGGTTACTAGGCAGAGAGAAGAGCGGGGATAAAGCCCTGAAAAAAGGAGAGTGTGTCCCTTTGGAGGAAGCCACACTCAGTGTAACCGCAGCATAAAGTCGGACCAGCAGAACAAAGGAAAAGGAAACCAAAAGTAAACAAAGGCCATATAACTGTATCCTGCTGAGCAAGGAAGCTGCAGTTCATCTTAAGTGTGAAAGACTTACAAAGGGAAATGATACAATCAGATTTCCAAATTTCTGGAAACAAATAGAAGGGGAATGATGGTAGTGGGGAGGATGCGACAATTAGAAAAATCCACGCAACTCTGCCCAAAAGTTGCATCAAAAAACTGACCTAACAATGAGACCAAATAAGCCACTGTGGTTTATATCTAATTAACATCCTTTAAAATCAAGTAATGACAGTCTGTGGCACAGTCTCTCACACTCATTGCTTAATCTCCAAACTACATCATCGTGGTTTGTCAGATAAAGTACAAGATGTTCAGGGAAATTCATATTTCAGACAAATGACAAATAATATTCTAGTTAAGAATATCTCAATATTCACAGGATATAGTAATACAAAAAATTATTCATTCTATTTCTGAAATTCAATTTTAACTGGACATCTCAAATTTTTATTTGCTAAATCTAGCACGCCTATAGGAACTCAAAATCATGACTAAATGAAAATTAGTCTTTCCTCCCTTCTCTACTGGATTCACCAGCTTTGGCTCACCTACAGAACACTAGGTAGGTATCTACAACTGCAATCTAGAAAAACGTTTCTCACTTCTCAATGTGTGATGGCGTGAAACTCAACTCTTCAGCGGAAGACTGGGGGATCAGCACAGGTCTGTGTTCACACACTGATTTCTACCAATGAATCATTCAAAACAGTAAGACTATGTTATTTAACTTTTATTATGTAACAAAATAGGGACTCTGGGCTTAACACAGTAGGAAACATCCCACAGACTGCAAACATGTATTGTGAAGAGAGGTCTGCCGAGGTCATGGTTAACTAAAGCATGAGTAACAATAATACTGAGCCCCATCTGTTTAGATCTTAAGAGTGACAGAGATGACATTTACAGGCTTCACTTTCTCAATGTCTTGCCTTTAGCTGAAGCTGCTGTTATATAATAAAAAGTAAAGATGAATTATGGACTGAATCCTATCTTTTCATCAACACATGGAACCTGTTCTTTGTATTCATTCTCTGGGGTTAACATCACTGAACTACAAAGATGCGTATCTAAGGATTCCCAGTGCAAACCTTCAGTCGTCATCACTCTAAATAAAGTCTTTCTGCTCTGGACTGAATGGAGAAGTGGACAAAGGAGGGCTGGGCAGGACGAGAGAGGAAGAGCAGAAACAAACAAACCCATTCAAACTGGAAAAGCTTAGCAGAGACACAAAAATATAAACACTGCAGGTAACAGTCACTATTAACACAAAACAGGCTAAAGCAAACACTGGAGGGTTAAGTATCTTGCCTAAAGTCACATAACAGAGTTATCTAAACATCCAATCCATCAATAAATTAGACTCTCTTGATGACCTATTCAATTGGACTCAACAAAACCGTAATTAAAATGCTTCTATGTAGAAAAAAAAATACTGCACTAAATTCCACTCTGAAGTGAAAAGAGGGTTTTTAATATACCATACAGCCAAAATGATCCTTGTCAGTAGAAGAACAAAACTTGCTGCATTTTTTATTACTTGGGAAAAACTTATTTGGAAATAAGTATAGTTTAATGGCTTTTACCATTAAATAAAAATGAACAGCTAACAATATTATAATTAACATAACTTGTAACTCAGAGAATTATGTCTACACCAATGACTTCCATGGAAAAATTCTTCTGGAGCCTTTCATAACGGTTTGTTTAGTAACATTTAGATCATAACATGCAAAAGACAAAATGTGGGACAAAGCGATAAAACTTCCCAGTAAAAATAGGAGCGCACTTGAAGATTAATTCAGAAAGTCCTCACACACAAAGCAAAAACCTTCATGATATTTTTCTACTAAGGCTGACTTGTGTTCAGACCTGGAATTACTTACATGGTACCCTAACTGATTTACTACAATGTGGAGAAAATGTTTAAAGTACAAAATTGGAAAATCACTTTTAAAATGCAGTATTTGTGCTTGCTACTTTTATTGCAAACAACTTAGGATTTCTTCTCTATTGAAAATGGTTTATTCACGGAGAGTTCCATAAAAATGTTTCAAATTTTTTTAATTTTTTTTTAACACACTCATCATATAAACAAAGCTGCTTATTTTTAAAAAGAGTCAAAGGTGGTTAACAAGTCTTTGGTGGTTAACAAGTCAAGTGACAGATAACTCAGATGAAAAAAGGAATTTTTTTACAGAACATTAAGAAATATGTAAAAGACAAAAAGCAAAAGAGGCTAAAAACTGTCAAGGAGGTGGTAAGAGAGATGGCAGAAAACAATGTCACATAAACTATAGAAGCACGATCCAAAAAGAAGGGAGATGGTCACTAACCTAACCTAACCTAAAAGACAGGTTTTAGACATGTCCAAGACAAACAAGGCTACTCAATCTGGCAAAGGGTACGTCACTGAGGAAATTTTAGCCTGGCAATGAGAGAAGATCCCAAATTATATTGCTTTGGAAAACAAATGGGAAGTGTGAACGTGGAGGCATTGAGATAAATGATTCTTTCAAAAACTGTGCAAATGGGAAAGAAGTAAAACATAAAAGGAAGATACTATGGTGAACTGAAACCAAGGGAAAGATGATGGAACACTTGCTCACACATCTCCTTAAGGATGGGGAAGACTAGATTATGCTTTATGTTTGGGACTCTGTGGGAAGGACAGAAGAGAAACAAAGGAAATGAGGAGGAGGAAGAGGAGGATTCAATTTATGGAACAAGGTTTTGAAAGCTGGTCAGAAGAAAGGAGTGAACAGGAAGCTTAGCCTCAGATCAGAGCTGGACGTCAGTACGTCTGACAAAAGCAAGGTGAAGAGCAGCCCCAAGACAGACCTTCTGGGACTGCTACTTGCAGAGAGAAAGCAGAGGGCGGTGTAAGTCTGACTGAAGAACCCCTTCATGAATCAAATTCCTATAAGTAATTACAAAATGAAGATATTAACAAACTCATCATACCCCAAACAAACTGTTAATTTTTAAAAAGAGTCAAAGGTAAGGGGACTTTTTAAAAAATATCGTTAAGTCTTGAGAATAAATATCAGGGAAGAGAAAAGGGAAAGAGAATCTTTTCCCCCAAAAAAGCCTCAACTTCATCTTTCTACCTATAACAGAAATTTCAGCACCTGATAGAGTCTGAAAATATCATTACAGAAGAAACATGGCTCCTTCTCTTATCTCCTGCGCAAGTACAGCTGCGCAGCAGGCTCTACTTTGTGCTTGCTATCAATCCTGACAGGAATCAAGGGCCCCGTGTGGTGTTTTACAGACCCTGGACCAAACAGGACTCTGAGAAAAAAGCAAAAAGGAGTGATCACAACAGCTCCGTTTACTGACTGCTCAGCCTGTGCCAGATGCTGGTCCAAGGGCTATTTGTCTTAACTCATTCAGCACTCACAACAGCTCTTCAGATCGGAGAGAACTACCCCAACTTTACAGATAGGAAAATCACAGTGAGAAAAGTGCCTAAGAACCTCTGAGCAGTATGGGACCCCAGAGCTCAGATTAATTCCTAGGCTAGAGTGTGTATCATAAGAGAAGCCTTGAGGTTAAAATGAGAATATCTGGCTTCAAATCTAAGGACTACTACCAAGTGGTCAGCTGACTCTAGATGTAGAAATCATGTTCCCTAGTCTCAGATCCTCATCAGAATAATGATCTGACCTGTGTCATCAATATGCTATTTGTGAGAATCAGAGACAAGTGCTTTTATAAACAGCAAACATATTAGAAAACCACTGCTAGGAAAAAGGGAAAAGGCTGAATGCCAAAGAATTGATGCTTTTGAACTGTGGTGCTGGAGAAGACTCTTGAGAGTCCCCAGACCACAAAGAGACCAAACCAGTCAATCCTCAAGGAAATCAACCCTGAATATTCATTGGAAGGACTGATGCTGAAGTTAAAGCTCTAATACTTTGGTCACCAGATGCGCAGAGCTGACTCCCTGGAAAGACCCTGATGCTGGGAAAGACTGAGGGCAGGAGAAGGAGGTGACAGAGGATGAGACTGTTGGATGACGCAATCGACTCAATGGACGTGAGTTTCAGCAAACTCTGGGAGATAGTGAAGGACAGGGAAGCCTGGTGTGATGCAGTCCATGGAGTCGCAAAGAGGTGGGCATGACTGAGTGACTGAACACCAAGGTAAAATGCATGTGGTATTAACAATATTGTTTCCTGAGCCTGATCAAAAATTCTCACACCATGATTTACATTGCCATGGCTCACAGGCAGGATAAACAACTTTTAAAATGAAGACGTATGATTGTTTTCTGCCAGCTTCTCTTACTAATTCACTTAGTAATAAAGATGGCTGAGTTACTTAACGGGCTCTGTAATTGTGTTCCTCACCTGAAAAGTGGAAATCGCAAACCTTGCTACACGACTGCTGGGAAGATCAACGGAAACAAAACCAGTGAAGCTTCCACCACAAGCCCCTGACACGTGAATTGCAGCACTGGTAGCTGTTTCTGTTGCCAGCATTCAGCAGTCATAAAACAACCCCCAGACTGAAAGGGTGTGCGTAGGTCTGCGCAGCGAAACCCCTCCACGGCTCTTACACACGTCTAGACTGTGGCTACTCTCCCCCCGTGTCCACGCTGCACTCTGCCTGCTAGGGTAAGGGCCACAACGTCTCTGATGAAACTGTAACAAAGTTGAAAGCAGTATCTCCACCTCCTTGTTCCCCCAGTGACTGCTTTTCACTTTCATTTCTCTCTTAGTCAAAGCCTGGTCGGTCTGATTCTTGCTCTCTGACCACTCTCATGACCTTAAAAGGTAGAACTGTAATGCCACTCTTCCAATTAATGCCACTCTTCCAATCAACCTAACACTCGTGATGTTTTCTGCACTCATACCTGAATTTCTAGACATCTTGTTCCTGGGGTAACTTTTATTGTTTCAGCTGCTTACGAGGGTTCAAGACAATGTCAATAGACAACGTTCTGTTACATATCTTTGTTTTAGGACAAGCATACTGACCTTGAGGTGAGACTGAAGGAAACGGCAAATCCAGGAAGGAAATGTGAAAGAGAAAAGTTAGAAAGTGTTAATGAGGGCAGTATTCAGAATTTGCATTATTCACAGACACAGAGGAAACATACAGCACAGGATTAGAGAAAGGGAGACACACAGATTCAGCACAGACACCAAAAGTGAGTAACTTCAGACTTTCAACAAGTGTATTTTCATATTAGATTACACCATTGTACCTTAATATAAGTTTCTAAAGGGATGAATTTTGTCTAAAATTTACCATTTCCTGGGGCAGGAAAAAGAAAAAATAATTTCTCAAACACAAAGGAAAAGAAGGGAAGGCCAGCTGCCGTTCCCCTTCCTGTTTGATATTAATAGCCACCTATTAATGATCTAATGACATTAGTCAGCTTGGGTTTATTACACACCCGTCTTAAAACTGACAATTCCTTTACCCACCCCGGCCCATTTCTTAGACCCAACTTATCTAGAAGCAAAAGCAGAAAAACACAGAAATGATTCTGCAGAATACAGAACCCTCATTCATTTGGAAGAATTTGACATAATTTTCTCAAATGTGAAAATAATGTTTTGCTAATTAAACCCATTATGTCTCACCCCAAATCTATCAAATCTGTCCCCAAATGGTGCAATCTAACAGCAATAATGAAGAAGATGTGGCTCTACAAATACCAGTTTGTTTCGGATACTGCTCAGCAGACAGAGATGCAAAGTAGTCATGCTTCATATTCCTTACCGAGCACAAACCCCTGAGGTTCATTATTGCTTTCATATTCATAATAACAGGCAGCTTTCCCTTTTAAACAATTAATCAATTTCACTGAAAGTGGTCTTCTCCTCCAAACACTTAAGACTCCTAAGAGCCAGGGCCATCCAGCTTGTCTTCAGGACTGAAATTTTACTTTAAGAATCTAAAACGAGAGGTTTATTTCTTGAATGCCAGCACCATTTCAACTTGTGCTTTAATGTTTGCTAACATTTCAACACAAAATGAGTTTTTAAAAAACTCATTGTTAGAATAATGGAAAGGCAAGGATAAAATTTACAATTGCCATCATATAAGAGAAAAACAGAAAAACAAAAAATGAAAACAAAATTCCTCGCAACCACATGGCGAGTACTCGGTGGATACTGGAGAGGAATACAGGTCTGCAGACACACCTCCTGGACATGCTTTTATCTCTTCTCTGATGCTTACAGGTTCTTGAAAGGAATCTATAAAAATCCATGGATCTCTGGCAGAACGCAGACAATGTTCAAAGTCAAAGTGAGATCAATCATTTATCTAAACGACTGTTCCCAATGACCTTTTTATTTTTGTTGGTTATGACAGATTAAGTTAGAATAATCTTAAATCAACAATGACACTCACTGAGATCTCATACAGATGCAAGGCTTTATATGAAACATGGGAAAATCCCTGAAAAATGATTAAGTTTATTCTTGAGAAGACCGAACAACTTTAAGGATCTTTTTACCTATTTAACAGTTCAGGAGTCATGGTTTATGTTGGCATCAACTTTTAGCTCTTGGGAAATAAATTAAGGAGAAAAAAATCTGCATATAGAGTAACTATATATAATTCTAATGTTTACACTTTAAAGTGTTAACACCAAAATTTCTATTGAGACTGTAATAAATTATAAGGTGCTGGGCCCACAAGAAACTTTGGAAAGATGGCCTAGTAGAATTGACTGTGTAAAGCTGTGTAATTTATTCTTCTTTTAAATGAAAATCAGTGAAATTCATCAAGGAGGAGGAAGAAGAAAGCAAGCTGAAGCAAGCAGGATCAGATAAAGAACAGTCGTCTCCAGTTATGACACTCAAAGCATCTTGCTTTTCCTCTTTCATTTTTTAAAAACACCATCCATTCTCCCTCAAGAAACAACAAACAACCACCATACTCATTTTCCCTCTTTTCCAACTACATCAAGACCCAATACTGTCCTTCATGGATCACAGATACACAACTACAAACTTTAAGGAATCTTTTCCCTCATGAACTGTATATTAATTTATGCCAAATCAATATACAACTTAATTTCTTTATGGGAGATTTCTGAAGACATTAAGCTGCATGATCAATTCAGTATTTCTTTACAAAAAACATATTTACAAATATGAAGACTAAAGATTTAGGTTTGTATTTCCAGGTTACACTGTGCCATAGACGCCTGAATACACTGTGATACCAACATAAAATCACAAACATGAAACCCAGTTTCCCAAGGAAAATGTCAAAAAATTTTAGGTCAGCCTAAACAAACAAACTTTCAGGATGCAGTTACAAAAGTCAAATACCTAATTATAACAGTAAACACATTCCTTTGGCTACATACATTTAAAATGGAATACATGAGAAAATAATGTTGATTTGGACATACTTTCTTTCATTCCCATACGCACTGATACAATTTTATTCACTCTCATTGCAGACACCTTCAATTCACCAAAGAGAGACGATGTACCAGTATGATTAAGAGATAAAAAAGTATATACCAATTAAATCATGCCATTATTTATTCATGTATCCCAGTTTCAGAGATATAAAAATATAAAAATAGAACTGGTATTTTATTGTGACAGGTTTAACCTGAAGAAAAGTAATCCTACTGAATTATATTAAATAAGACTATTTAATGCATATGAGTTTACTTATATTTTTACAGAAGTGTATGTGCAATGGTAAACATATTACAAACATATACAAGAAATGAACATAAGAATATTTTCAATATAACAAACAGGGAATAAGACTAGTATCTATTTAATGAAAGGTCTGAATGTGCAGGGAATGGGAAGATAAAATGTGGGATGATTAGAGAGTGAAATGAGAAAGAAGCCACATCTCTATGTTTTAACATACATCTTCATTGGGCCCTGAACAATGTACAGTCATGGGAGAGACTGAGAGAGATACTATCAGAAAAGCATAGAAGGAAAGAAATTACTACCAAAGGGAGGTCACTAAAGCTTCCCTTCCGAAAAAATATAACAGTTACAAAGGGTCAGATTCCCACAAACGAATAAGGGGAAAGAAAATTTTAGTCCATTTTCATTACATGAAATTCAGATTCCAGTAGGTTTTAAAAGCAAATAAAAAACCACAAAAGGCCACATCCTCAAGCCACAAGGTTTAAGGGTGGCATGATGGGAAAACAACACCATTCTCTGTATTCAAGCTCAGTTCATCATGTTGATCTTGATCTACAGAAGTATACTCTTCTCACCAAAACGAGGTTAAAAATTACTGCTTCAGCCATTTAGACTGTTAATTTGAGGGGCTACCTTGAGCCTGAACTCTCAGCAAATGGGAAACACTCTTGCTTTAAAAAAAAAAAAAATCAAGGGGCTTTCCTGGTGGTCCAGTGGTTAAGATTTTGCCTTCCAATGGTGGGAGTGCAGGGTTGCTCCCTCTCCCTGGCCAGGGAATAAGACCCCACATGCCTGATGGCCAAAAAACCAAAACGGAAGCAATAGTGTAACAAATCCAATAAAGTCTAAAAAAAAAAATAAATTAAAAAAAATCAAGTAGCTCCAAATCTTTGAACAGATCATATATGAATTTTCTAATAAAGCCAGTTGTTTATAAATCAGAATGTATTAACAGTTCCCTTAGAAACATTATAAACACAAATACTCTTGCTAGTCCACAAAATCTAAGTTTAATCATCATGCAAAAGCCTAGAATTAATAATAGTTCTAGATGAGGTCTGGAAAAGACAGTTAGCAAAAGAAATAAAATTAACCATCACAAATAGAAAACCTAAGTTTCCAACCTTCCCTCAAGCCATTATCATTTAATATTGGCCACAAAAATGAAAAGACTAGACTTGAGTCCGAAGTTCAACAAGAAGCCTTTTCTATAGTAATGCTGTAGCCTGTATAACACTGTCAATCTCCAGGTTTGTTTTTATTATTTTCTTACCTAAATTGATCTAGGCAGACTACCCAGAACCACCAGGTGATGACTTTCTGGAAGTGCCAACCTGGCTAGGCTACAGCATCCTATTAATTTAATCCAACACTAATCTAGATGTTGCTATCAAAGTATTTTACAAATATAATTAAACCCTATAATCCATTTAAGTAAAAGAGATTACCCCAGATAATTCAAGTGGGCATATCTGAATCCTTTGGAAGGCCCTAAAAGCAGGCTTCCCAAGGAAAGAGAAGAAATTCTGCCTGGGGACCAGAGTATGGCCCAGGCCCATGGAGTCCACTCTGCAGGTGGTCTCCTGCTCCTGACAGCTCTCCTGTGCAGGTCTCAGACTTGCTTAGCCAGCTGCTGACAATCACACGAGACAATTCCTTGTAATAAATCAGATATATACAGGAACAGATCTTGCTGGCGGTTTAGTCGCTCAGTCATGTCTGACTCTTTGTGACCCTATGGACTACAGCCCACCAGGCCCCTTTGTCCAGGGAATTCTCCAGGCAAGAACACTGGAGTCGGTTGCCCTTTCCTTCTCCAGGGGATCTTCCCCACCCAGGGACTGAACCTGGGTCTCCTGCACTGAAGGCGGATTCTTTAGCAACTGAGCCACCAGGGAAGCCCACATGTACCTTATATAAATAAAAGTATGTATGTATCTCTTCTACTGGGTCTGCCTCTTTGGTTGAACTCCAACTGTTACACAGCATAGGACAGAATATAAATTTAGTAACAATACTTTTCAGATTTAATTGGGAAAAACATTTTATATCTGCAGATGTATGGGCAGGCTTACTTAATTCTCAGTAGCTCAAGACACTGGTACAACACTAAACCATCTGACAGACGCGCCTGTTGTTTTGTAAGAGCAGTGAAAGGAGCTATTTTTTCCCTCAAGACCACAAAGCATACGTCTGGGAATTCTTTGACTTAATCTAAACCTTCTGATGTTAGAGAATCTTATAGAAGTACTAGGAAATTTTAAAAGAATAATAAGAGTTTTCTTTAGTCCAATGATTGTAACAGCCTGTGTTCATTTTTGCACTTAGGAGGTTGCTGGATGCCCTGTAAAAATGCATCTGCTTCCCAAACAAATTGGCGTTTGGCATCACAGCCGCACCAGCTAAGAGGCTACTTCTTAATGGGCACTCCAGCAAAAGAACCACCACACAAAAGATGGGCTTCGAAGCAAGAATGAGACAATTCCCACCAGCAATATCTGAACCTTACCAGAGAGGACACATACTTAGTCCACAAGTGGTGGACCTAAGAGGTACTGTTCACCTGGACATACAACCGGCTGGTCTTTATTTCTGATCAAGCAGATTTCCCCGGCAAGGCCCCAGGGGCAGCAGAGCAGCAGCAGCAACTCCTCAAGTCCAGAACTGTCACCTTACTCGCACTCACTTTCCCAGGAAGTCCCAAAGCAAGCCCCCCGACGGTGCAGGGACAGAAGCCTGGTGTGGAAGGCACGAAGGGCGGGAGACTGGCGTTCTGAGGGGCGTGGGCACAGACAGACACAGAGACCAAAGCCCCAGCGGAATGGGACCGGGGTGAGACAGATCAAGAGCGTGACAGGGAGACGGACACCCACACACAGGAAACAGTGGAGATGGCAACATGAGAAGCAAAACTGTTAGTAAGACACGCGGGAGCCAAACACACGTGCTAAATCTGGGAACAAAAGGCAGAACACAGTTTCAGTCGTCTTTCATTCCTGCCCTGAACTGTGCTGCTCAGTAAACAAATTACAGAGCCAGGAGCAACTGAGTTTTTTAAGACTGTATCTTTTCTTGGTAGCTAAGAAATTACGTGTCAAATCTTAAAACAAGTTTATGACACCGCATGACCCAAGGACAAAACTCCACAGTGTGTTATATTCTATGGCAAGAGCAGATCATTAACAACTCTTTCCCAAAATGTGAAAAATGAAGTGACTAACAAAAGCTATTTGGTGTCCTCTGCATATAAGATAAAGATTTAATTCTATTTCTCACTCTCGCTGAAATCACATTCTCTCCCAAATCAGTACTGGGTCCAAAAATGAACTGAAACATTTTTCAAGGAAGCTATCTTTGAATAGCCAGTGATAATTTCAATGTATAATTCTAATACAAAAAAAAAATCAAACAAAAATAAAAGTTTATCAAAGAATTTCTTTTCTGAAATACTGAAATACATTTAGTGGATTTAGTGGAAAGTCATTATCCATAAAAGTACTGCATTTTAAAAACTATGAAGATGAAGTACTGCTGCTGATTTCAGGCTAATACAAAGGCAAACAGAGGCATGTACTCGTCCAAGTATGCCAGGGGCGTGTGTGTCCGTTTGGGGGGTGAAGACGCAGTGCAAACATGGAAGAAGACACACAGAAATCCATAAAATCTAATCTTGAGACTCTGATAATTTGTTAATTCTGACTTAAAGAACGTTACCCACCCATTTTCTCCAGACTTACTATCAAAATAAGAAACAAATGAGTAAGTGATCAGCTCATGTTATTCACAGTTTCAACTTTAGTGAAGAAGGACCCTGAGGGTTGGACTTTAGCTTCTTGAAAATCAAAATCCTATAGGTACAGAACAAAAGGAAAAAACAACTTCCAGGGGAAAATATCAAGTCTACCCATAACCCTAAAATTTAAAACTGAATAAACAACTTATGAAAGTAGTCTACTACCTCCTGACATTCAAGAGCACGAAAACATTAAAACGGGCTCAAGGGAGCCTCAGGAATAGTGAGTTCCCACTGTCCTGCCAGTCTCTCTGTTCAGAATACAGGGATTAACACAGCTCTATTTCTATGCACTTGTGAATTTATATTAAATACATGGTGTAAAGGAAGAGGCCAAGAGGCATATGGTTTATCTTTGGTACAAAATAACCTAACAAGAGAAAAAAAAAAAGGCAAAGAAAACTCCCAGAGAGCGGTCTGGCTGGCTCTGTTCAAACAGAGGTCACTTTCAAGTAGTCAAAGGTAGAGCTCAGCAAAACAAATCCATGTCTCACAAACTGTCCTCAAAATGTCCCTCCTTCTAAGTTTGACCTGGTGTAACAGCCTGTTTCTCCACAACACAGAGTCTAAAAATTCACAGCTCAAAAGACCATGGGCTCAAAAAAAAGGCCTGAATGAACTAAAAATGCTAGCTCCTTGAACTTGAGGCTCACTTGCTCCTGAAATAGATAAAATAAAGGGATATTTTCTCTGTCCAATCAATGATATTGAAGTCCAAAGCTTTCCCATCTACTCCCACTCTGTGTGGCCTTTTAGAGACTCACAATGACTTAAATAAAACGGAGAGAATGAAGACACCAGGCACTCAGGAATGTAACTTTGGAGAGGCAGATATATTGGAAAAACCTGACCCCAAATTACACAGGTTTAAAACCATACTTCACCCTTCCTAGCTCAGTGAGTCCCCTTTCAGCCTCCCTCTCCTTACCTCTCCAACTCAGCAATCTTCTTATCTTTGTCATTCTTCTCATTTTCCACCTCCTTTAAGATTTCCAAGAGGCGGTCAACTTCTGCCTGGGCCTTGCTGGATTCATCTTTGTACCTGGCAATCTCTCTCTCCAACTGCTGTATTCGATCACTCATCTCAGGACTGGCTCTGGCTTCCAATGTTGCCTCATGTGCCTACAAAGAAAGTGTCCAAATTCTATGAGACATGCACAGCATGGCAGTGGACAAACCAAGTCCCCGGAAGCCACCCATACGCCAGTGTAAATAGGACATTATCAAATCCCTACTAGTTAGTCTTTAATTTATAAGGTTCTTCTCTGCTTAAATATTACACAGACAAAACATTCATAATACATGAAGAAATAATTATAGTAGAATCTGAACATATTATTTAAAACAGTACACCTCTGAAACCTAAACAGTGTATTAAAAACCAGAGACATTGCTTTGCTGACAAAGGTCCATACAGGTTGCTCCAGCAGTCATGCACGGATGTGAGCTGGGCTTTAAAGAAGGCTGAGTGCGGAAGAATTTCAACAATAAGCACAGCCTTTTGAATAAATATAAACACCAACCTTACACCAGTTATGGTTTTCAGCAAAAAGGAAATATGCCAATACTACTTACTGTAAACCTACAGATAAGCTACAAAGTAAATGAAACAAGGGAAAACATGAAAAGAAAAACAGCAATGGTAGAAAAATAACTAATAGATCAAAGAAGGGGGAAGTCACCAACTCCTCTACCCAAAGATAACTTTCATTTTTCTTACGAACCTAAGCTCAAAATGTAAGAGATCATCAGAAATAACTAGCTGTAGAACTACCATGATAACAAGGAGATTAAAAGTAAACAAAAAGAAAATGTGGGATTGTCATACACAGGTGAGTTTGGATTATTAGTGAACAACAATTATTGCTCTTAATAGTTACTGCTCAGTTTTATAATCCTAAATACATCTAACAGTTTTACCTTCAATATTCTGATATTAAATAGACAATTATCTCCACTTTTTTAGTGATGGGGAGGGGGGAAGTCAATTATCAAGTCTCAAAAAAAAAAAGGGGGAGGATTTTTCTTCTTATTCTAAAGCAACTTTAAAATAATGGCTTTTCTTCTTTTCCTTAGCTTAAAAATATGACTTTATTTTTGGCATACCCTAAAAAATGACTCATTATGAGTTTCATGCTGAACACACCCAATATATGGAAAGAGTGAGTGAGTGAAAGTCATTCAGCTGTGTCCAACTCTTTGCAACCCTATGGAATGCAGCCTGCCAGGCTCCTCTGTCCATGGGGATTCTCTAGGCAAGAATACTGGAATGGGTTGCCATTTCCTCCTCCAGGGGATCTTCCCAACCCAGGGACTGAACCCAGGTCTCCTGTGTTGCAGGCATATTATGGAAAGAGAACACCACCCAAAGTGTCAACATCAGGCTTGACCCCCCCTTCATCAGTAATCATATGAAGTGGACTCAGTTAATCAGAGTTGATAACTCAGAGATAATAAATATGCAAGTGCTTTGAAAATTACAAAGGAATAAGTCAATGAAATGGATAGTAAGTATCCCTACCATATTCTAATATTTACCATATGGGTGATTATCACTGTAAAATTACCTCTTTCCAGGAAGCCTAAAGCTAATGGGAGAAAAATATCAACTGAGGTTTTTACACTGTGGTCTTTTACATTTCTTTCTCTATAAAGGAGCTACATATTTGAATCTTACTCTAAATTATTAATTTTCTAAAAGTTTGAGGAGTCTAAGGAGTAAAGATATTAATGCTGTAAGAACTAATCAAGGTATAAATAGTATTATTACTCCATTAGTAAATTATTCCATCCAAATACTATGAAGTTTTCTACTATGTTCTTATTTAAAAGCAGAGCAAGAAAATGGATAAGTATTCTTTAACCTTTTTCAACTGTGATTCCATCTTCAGACACTCCTCCTTCTTCTGCTCCAAAGCAATTTCTAGAGTCTTAAGCCGTGAGTCCTTTTTCAGTCCTGAGGAAGCCAGGGACGAGGCGTGTTCTTTCAGATCCAAGAGTGAAGCCTAAAAGAAGCAACACATGTCTAGAATAAACACTATTTATTAACCAAATGGAGACGGAACGTCTTAAATTTATTTTCCTGATGATTTCTAGTTTCTTTCCATTATCATATTTCCAAGAAAACGAAATATAAAACAGCAGCATTATCTCTGGCTTTCAAGTCCTAACTGAAACAAAATGAATCCCCAAGAAAGGCCAACTGAATAGTGACTTAAGGAGTTCTAGCAACACATATCCATTCTCACAGAAAAAATGGAAGAAGGTCAAGCTTTGTGAATATAAGCAGTCAACCTTACTGGCTACATTCATTTTTCTCTTTTAGAAGAAATAGTCTATTAGAAACTTCAATTTCTATACATTTTCCTACAGGTATTAGAAAGAAAACCCTGAGAATGTCCCCAAAGCTCTTGATTATCTGATCACGAGGCATAAAGCAGTTTTGCTGTCCAGGTGGCACACACGAGGTTCTCCAGAATTGAGATGGAAATATACAAAGGCACCTATCTGGTCATGAGCTGTGTAAGGTTTCCCTGCTGGTGTTGAGGTGATCCCTAAGAGCGGATGTAAACAGACTCATCCTGGTGCATATTCCCACCGTCTGTCACCTTTCTTTACCACTGGCACAATAATTCTCCAAATGTACCTGGAGAAGTACTATTATTTTGGAATCTACAAAGTGTCATTAACAAGTAAGAAACCAACTCCTAAGAGCCAAGACAGGAAATGAATCATTCCGTCCAAGCTTCCTGAAATAGCCTTGGCTCTGAGAAGATTCTGTAAACCTTCCATCAGACCCTTTTCTGCATGCGTTAGGTCCACACCACCAACACACACAAGGTGCGCTGACTAAGCAGATCACCCAGTCCCCTGGGGGTGACCCCGACCTCTTTCTCTGAGAGGTCGCCCTGCAGCACGCTGACTTTCTCTTTCAGGTCTTTAAGGTCTTTCTTGTAGTTGTCAATTTCCTCCTGCTTTTCCCGCTCATCTCGGTCGCGCTGCTCCTTCAAGCGTTCGATCGTCCGCTCCTGTTAAGAGAGGACATCAGTGCATAGAAAATTCCTTTCTACTTCTACCTCATGACTACAATTCAGTTTTGAGCTCATGCAGTTTCACACTTCCATCCTCCACTTGAAAAAGACAGTGATAGGTCATTAATAACTTACTTTTTAAAGAATTCATCCTTCCTGCCTATCTTGTTGTAGCATACATCTGGCTTTGTTCTTTTGATTCCCTTAGGTTTCTTTCCCTATGATCTTAATTAGTATTAGATATCGCTTAAAGTATTCTTTTTGAATAACCTCGTTTACTCAATTCTCAAGTAACAAAAAACTTACATGTATATATATCCTAAAGACAGTAAGTACCAAACATTTCTTCTCTTTATATAATTCACATGTTGCTACAAAGCAATGGAAACAATTCCCACACCAAAGAGGAGGATGTTGGAGAGATTATGATTTGTTGAGCTTAAAGCATCAACAAAGATAAAGAAAAAAGAAACCATTAAAACTTCTGTCAACAGATACTCAGGAAGTTTGAAAGCTGAAGCAATTTAAGTATATTTCTGGATATTATTTCTGAATAGATTTGGGGATCAAGCCATGATCCCTGGGCAGGCAGCCTGAAGCATTCTGCATCCAAGAGGCTTAAGGAACAGTAACTCTATTTCTTAAATTAAAAAAAAAAAATTCCAATTAAAATGCCCCACCAAGAGTCTTTAAACCTTTTCCAAGACATTAACACTTGTCACATTGGGCTAAATTCTTTATTTACTCAATCATACCTGAAAAAACGAGGTTTGCTCACAAAGGCAAAATGAAATGGCAAGGCCACAATGTGAAAAACAGCAAGTACGTTGTATTAAAAACTAAAGCCCGTTAAGATAAGAGGGCCTGATGTGGCCCAGTAAGAGGACTAACGATGGCTCTCAGTGGTCAGCGTCTGACACGCCCACTCGACCAATCCAGCTGATCATGCAAACACAAGGGACACTGCGGAGAGAGCAGCACCGTATATACACTACCACCTGTGATGCAGACGGCTAGTGGGAAGCTGCTGTGCAGCACAGGGAGCTCAATGCGTGCTCCGTGAGGACCAGAGGGGCGGGGCGGAGAGTGGGGAAGGTGGGCGCGGGGGAGGCTCAGGGGGAGGGGAGGGACGGGGAGTGGGGAAGGTGGGCGTGGGGGAGGCTCAAGGGGGAGGAAGTATACCTATACATTTAGCTGATTCCCTTTGTTGCCCAGCAGAAACTAATACAACACTGTAAAAGCAATTATACTCCAATCCTATAATTAATTAAAATATTATTCAAATAAAAAAAAGTTTGTCTTCAGAAGACAGTCAACAGGTAGCACATGGCTGATTCTCTAGAAACTTTAGCCCCCGCCCTCCAGTATGGACTCCACTCTGCCCAGCAAAAGATGCTTAAACCACCAACAATAAAATGGATCTTCTTTCCCTCACACTATCAGCAGTACAGGCAGCTCTGCTCCCCTCTGCCAAAGTGACTTCCTCTGTCTTCTCCACCCAAGCCTCATCACCCAAGTGACTTCTGGATTTATGCGGAGGCAGACAAAGCATGTGTGTGTGAGGGAGCTGGGCTGGTCACCCACCTTTTCAGCAAGGGCCTCCTCCAGAGTGGTCAAGGCGGTATCGGTGTTCGTGGTGTCCGCCTGCAAGGACTTGACTCGCTCCTTCAAGCTGCTCATCTGCTTTTCTTTGTCTCTAAGCTGCTCTTGGAGGTTTTCGATCTGAGTTGTGAATAAAAATCATTTTAAGTTGGAAACAGACAGGTCAGGGTTGTTTGTGAGTGTGTGTGCTGTAGAAATAATTTAATCCTAAGGGTTGCAGAATTTCATGCAAACCTTTAAGCTGAGAATTTATAGCCGAGAAAGAAGACACACACATTGGCGGCGGTGGGGGAGTTCGTGGGCACACATGTAGAGTCACAGCTCTCTCAAGAAGTAACTAGGGAGAAAAGACCGCACATACAGGGGTGGGCAGAAGCAGAAGACCTAAAGAGGAGAGCCACGAGCAGTAACTGGATTACTCCCCAGCGACGGTGTAGATACCCAGAGGGACTCTGCTAAAAAGGGCTGAGGGAGGACAGCAGAGGGACTAGCAGGACAGAAAGAAAAACAAACCAGCTTGTAAAGGAGCAACTGTTCTTAAGTGATAGTGTTCGAGTTAGATTTTTATATCACCTCTTATCTAAACAGCAAGGACTTTCGATGAAATCTGTTATTGTAGTTACTCATTTCTTCATATACACTTACATGTATTCATTTAATCAAAACAAGTAGTGCTGAATTATCTACTATATGCCAGGCACTGGTGACACAAAGAAAAGTGAACAGACTCATTTTCATCAGAAGATGGGAAGAGGACTTTCTGAAGCCGAACCCAGGACATGGACATGGATAGACAGTCAGGAACTATGAGGGACTTTTAAGCAAAGAACAGTCTAGTCAAGTTCTCTGTTTCAGACTGATTAATTCTGATGGCTGTAGAGAAGATATCTAAGGGGACTTACATAGACACATGACAACAATTAGGAGACCGTATCAATGCAGGTTAACAGAGCTTGGAAACTAAATGAGCTGAGAGAGATGGAAAAGACAGGATGGGCTTGTTAAAGTGTGGAAACAGCATGTTATCAATAAGGAGACAGGTGTAGGTACAGTGAAAAAACAGTCAGGAAAGATATGGAGGAACTTACATGTTCTTGATAAGCTAAAGGAAAATAATAAATAAGGCGACTTCTAAAACCCCTAAACGTCATTCTTTTGTTCAACATATATTTGCACTCCTGCTATGGGACAGGCACTTTTCCAGGTGTTGAGAATTGATTAAAACAGACAACCCCATCCTCAAAGCGCTTACATCCTACCTACACAGTAGACAGTGGATGAATAACTGAAATGAACACAGTACTTAGGACAGCAGGTAAGTCCTACAGAGAAAAATGAAGCAGGAGACAACAATCATCATGGTTTATCTCACTAGCTGGTTTTATCTCACACAGCTTTCAAAAAGCAACATGTCTTACCCCCATGAACAAGATGACCACAGTCTATACCCCTCCACACATGAACATATTTACACACATACGCACCACACTCTTTTGTCTATCTGTACTTCTATCACATTTATCTCCGTTAGTCCATCAATCTATACATTGTAATGCTAATCTCCAACCATAATCATTCACTTTCTGCACATGTCCACAAGTAGACTGAATCTGACTTCTCCACTCCAGTTTTGTACCTTTGTATCTGACATACGTCATACCCATGATAAATCTGGCTCATTAAACAGTAAATAATACATCAGCTTTTGAACTGTGGTGTTGGACAAGACTCTTGAGAGTCCCGTGGACTGCAAGGAGATCCAACCAGTCCATCCTAAAGGAAATCAGTCCTGAATATTCATTGGAAGGACTGATGTTGAAGCTGAAACTCCAATACTTTGACCACCTGATGCAAAGAACTGATTCATCTGAAAAGTCCCTGATGCTGGGAAAGACTGAGGGCAGGAGGAGAAGAGGACGACAGAGGATGAGATGGTTGGATGGCATCCGTTTGAGTGGACATGAGCTTGAGTAAACTCTGGGAGTTGGTGATGGACAGGGAGGCTTGGCATGCTGCAGTCCATGGATCACAAAGAGTTGGACATGACTGAGTGACTGAACTGAATACATACGCTTGGACTTTTTATAAACTGTATTTAGGCATACATATAAACTTTTGCCAAGAAAGGAACTACAAAAGAACCCTAGATCCAATCTTAAAATAATTTCTTACATCAATCAACTTAATACTGTATTATAAGCTCTTTAAGGGTCTGCTTCATTCCGAAGAGGAAGAAAAGCAAAGGCCCCCCTCTAGTCAATGAGAATTTCACAGCAGAAGAAATAAGCTAAGCAAAAAACATTCAGTGACCTTACAACAGGGAACCATGAATACTGTAAGGCTCGGATTTTTACTCTTTAACAAGAAAATAATCCTACAGGTGAACCACTAAAATTGGTTCCAGCCTTTTAAACGCCAATAAAGTCCAAAGCCTATTGTCTGAGAAAAGAACATCACATATGAAGAAGCATTAGTTTCCTTTAGTTTAATCAGACCCTCAGACTGGAATCTCATATGGCTCATCAATATTTAGGTAAACTCACAACCACTAAAGAATTTTGCCACTTAAAAATCTAGTATGTCATATACACACAGAATGTGATGCCCTAGTGTTTACATGTTTAACCAGCTGTGCATGTCATTCTAGCTGCTAACATATAAACCCTACTCAAATAAAGATACAATTGTGAAGTTGATTAGACTTTCTTACCAAGAAAGCTAACATATAAACCCTAATCAAATAAAAAGATACGATCATGGTGTTGATTATACTTTCTTACCAAGAAAGAGCAGTACAACAGCTTTTCTTACAAAATGAAATTTCCCAAAACCAACCAAGTTTTACAGATAAGAAAACAAGAGGTCTGTTTTATGAGCCTGCTTAATATACAAATGCACTTATATGCATAATAAGGATAGTACCCTTCGTTCTCCTCCATCATCAACATCTAAGAAATTAAAACATTAACTGTTAACAACTTCACTTGTATAATTTATATGTAGTTCAACTATTAAAGGAATCCATTTATTCTCTGCTGGTAAAAAAAAAAAAAACAACGTTTCCTGATATACACAGGTACAGAAGCTGCTGAACTAGGTAAAAATCCCCATTAACAAGTTCTTCCTAAGCTGCTCTTATTCAATCACTCAGCTGTCTAAACAAAATGCTGAGTTGGAGGGAAGGAAAAGGATGGCTATTCTTGGACTCCTATTTACTTCTAAAGAGCAGAAATAAACATTCCATTGTGAAAGGAACTGACAAAATGAAGAAAGGACAGTGGTCACTAAAACTGCCGTCTTCAGGCAAGTCACCATCAGCGAGGAAGACTTGAAATAGATGCAGCTATGTGCAAACTGGCTGCGCAGACATTAAACAAACTCCCCTTCTGTGCGGGAGGAGGGTGTACACAAAATATCTTTAGTTATCCAGCATCGGGAAGGACAACAGTTAACCCTACTAAGAACTCCTCTTATATTTCCTTGCTCTGTTGTTGTTTAGTTGCTAAGTCCTGTCCGACTCTATGACCCCATGGACTGTAGCCCGCCAGGCTCCTCAGTCCAGGGAACTCTGCAGGCAAGAATACTGGAGTGGGTAGCCGTGCCCTTCTCCAGGGGATCTTCCTGACCAAGGTATTGAACCCAGGTCTCAAGCACTGAAGGCAGACTCTTTATTGTGAGCACCAGGGAAGCTGTGGACCTGATGATTAATGGGGAGGTCCAGTCAGGCAATACAAACAGCCTAATATCATAGGAAAGAACTGACAATGAGGAATTCAAGAAGGAAATAGCCTTAAAATAATTACTTAGAGAAAAAAGACATTTTCCTTAAAATGACCCCTCTAATTAGAGTATATCCCTGGTAACTGCGCTGGAAAGAAAAGAGAAATAATATAACTATTATACTATATAGAACCTTTCTTTTCCTTATACAATTTTTATTTTACAAAGAGAGAAAATTGATAGAGGAAGAAGACTGATGTTGAACGCAGGCCGAACGTGAATCCATCGATCTGCACAGCAGTTCCATGCTGGCACAGATTTCTTAACATCTTTTGTTTTGGTTTTTATCAGCATTGCCAGTTGTCAGAAACCATCATGTTTCAACATGGGTGATTTATTCCTAGTCAAGTGGAACTGATTACTCTGCCAGGCCCTAATCACTGAGCAAAGGTAGAGGAGACTTTCTATAGGTTGTAGTACTAAGGACAAGAAATCCCCCAATACTTCTCATAGTCACCTACCTACTCTGAGCATCATCTGAAGGAAAAGAATTTTTCAGTGATGCCTCCACACTTATTCTAAGCAGTCATCAGTGTCAAATTTATTGTGTGAAGCAGGTTCAGGAATCTTAGGCTCTTCCTTTTTTTTTTTTAATCGTGTATTTACTTGGTGCTTTTCTCAGATATTCATTATCACCATATCCTGGGTTTATTCTAATTATCCTTCTGTACTTGTATTTACTAGGTTTCCGTGGTAGCTCAGCGGTAAAGAATCCCACTGCCAATGCAGGAGATGCAGTTTCAATCCCTGGGTTGGGAAGATCCCCTGCAGTAGGAAATGGTAACCCACTCCAATATTCCTGCCTGGAGAATTCCATGGACAGAGGAGCCTGGTGGGCTACAGTTCATGGAGTTGCCAAGAGTCAGACGCAACTGAGCAACTGAGCACATGCACACAGGAACCCTTGTATCCCAACCTGTTTATTTCACAAATTCTGGGCATTTTGAAGCAGGAGTTCAAGGATGACCTTAAGATATGTCTCACATTCCAGGCCACACAAATGAGCCACAGGCATTTTTACACGAAGAGCACTGGTTTCATGAGATTGTCAAGAGGGTAGAAGAAAAGTTAAACATCATTAATCAGAGGCATTCTTTTCAAATACCTATGATACTGTCTATAATGAATAGTCACTTCACTTAGAACTGCCTGCTTAGCTGCTGTGTCAAGAGTCTGGCCTGGCTGGGATGCTGAGGGGACAGAACGACAGGAACAGCAGGTCCTCACTATAAGCAACAGAAACCCAAGAACCTCAGCAAATTTAGTGAATTTTCCGTGGTCAACTTGAATGATTTTTCCAAGCTGAAAAACCCCTGTAGGAAAAGAAAAAGTGTTAGGAGAAAAAAGTAAGGAGGTCTGGCCATCACCGGAAGATGAAACAGATAAATAAATACATGTCTGGTGCTAGCAGCTCTTTTCTAGTGAGGGTGTACATCAGTGTGGCAGAGAGAAGGAAGGGCACACAAAGTGACTTCATCAAAGTTTGAGTTCATATTAACTTCTTCAAGCAGTTAATTACTTCAGCTTCTCAACTAGAGTTGACAGGCACCTAGGCATCTATCCAAACAGGGACTCCCACAGGTGAGAAGGCAATGCGAGTTAATTCATGTCAAATGAGAAGCAGTTTTAAGCAGAATATTAACTGGGCTTTGAAACTTTGATCAAGTGTTTTTTTTTTTTTTTCCCAAATCCTTTATCCCTTTCCAGATACCTATGTATTTATACTCTGACGAGCTCCTCCTACAAGGTCTCCTAAGAGACTACTAAGAATAGCCTTCGACCCAAAAGGGACCTGACCCTTTCATATTGACTTGTTAATTACCATTTTTCAAGTTTAAAATGTGTTTTCAGTCAAAACAGAATTCAGGACACTCCAAACTAGAGCCTGCAGGAATCTGAGGATATTAATATGGCATACGATCAACCGAAAATGGACACATTCCATAAATCCTCAAATTATTTACTAAGCTGCTCAAAAGTCCAAAGAAATGATGTTTTAATAAGGGTCAAAATTACTTCTGTGTTGCACAAAGCATTACAGCATAAGCCTTTGAATGGTTCTTATTTATATTATGCCTTAGCCATTGAAAATACAGAATTTATCCAAAGGCCACATTCCCTCGGGTCCGCCCTTAGTGCCTCCATGATAACGTTGGTAGAACAGGGCTCCACATTAAAATACAAAGCTCTTTAAAAACACATCCACTCTTATCCCAGGAATGCAAGACTGATTCAACATACAAAAATCAATCAACAGAACAGTCAGACATGACTGAGCACACACACACAGATGATGCTGACAAAAACGAAGTTAAATCAGACTTTGCAAGTTCAACTATCTACCCTTCTTAAAGATTTACTTGAAAAGGTGAGGGGAAAAAGTTACATAAGCAAAGTAAATCCACATGGAACATACTCCCCAGGAGAAATACCACTGTCAATCAGACTTCACTGACTATGTATTATTTTTTTCAATAAAATACTGCAAGAATTTAGCTATATATATTTTCCACTGAGAAAAAAATTTTAATTTTAATTAAAAAAAAATAAGTAAAAGAAAGAAAAGGGAAAATTCTAATGCCTAAGTATATTAAGCTTTCAAATTAAATGCAATTAGGGCCTGACCTTGTCTTCTTCTAACTTAGCTAATAGCTTATGTCTTTAAAACAATATTTAGAAAACACTGCAAGCAATTCTTATTAAAAATCATTCTTGCTGTTTAGTCACTGAGTCTTGTCCGACTCTTTTGTGACCCCATGGACTGTAGCCCCTGCAGGCTCCTCTGTCCATGGAATTTCCCAGCCAAGAATACTGGAGTGGGTTGCCATTTCCCTCTCCAGGGGATCTTTCTAATCCAGGGATTGGACCCACATCTCCTGCATTGACAGGTGGATTCTTCACCACTGAGCCACCAGGGAAACCCTTGTTAAAGAGACAAGGCAGCACAATTTTTAAAATATTAATTTTCCCAGAATAAATTAGTAAATGTTGTTTCCAATGATAAAACATATGTTATCATATTTTATGATATGGAAAAACTGAAGAAACTAACATAGTCTTAAGACTCCACAGAAAACAAAGTATATAAAGAACCTGTTCTTCCTGACTTCCTACTGAAAACAAAATAATAGGAGACTTAAAGAGCCAATCTGGAACCAAGAAAGGGGAAACCTTCTAATTCTATGCATCAGTAGCTTTCTGCTACAGTTAGATCTGAACTCTTAAATATGGAAACGTAGGACACTGGAGATGCAGGCCAGGGGAAAGAAACAGACATTACAGAGCAGAGATGGGAGAGATGATAACACCTGCGTCAGCAAATTAAACTCCAAGCTCCATTACCATTTATAATCCATCAAGCAAGGGGCGGTATAATTTTAACACACATTCGGAATGCAGCTCAGATTCAAATGCTCAGTTACATTTTCCAGGTCAGTGGTTTATTATAAAAATAAGAGATCTACTGTAACACAAAACTACTTTAAACCATGGGGGAGAACCATGCAAAGGAGGGGCCGACGCTAATCCCGTTGTACAGCATGCCTGGCCATCTGCTATTGTCTCATTTCACTCTCGCGCACAAGGCTATCACCATGCATTCAAATATGATCATTGCTTAGAAAGTTAGAGATTGTGGGAGGGCAGGGATGGCCCAGTTCAGTCCAGTCACTCAGTCATGTCCAATTCTTTGTGACCCCAAGGATTGCAGCATGCTAGGCTTCCCCGTTCATCACCAACTCCCAGAGCTTGCTCAAACTCATGTCCATTGAGTCAGTGATGCCATCCAACCATCTCATCCTCTGTCATCCCCTTCTCCTCCTGCCTTCAATCTTTCCCAATATCAGGGTCTTTTCCAATCAGTCAGTTCTTTGCATCAGGTGGTCAAAGTATTGGAGTTTCAGCTTCAACATCAGTCTTTCCAATCAATATTCAGAACTGATTTCCTTTAGGATGGACTGGTTGGATCTCCTTGCAGTCCAAGGGACTCTCAACAGTCTTCTCCAACACCATAGTTCAAAAGCATCAGTTCTTCTGCGCTCAGCTTTTTTTATAGTCCAACTCTCACATCCATACATGACTACTGGAAAAACCATAGCTTTGACTAGATGGACCTTTGTTGGCAAAGCAATGTCTTTGCTTTTTAATATGTTCTCTAGGTTGGTCATAGCTTTTCTTCCAAGGAGCAAGCGTCTTTTAATTTCATAACTGGAGTCACTATCTGCAGTGATACATTCCGGAGCCCAAGAATTTAAAGTCGGTCACTGTTTCCATTGTTTCCCCATCTATTTGCCATGAAGTGATGGGATCGGATGCCATGATCTTAGTTTTCTGAATGTTGAGTTTTAAGCCAACTTTTTCACTCTCATCTTTCACTTTCATCAAGAGGCTCTTTAGCTCTTTGCTTTCTGCCTATAAGAGTGGTGTCATCTGCCTATCTGACATTATTGATATTTCTCTCAGCAATCTTGATTCCAGCTTGTGCTTCATGCAGCCTGGCATTTCGCGTGATGTACTCTGCAGCCAAGTTAAATAAGCAGGGTGACAATATACAGCCTTGACGTACTCCCTTCCCTGTTTGGAACCAGTCCATTGTTCCACGGCCAATTCCAACTGTTGCTTCTTGACCTGCTTCTTGACAGATTTCTCAGGAGGCAAGGTGGACTGGTATTCCCATCTCTTTAAGAATTTTCCACAGTTTGTTGTGATCCATACAGTCAAAGGCTTTGGCACAGTCAAGAAAGCAAAAATAGATGTTTTTTCTGGAACTTTCTTGCTTTTTCAATGATCCAGCAGATATCGGCAATTTGATCTCTGGTTCCTCTGCCTTTCCTAAAACCAGCTTGAACATCTGGAAGTTCTTGATTCACATACTGTTGAAGCCTGGCTTGGAGAATTTTGAGCATTACTTTGCTAGCGTGCGAGATGAGTGCAATTGTGTGGTAGTTTGAGCATTCTCTGGCATTGCCTTTCTTTGGGATTGGAATGAAAACTGACCTTCTCTAGTCCTGTGGCCACTGCTGAGTTTTCCAAATTTGCTGGCATATTGAGTACAGCGCTTTAACAGCATCATCTTTTAGGATCTGAAATAGTTCAACTGGAATTCCATCACTTCCACTAGCTTTGTTCGCATTGATGCTTCCTAAGGCCCACTTGACTTCGAATTCCAGGATGTCTGGCTCTAGGTGAGTAACCACACCATTGTGATTATTTGGGTCATGAAGATCTTTTTTTGTATAGTTCTTCTTTGTATTCCTGGAAAATATACTGAAGAAGGGAATGGCAAACCATTTCAGTATTCTTGCTTTGAGAACCCAATGAACAGGGATGGTCTAGACAGAGCCCAAATTGGTTCAGAGTGTGGGACAATCCAGCCATTACCACAGCTGCTACTATTCTCAAAAAACAAAGTTTAATGCATATTTAATAGGCCAAAGTAATACATTATTTCCTGATATTCTCCTTAGATATTAAAATAGCTAAAATATTACTTGAACAAATGGTTGTATTATTTGTGAAAAGATGATCAGAGAATGCAGATGCCAAGAACAAGAAGTGGATGAAAGTAGTTACCATCTCCCTCTTCCTTATGGAATAAGTATCTAAATCAAGAAGCAAAGCAGGTTAAGTGCTGTATAGAATTAAGACATGTCTTTAGGAATATCTCAAGTTCCATGGGTTGGCTTAAAAGCTCAATTTGCTTTTTCCTTAATATGTTATGGAAAAACCAAAATAAACTTTTTGGTCAACCCAATACCTAAAAGGCGATGCTTAATATCCCATTGCAGATCAATTTCTAAAGTTTCTAACGGAAAATCTTCAGGGCCAGGGGAAAGAAAAGTTGAATTCTACTTACTAGTTTCCTAAATAAAGTAACAGGATAACAAAGATGAGTGCATTCACTGAAAAGCTTCTCATGATGTAAGAAGTGAGAATAACTTTCCCAGAGACTCTTAAGAGAGTTCGCGGTTGGTGGGGGGCGGGAAGGCATTCAGCGACAGAGATCTGCCAGGAATTTTTAAGAATCCGTATTACAAATATATGAAGAATGAAGGTGCAATTCTGGGACGTGACCCTCTTGGCAAGGTCAAGTGACCTGCCTTTTTCACTCACAGAGCTTCCTCTGCTCTGCCGGAGACATCTCACCCCTTCCCCATCTGCTGAGCAAACTTCATTCATCTTCAAGACTCAGCCACTGCGACTTTGCGCAGACTCCTCTCACACAAGGTCAAATCTGAAATGCTCTGAAATGCTCTGCTTTGTGCCCATGTATGCCATCCATGTAGCAGCCTGCTTCACTCCCCCCTCTCTAAGAGTCTGAGAGCAGGAGCCACGTCTGTCGGTGAGCTCATTAGCACAGCACCAGGGCACAGCAGGAGGGGCTACGGTGAGTGAGGACAGCTGAAGACAGCTGAGGACGCCTGGGACAGGACACAGAGCGACTGCGTGATTCAGATGGCCTCAGCAGGGAGAGGAGCCACGGAGACGCCCTTGTCTACAGGTACTCCCTGCCCTAACACGAACAGTGCTGTCCCACCATGGGACTATGCCACAACAGACTGACTCAGCTCTGTCAGTGAATGTCTGTAAAGTGTTTCCTCAGTTTTATATTTTTCCTCAATCCAAACAATGTTACTATGAGCATTCCTATGTACACCTTGGAGTTCATCTAAAGTATATGTATATGGCAGGGTACCTTTACATTTAATAAGTGCTTTCCAAAACAGCTGTATCTAATTTAAAAGCCCAACAGCACTGCATGAAAAAGAAATCCAGTTGACATATTTACCAATACCTGATACTGTCAGACTTCTTAATTTTTGCCAACATAGCTTAAAATGGCAAGAATAAAATGATTTCTTAATTAACTTAATTTTTGCCAACATAACTTAAAATGAAAAGTATAAAATGATTTCTTAATCTTTTACTTTACATTCCCCTGATGACAGTGTGGGTAAATAGGTAAATAACTGTCCATATTTATTTGCCATGTGTATTTACTCTTACACGTATTTTCTTCATACATACATAAGTTGCACAAAAACATATTATCCTGGCCTAAGGTATGGGTGCATGCATAAACACCAAAACAAGTATTTATTTTGGGGTGATAACAGAGGGGAATACTATCAAGAAAAGGTATGCCAAAGAACTTGGACTGTATTTGAAATTTTATTTCCCAAGTTGAATAACTATAATTACTTATTATGTTATTCTCTATGCTTTTTGTATCTCTCAAATAACTAAATTATGAAATATAAAAAGATAATATAAATGCATGATCAACAAGCAAGCACTCATGACCAATCTGGGAAAGCCGTTCAAAGGATTTCTTGGGGAAACAAGAATTAAATGAAATGTAAACCTTGGAAACAAGGCAAGCTGTGGTGCAACAACTAGAGGTAAACATTAAATTCAGTGAAACACAGAAATGAAGGCTACACAATGTGAATTAACATGATAGAAAAGACTGTTCTTTCCCCTCAACAAGAAACACAATGTAAATATGAAAAGTACCATAGACACAGGAAAAGACAACAAAGCTTACCAGCAAAAATCAGGAAGGATGATTATAAATACACTAAGTATTTTTCATAGAAAGTAGTCAACAGATATTGCTTCACTTTAAAATGTGTTAAATCTAGACATAAAAATTAAATACACTGCTAAAACTAATACGAAGATTAGGAAAACCAGACACAAATTATACTTTTCCTACTCCATGTAACTGCTGTAATCAAGATTACAAAGGACTTTTGCAGTATTAAACCCAATGGTAAATTCTCAGTTTTCATCTTATTTAATTCATCAGCAGTATTTGACAAGGCTAATCATCACCCCCTTGAAACTTCCTTGATTTCTGAGATAGCACATTCCAGTGAAAAGTCATAAACTTCTTCTTTGAAGAGAGGGATTTGACAAAATGATGCTCAAGTTCATGTGAAGAAAGAAGTGAGAAAAGTCAGAAATTGCTACAAAAACGGGAAAAAAATAAAGCAGAACAGCCTTACTGAATACTACATGCATGATGAAGGTGCAATAATTAATAAAACTTGCTACTGGGACAGATAGAGAGGCAGATACATGGAACAGGCCAGAAATAGGCCCAGATTTACAGGACAATTTATTTGTGGCATCTCAAGTCAGAAGAAAAAAGGTAGATTATTTAATAAACATTATAATGATGGCTGTCTGGCCACATATAAGAACAAAAAGCTGAATCATTACAGCCAATACATAAATTTCATAAAATAATTTTTAGATGTAAAGAAAAAAAAAAACTTAACACAAACCAGAAAAGAGCATGTGTGAGTTACACCTTGGTGGGCATAAGGGCTTTCTGAGCACAACCCAAAATTCAGAGGACACAGAGGAAAGGACTACTAAGTCTGAAGTGTAAATTCTAAGACAACCACCACCAAGGACACAAAAAAGAAAAAGACAAACAAAACATATTTGGCAAAGCATGAGGAAAGAGGCCAATTCAACATGGGAAAAAATTAAACCATGTGATAGAAAATGTAAAAATGACAGGAACATGCAGATTCCCAAAGAAAACTATGAAAAAAAGCTCAATGTGCACTCAGATTTAAACAAATATTAAGCAGGAAGATAAAGATTTTAAATTATCTACCAGGTAAATAGAAATTTTTAGAGCTTTGGCAACAATTGTTTGATGAAGCTGTGAAGAAAGTCATCTGAATATAAAAACGCCACAGGCTTTGTAAAGAACAACTGGGCATCCTTTTTTTTTTTTTTTTTGGATTCATACAGTCTCATTCTTGAATGAGGTGTATTTATGTTGCTATCTGTTATGCTGTCATGACAAATATGTAAATAAGGAAAAAAAACCTATAAATAACTACTGACACAGCTATAGAATATCAGTTAATCATGGTGTAAGACACTGAAGGCCATGCAGACATTAAAAACAATGATAAAGCTAAATATAAAAAGACACAAATATGTTTACTTTTAGACAAATAAAAAAGTATGATCCCAGTTGTCTTTTTTAAAAAAGGTGCATGACACATTAGGGCCTACATATATGCCCAGATATTTAATAAAAGAGTGTACAATAATTAACAGCAAGTTAAATCTAAGGAGCTGCACTGACAGGGCCAAAGAATGAGAAAAAATAATTTCATTTCCGATGCTTTTGTACTTCTTAAATTTTTTTTACCTTGAACATATACTACTTTCATAATTTAAAACTAGCAAAAATGTACAACAAATAAGCATCCACTAACAAGATATCATAGCCAACTATTTAGAGTGATCTAACTTTTACGCTTACTCGAAAGCAGATGAAAACCAAACTAATGTAGCAGAGGACAAATACTGAACATGGTCCTCTGTACACAAAGGAAAAGCTGAATTTGAGGTTTAATTAATAAGGTGAATTATCTTCCCTGGTTATCGTTAGAGGTTAAAAATGAACTGGGACAGCGTCAAATACTTCTCATCCATCCCCTCCGTGGAGAGGAACAATAAACAGCAGTGCCTATTGTAACTGTCACCTCAAAGGCAGCCTTAATGAAGCTAAATGTGGGAGGGGCAGATGATCAATAGTACTTTCCTGATTGATTATACAGTGTTAGCCTCTCCCCAGTGGTGATTAAGCTAGAAAAGGAAAGAAAGTCTTCTTTTCCTTGAGATATGAACATTACAGGTCAGTACAGTAGCACGTGTCCCTGTTGGAAACTGCAGTCCTCTTAACCCCGAGGATGGAGCGGCAAGCACCCGGCTCACACACTACACTAACATGTCACCACAGTTGCCGTACAAGACAGAGGACCAGGAGAGGCAGAGGGATGTCAGCACAAACGCTTGGAAAATTTACAAGGCACTGTGCACAAACAGCAGCATGGAGAATACTCCTGAAGATACTAGGCAGTGTTTACTTGGAAATTTTAAGAACCGAATCTGCAGAGCAGTTTTAACAACCTACCTCCTTCAACAACAGTTTTCAATTCCTACCTGCAAAAGTATCAGCAGAGGAATGACAGAGAGGCTTTGAGAGCACGTGGGTACAATGTAGAGGGGCCCTGGGTTCAGAACATCTGCACCTCACCTTCTTCTGAAGAACGTTGACCTTCCGCTCCTTCACGTCCAGCATGTCCTTGAGGTCGTGGATCTCCCCGGCCTGCGTCCCCTTCTCTTCAGCCATGTCTTGGATTTGCTTTGTCTTCTTATTCAGCATGGTTTCCTTCTCTTCCAAACGCAACCGCAGAGCATCCACCTAGGAGCGTTGAGATTTTCACAAGTGATTAACTGAAAAGAAGGACTTCTCAAGTGGCTCAGCGGTGAAGAACCCGCCTGCCAATGCAGGAGACTCTGACTCAATCCCTGGGCTGGGAAGATCCCCAAGAAGGGCATGGCAACCCACCACAGTATTCTTGCCTGGAGAATCCCCATGGACAATGGACCCTGGAGGGCTACAGTCCATGTGGGTCGCAAAGAGTCGGACATGACTTAGTGACTAAACAACAACTGAAAAGAAAGGAATGTAATTCCTTCTCAATAGATGTGTACTGTTGCCCAAGTGATATTTTTACAGCAAGCTTACATTAGAATCAAATGATGGGGCTTCCCTAATAGCTCAGTTGGTAAAGAATCTGCCTGCAATGCAGGAGACCCTGGTTCAATTCCTGGGTTGGGAAGACCAACTGGAGAAGGGAAAAAGCTACCCACTCCAGTATTCTAGCCTGGAAAACTAGTCCATGGGAGTCGCAAAGAGCTGGACAGGACTTTCACTTTCTGGAGAAGAGAAAGGCTACATATCACTCTAAATGTAATCATGACTACTTAGAAATTAAACTGTAAAATTTTGTGAGCTCTTTCATAATGAAATAAAATTTTTACATCAGTTAAATTATGATGGTATCAAGATAAATGGATCTGAATAAACAGGACAAAATAGAGAATTGTTATAAACAGGCCAAGCTTTGTTACTTCTATAAAAGCACGTATGATCTATCATGCTTCTCAAATTTTACGTGCATTCGAATCCTTCAAAAGATTTGAAAAGAATGCCAGGTGAAGCCATCAGAGTTTCTAATCCAGCAAGGTTGGGGCTCAAGAATCAGTATTTCTAACAAGTTCCAAAGTGATGCCACACTGCTTTAGAAAATTTAAAATTAGAAAGAAAACTGTAACTTCCACCAAACATGACACTTGCTGTATCAGATACTACAATCCACCTGCAGCTGACAATGTTATCACACACTTAGAGATCTGTGAGGCAAAGCCAGTCTACCACCAGTTCCTCAGACTAGTCAGCCAAAGTCTGCTGTCCAGGTACCAAAACATCCAGAAATAATAGTATTATAACTATAATGTCAATAATATATCAAAACTGTATCATATCAAAACATTAAGGAGGGAGGTTCAAGAGGGAAGGGACATATATTTACGTACAGCTGATTCATGTTGATGTATGGCAGAAACCAATACCACATTGTCAGGCAATTACCCTCCAATTAAAAATAAACTAAATAAATAACTAGTATTAGCAAAAAAAAGAGAGACCATAAGGAAGGCTGAACATCTAAGAATTGATGTTTTCCAATTGTGGTGCTACAGAAGACTCTTGAGAGTCCCTTGGACAGCAAGTAGATCAAACCAGTCAATCCTAAGGGAAATCAACCCTGAATACTCATTGGAAGGACTGATGATGAAGCTGCTCCAATACTTTGGCCACCTGATATGAACAACCAACTCACTGAAAAAGACCCTGATGCTGGAAAAGACCCTGGGCAAGACAGAAGGCAAAAGGAGAAGAGGGTGGCAGAGGAAGAGATGGTTTGATGACACCATCAACTCAATGGACATGAACCTGGGTGAACTCTGGGAGATAGTGAGGGGCGGGGAGGCCTGGTGTGCTGCAGTTCATGGGGTCACTGAGTCGGACATGATTTAGCAACTCAACAACAAAGCAAAAAAAAAACAACAACATTATATAAAAATAATATGGTATCTGAATATCAATACTGCGTGTATGTAGTGGCATTAACTGCTAAACAGACACTGAGGAAAATTTCCTAGGAAACTAGTCTCATTTGAAACTGCTGTAGATAAGCCATCATGTACTTACAAATTATCTAAAACTCTGCTAGAGAGGAAAAATGTGTAAATGAAAAGATTTCACTCTGCTAATCTCTATTTCAACCACTTCAATGCCACCGGTGTCGCCAAGCCAGATATTGGGGAGCCATCTTTTCAGGTCTCATTTATAATTCTTCACCACAAGTTCCACTGTCCCCTCAATAAACCCTCCTTCACCTCTAACTTTCCTCTAGTTTAATAAATGATACACGGCAAGCTTTCTTATATTCTACAAAGACTGACCTAAGAACTTTCAAACTCTAAAAATCTTATTTCTGAAGCACAGCTCTTTCCTTTCTTCTGTAACTGCTAAGCCTAGTCTTTGTTCACAACATAACCTCTGACCCATCACCTTTTTTGTTATCCACCTCCATTGTGGTTTTATTTCTCTCCCAGCCTGAATAATCATTTCAAATACAGCCTCACACCGTTTTGTTTTGTTTTTGGCAGTCATGTTTATTGCACAAACCTTTATTCTAAATTAACCAGTTTTCTTCATTCTCCCCTCACATTTCTGAACCTTCTTGCATGTGGTCATGTATGTGCTTGCCAACCACATATAGAGTATTATCGAAAGCCCTCAGAATTCTTAGGACAGTTAACTGTGAGACCTCAGAGTGCTGCTTCTTTGCAAAACGCAGCTAGATGCCCTGCTGCGCTTTTGCATCAGATCCCCAACTCTGATAAGTGACCTGGAGGTGGGCCTGTGCTAACCACTCATGAAAGCTTGAGTGCTGTTCTAAGGGAATGTCAGGTATGAGACCCACAGGAACTGATGACTGAAAAAGGTAATGAGCGAAAACTCTCGTTATAGACATACAAACTTTTGGTGTTACTGCAGTGGGAAATGCCAGCTTTGATATTCAAAATATTTTATATCCCAAAGATTAGGCACAAACTACCCACACCCACATATACCCTAATCACTAAATGATCTTTTCAAGTCAAGTCACCTATGTACACTTTTTCTTGGTCTGCTTTTTTGTGCAATGCAGAATTTAAATGTGCTGGTCTGGAGATCTAAGATAAAAAATAACCACAAAAACCACTTTGCTACCACTAGATTAATCGCTCTGAATTCTGCACTGATCTTTTGGTTTGAACTAAATTCATAGTGTAATTTTGCATGAGGTCCATATTTCACAAACCACACACACACACACACACACAAAAAGCATATTCAAGGAAACCCCTCAGAGACTAGCAGGATACACAGTCATCACCCTAACACCATTCTTGGCAGGGGGAATAATGTCTTATTTATTCATGTCCACTGGGCTGGAGGAACAGCATCTATCCAGCTTGCCAAGCATCAAGGTCTGTGGCAAGCAGGTTATGCCAACTTCAACAAAAGTAGGAGGCTTTTCCTCTGCCAGGCTTTCTCTACCAATGGACGTGAACAGAAAAATGGCTACCCTGCTGTTCTGGTCTTTTACTTCTGGTCACAAAACTATTAATAATCTCAATTCCCTTCTCATCAAATAATAATAATAATAATAATAATAATCTCAATCCATCTTACCCTTCTTCTGTTTTATATCAGTAAATAGATCTACCTAAGAGCACAGTAGTATTTGCATGGAAACAATGGTGTATTTCCTATAATTCCTTTCTCGGAGTTGCACTCTGCTTCCTACTCTCTGACCACGCCTTTTCAACGTTCTTCACGGGTGCATGATAAGTCACTTCAGTCATGCCCGACTCTTTGCAACCCCACGGACTGTAGTCCACCAGGCTCCTCTGCCCACGGGATTCTCCAGGCAAGAATACTGGAGTGGGTTGCCATGCCCTTCTCCAGGGGGTCTTCCCAACCCAGGGATTGAACCCAGATCTCTTATGTTGACCCAGGTCCTGCATTAACAGGTGGGTTCTTTACCACTAGCGCCACCTGGGAAACCCGTTCTTCACTGGACCCTCTGTCATTTCCCTCTATGTCTCATTTCCTTCAACCTCTTCTGGGGAAACCACTTCACTCCTAAGGCTTAAGCCACCACCCCCATAACAACAGCTCCCATATATTTATTCCTGGTCCCCAACCAGTTTTAAAAATCTGAGATTCTAACAAAAATTTCTGCTTAAATCAGATATTCCACTGAATATTCCGTTTAGAATAAGTTTTTTTCTTAAAAAAAAGGAAAAGAAACTTTGCTTTAAAATTGGTTAACATTAATGCAGGTTAAATCTGAGTGGTGTCTATTATGTTATTTTCTGCATTTTTCCCATATTTGACAGTATTTTGTAACGTTTTTAAAAATTAAATAAACTACTCCTAATGTTAAGACTGCAAAAAAAGCAAAACCCACACTAAGTGACCTGCCCAAGATCATAGCATAACCTCCCGTCACCACATCTCCCACTGTCTCCACCTAGAAAGAAGGATGAACCAAGGGCGCAGGGCCAGGAGACCAACACTGTTCACAAGCAGACCTTTTAAAAAAGCTATTTTAACTCTGTGAGTTCGTTTGACACCTCATCCCAATGAAAAGCTGAAGAGCTCAGAGAAACTTCAAGAAGACCACAGGCAGAGATGTGTCCTTCTACAGTTTATTTGTACAAGGGCAGGAGGGGGTTGCAAATGTATAGTCTAAAAAAACCCAATGGCGATACTTTAACCCAGTGATATTTATTATTAACCTCCAAATTCAGACAGGAGCATAATTAAAGAACTAGTCTAGCCACATTAAACGTCTATTTCAACCTTAAGAAGTTGGCATTATTATTAATTTCATGGATAGGCGAAAAAATGGAAGAGGAAAGACGTAAAATAACTCATCCAAGGCCACACAACCAATAAATGCACGACACTGTGTTTCAAGCCAAGGTTTGACTTCAAAGCCCAGGCTTTTGACCACAATGCTACTAAATCCAGACCAGCTCTGTGGAGGTTAGCAGATCAATGGAGGTGTTCACAAAACAGGAACAATTCCATGGGTATTACTAATACACACTGCCCCAAAGACCTCATTCCCTGGCTTAATTTAGTGATTTGAGAAACAGATGAAAGTCCAGGGTAGCTTCAGAGAGGAAGACAAGATCAATTAAGAGCAACAGAAATATTAGTAATTACAGAAATAGGTGAGAACTTTCCAAGAGTTGGTTCAAACCGACTTTTAGGGGATCCAACAGGAGAAAGCTGCTTTGGAAAAAGTAACCCTCGTCAAGTGTTACCAGAGTAATTTATGAAAAAAACTAAATCCTAATAAACAGGCATATAACATTCATAAAATCACCCCAATTCAAAAGGAAGCTAGCTTTCCTACTGTTATTATTCAGAATGAGACACTTATATTTGAGCAGTTGTCCTGATAACTTGCAGGAGTAAATTGCTGAAACTCAGTTACTCCCACAATGGCTAAAAACAGATATAAAAACCATCCAAGAATGACCACAAATACAGTCTTTGTTCTCTACGGTACAAGAAGCCAATTACAAGCCCATCTGTGTGAGACCCAGTTAATGAGAACATTATTTGAGAGGGGTACAAAGAGAAGGATGAACTGCCAAGGGGAAGAAGTCATCTATTAGACTGTGACAAGCTTTTAAGTGTTTGCATCATCACTAACCAACTGCCTGGGACTCTGGTTCGCACACCTGCCACCTCTATCCAAAGCTATCCCAGCAGCAAGCCTGGAAGCAGGCTCACTTCTAAAACGAGGGCGCCCTCTTCTGACTCTTTCATAGTACTGCATGCAGCCAGGTACTGATGCTGCAACCAGTACTGATGCAACCAGGTACTCTTTAATAAAGCCCTAAGTTAATAAATTTGCGGGTTACATTTTCCAGGTAGTTCTGCATCTGCAAGTCCATGAGTAAATCTTAATTCTGCTTGATAAAACAGTAAACAGCAGAACTTCCACATAAAATTTATGCCAATGAAAAGTGACCATGTTCTCACTGTTTTAGTAGTTAACATACATTAGCTGACACTGTTATAAGAACTACGATGATGCCAATAGCTGACGTATGAAGACCTTACTATATGACAGGCACCAGCTGTGAATAAACTGGCTTAATGCTAACAACCTAATGAGGCCGGCACTCCTCTTCACCTTACAGATGTGAAACGAGGCACAACGAACTTAAGCAACAGGCCAGAATCTAACTCAGTAACTCTGACGCCAGAGCTGTATTCATACCCAAGACATGCTTCTGATGCAGGAAGCTGATGCCATGATTAAACGAAACATGGTCAAAATAGAAAAGGCCCAAGTAAGCTGTAAGGAAAATTATAAACACACCATCTACATCTCTCATTTTCAACAAAATCCCACAGTATAAAAATAATACATTAAATGAAATATTTTGGTCATTTTTCTCTTCCTCCTCACTTGAAGATACTGAACTTCTGGGTCTGTGATGTTTTTATGCCTTCTTTTTACTACTCATTACTTTTTCTCATTAAACTATACCTTTGTCGATTATCCAGTTCTTTAAAACAAAACCTTAATCCATATTACATGCTTTTTCTTCTGTAAAGCAGAACTGCAAGGATATCAAACCAGTCAATCCTAAAGGAAATCAGTCCTGAATATTCATTGGAAGGACTGATGCTGAAGCTGAAACTCCAATACTCTGGCCACCTGATGCGAAGAACAGACTCACTGGAAAAGACTCTGATGCTGGGTAAGATTGATGGCAGCAGAAGGGGACGACAGAGGATGATATGGTTGGATGGCATCACCAAATCGATGGACATGAGTTTGAGCGAGCTCCGGGAGTTGGTGATGGCACAGGGAAGCCTGGAGTGCTGCAGTCCATGGAGTAGAAAAGAGTCAGACATGACCGAGGGACTGAACTGAACTGAAAGCAGAACTGCTTACCTACTCCTACCTAAATTCTCTACATCACTGAACTCTTTAGAAAATATTTTCCTTTAGACAGTAAATCCAAACAGCATCATCACTGCAAATACAATAGATTCTCATCTGTATGAAATTATTCAGTATGTTCTTACCTAAATCTAGGCTGACAGCTAAGATCATCTTCTAAGATTTTAAAAATGCTAACCCTATTTTCAAGCAGGACATGAAGGGGCGTATCTAACAATTTGCAGCTCAAAACGAGATGAATCTTGAACATTTTTGTATTCCACAGTTTGCATACTTAAAGCTATTCATAGCACCAAAAAAAAGGACACTTAATAACCCAACAAAGGCTGTCCAAGCTCATGGTTGTTCATGACTGCAAGATCTACCATGGGTGAGAACAAATGCTTTTACAACTGTTTTTTCATTTCTTAATGTTAGTTTAAAGTATACTTGTGTGTGTGCATGTTCAGTCAGGTCTGATTCATTCTGACCCCATGGACTATAGCCTGCAAGGCTCATCTCTGTCCTTGGAATTCTCCAGGCAAGAGTGTGTTGCCATTCCCTTATCCAGGGAAGCTTCCCAACCCAAGGACCAAACCTGCGTCTCCTGTTTCCAGCACTGGCAAGCAGGTTCTTTACCACTGAGTCACCTGGGAAGTCCTAAAGTATATTCAGAAATATCAAAAATATATATAAAACTGCACTGGTTTTTGTTTGACCCAAGAATGACAGAAACAAGATGGTTGTAGCTTAGTACGATAACTGATCACACTGCTACAGAATCCCTCATCACCATGTCCATGGCTCCCATATCTCAATACAACAAAAAATGCACCAGTAACACAAGTGCCAAGGTGCCCAGGAAGGGCATCCCTGCAGACCCTAGCACAACTTTACCTCAGTCTGCAGGATGGCAGCCCTCTGCTCCTTAGCCGTCAAAGATTCCTTTAGCACTTCGATGTGCTGTTTGCTGTCTGAGAACTGGTTGGTGAGAGTTTCCAGCTTTGTCTGCAGGGCTAGCAGTTCTGTGTCCTTTCTGGACAGCTCTTGCTTCACCTGACCAATCTAGAGAAGAGAAATAAAACAATGTAAGGAAGAAAGGAATAAAACCAAGCACCTCTGATCTGGATCTTGGACAGATCCAGGTCAAGATATGCAGCATTAATTTTAGGACAGGGCACAATTCATCTTTTGGCATCATCGAATCTTAGATGACCACCCCCCTCAAAAAAAAAAATCAAAGCTTATTCAACTAATAGGAAAATTCCCAGCTTTCATTTATTATCTCCCAAACTTTTGAAATCCTTTAGAAAAGGAGTGGATGACGAACAATCCCAATTCACATAGATGGCGATGAGATAACAGTAAGCATCTGATCATGACTAAAAGTTTTCATTTTATTCAGTCATGATAAACTTCAAATCATAAAGCAGGATTAGTGTAGATGTAATCCAGAGAGAAAAAAGAAACTTCCTGGCACTGCTATTTAAATTCAAAAGCTGCTATTGCAATTCTTTTTTCTCTTCATTCTGAAAGTTTACATGAAGTCTCTGTCTCAAAAAGCCACTTTTAGTGTTATGAGGTATTACGAACGAGCTTTTTAAAAAAATCAGATCATTTTGAGGAGTTAGGGATACTGACCTAAAAAAGTGATTCCACTTACAAAGTTGTACCACCTGCAACACGTCATATCAACTAAATGGATAAAAGTATATAACCTAAATAAAGAATGCATAAAGCCTCGTTCTGCAAGAGTCTGTATGTGTAATCTGAAGTTGAATTACTCTGACAGAGTAATCCATAAATCAACAGGTGCCATCCACCCCCCCCCAACAAATTTTTCTCAGCTTGACATGTTTATTGCTTAGTCGCTAAGTCCTGTCCAACTCTTTGCGAACCCGTGGACTGTAGCCTGCCAGGCTCCTCTGTCCATGAGATTCTCCAGGCAAGAATACTGGAGTGGGTTGCCAGTTCCTCCTCCAGGGGATCTTCCTGACCCAGGGATCAAACCTGTGTCTACAGCACTGGCAGGCAGGGTCTTTAACACCGAGTCACCAGGGAAGCCCAAAGATTTGATTAACTGACACAACAGTGAATGATTTTGCTTTTTTTTTTTTTTGGCTGTGCTGCATGGCACATGGGATCTCAGTTCCCTGACCAGAGACTGAACTTGTGCTCCATCCACTGGAAGTCGGAGTCTAACCACTGAACCACCAGAGAAGTCCCATCTTGACTTATAAAATAGTTTAAACACCTCCTTTACATTCTACTGTGTTTCTAAGAATTTTCAGTCTTTCATTCTAAATGTAAGCCAACTTAACAGTAATGACATCTGCTTTTACATTATGTCTACTGCCTGGCAAGGCACTCATGCACTAAAATACAGACTAATTACTGGAAGTAGAAACTCGGTAAGAAGTCAGTAATCACAGTATCACTGAGGAAACAAAATATATTTTTTTTTTAAGTTGAATGTATCTAAACTATTTTGGCTGCAATAATCTTAGGCACTAGGGTCAAAGTATTTGAGAACAACTGCCCATGAGAAAGTATGAAATAAATTTTACTGTAATTAAAACTAGACTTTTTACGGGGCACTAAAGACAAATTTCTAATTTACTCTTCTGTTTTTAGCACAAAGTCCAGCATTTTCCTCACAGGCATGAAATCTCTATTTATAAATCTAATCATTCATTCATTCAACAAGTATTCCTGTGAGTTCACTGAATGCAAAGTACTGGCTGACACTACTAACATCACAGTAAGATAACTGTCAACAGCAGCTCTCACCACCCTGGAATACAGCAAGGTGCCCAGGAGTCACCATATACTGGTGGTGTAGCATCTTTCATGACATCCCTTTACCGACAAAAAACACAGTGTTATCCCATCCCTAGCAAACAGAAGGCATGAAAAACACACTTGTTGTATCAATGAATATACAGGAGGAATGTTCCCACCTCATTAACTAAGAACCTATGGCTTAATCCCAATACAAAAAAAATAAAAAAGGATAACAGCAACAAAAAGAACCCATGACTTACAGATAACTCAAATTTCCTCTGACCATGTGACCAAAAATACACATAAAATTTCAGTTTCCTCCTCATCTGCATTATTAAATAATCCTCAAATAATGCTATACTGACCATCAAGACTGAGAAAGAGAAGAAAATATTCTAAACAGAAGAGTTTGGAAGCACAAAATTCCCCTAGAAGTTAGAGCATATGTTATGTGGCAGCCTGGATGGGAGGAGGATCTGGGGAGAACAGATAATGTATACCTAGGGCTGAGTCCCTTGCTGTTCACCTGAAACTATCTCAACAGTGTTCATCAGCTATACACCAATATAAAATAAGAAGTTCAGAAAAAAAGAAGAGTTAAGAGCATAAGGTTTTGCGCTTAATCCCAAGTAAGGATAAATGTCTCTTCTAGAATAATTTCCTCTCTAAGCCTTGGTTTCCCAATCAGTAAGATGGGGAGAAAGCAAACCCACGCCACTGCATTGTGTACAGATTAAACAAATAAGAAAAAAATGGATGGAATGTTTATCCTCTTGTTTGACACAAAAAGATATTAATAATAATAGCCGAGGGGAAAAAAAAGTTATAGATGAACTTTTCCTCTGGACAATTCATGGTTACCACAAACCAAACTGGACCCTTTTAGACAAAATATCTCACTTTTCTGTCTACACTATAAAGGGGTCAATAAATAAATAGCGAACACACCAAATTAGCACAAGTATTTTGTTTTTGTTTTTTTAAATGCTGCATCCCAGTCTTATCCCACCATTATTTTCAGAAGCATTTTTTCCCCAACACTTGTGAGACAAACATGTGCCCGACTAGCTCAGGGCAATGGCGTGCACGGCCTACTGGCACAGGCCCTGGCACCAGAGGGCTTGTGTGAAAATCAAACTGCTTCTTACTAGCCGGGTCTCCTGGGCACCCCTGTGTGCCCTCAGCTTCTTCATCTATAGACTGGGTTGATAATGTATCTACCTATACCTAACTTAGTAGGTTACACAGTGCCTGTAATTAGTACTCAAGTGTTAGCTATTTTTTTTAATAATCATTTTATCACAGTTTGAAGTGGAATTTCAACTTCTCCAGACAGGAGATGGAACTAGATTTGGAGACAAATTTATTAGATAATTATAAACTAGGCTAACCACTCCCTAGACATCTGTTCCACAGAAAAGTAAAATGTGTTGCGAAAATCACCTATCGGGGACTTAAGAGGTGATGTCTACCTAGGAGGGTAAAGCACTTCACTCAAGAAGTGAGATTCAAACAAACCCTGGGTCGTGGGCCTAGAACATCTGCACATTCTTTGTACCTGAGAAGAGAAAGAGACCGTCCACATACATCAAGGGTCTGCTGACAGGAAAGGAGCCAAGGGAAAAAAAAAAGTTTTGAAGCGCCATCCACGCAGTGACAGAGCAGCGACGAAGAACCAAGGACAGGCCCTCCGGACTCACTGCACGCAGCGGGGAAGAGGAGTCAGTTAAAGAGCAGAGCGGGCTGGTTAGTGCAGCGCCGGGCAGAGCTGCCGACCACAGAGGGAGAGGGGAGCACCCAGAGCCGGCCGCAGGTCCCGCCCGGGACCACGGCCGCAAAGGGTAAATCTTACGGCAAAGACCTCGGCCTGCAGACCAGCCGCTCTCTTTTTCAGCTCCTCCCCTTGGGCCTCTTTGGAACTTAGCTCCTCCTTCAGTTGCTCTACCTGTCACGACATTGTTATTCCTTTTCACTCAGGTGTCAACTTGGGTCTTCTTCTTACCTGCTTTTGAGCCAGGGCAGGAACTGGAAACAACAATAACTCATAGAACACAATCAGATCGGTTCCCCTAATTCCCTCTTCAAAGGACCCCTGGATGGGTTTGCTTTTTTCACAGGGAATTTTTCAGGGACTGGAATGTGCTAACCAGCAAATGGGAAGCAGAGACCGTATTTTATTTTGTTCTCAAGTGAGAGGGACAAATCAAGCTAACAGAAAGTCGGATGTGTAGATGTTTCAGTTCTGAAAGTTACATGAAATTGGCTGTGGTCACACATAACAGATTATTAAGATAACAGAGGGATATTCTACTGACTTCTGTGCAGGTATGGGGATCATGGTGAGAAGCCAGAAACTGTACCATCAGAGGAACAGTTTCCACTTCTGAGAAACTGGTGAACTGACACAATTTGGATATTGGGGGGGGGGGGTGTTGGAACACTTTCCACTTCTGAGAAATTGGGAAACTGACACAACTGGGATACTGGAAGGGGTGTTGGGGGGATGCTTATTTTCTAGCTAATATTTTATAACTGAAATTATGATCTTTAATTAAAACACCACAAACCTGATAAACTGATAACGGTGATAAACTGAATCCTCCAACTTGCCTAAAATAGTTGAGAAAATCACACTAAGTGCCTTTGGATCTAAGGAAGGAATACTGTGACGGAGGTTATAATGCAGACTGACGTGTCTCAGCCTTCCTTACTGTACATAGAGCCAAGTGCACGTGGGAAACAAGAAACCTGATATACACAGCTCTTCCCCAAGGGGGAGCGCAAAGAACTTTCCTTTAAGGAACTGTGTTTGAAGGGAAGATGCAATTTTTTTTAAGACATTTCAGGGGGAAAAGAAGAGGGGTGGGTTCGGCCTTTTGGTGTTCTGATTTTTAAACTGCTTCACAAGAGAATGTGATGTTCCATACAGGGAGAAACACTCATCTGGATGTAATTCTGCTTGCCTCAGGAGTACTGACAGACACGAAGCGCTAAACCATGATAATACACACCTAGCCTCACATAAGTAATTTTAAGTGAAATTTGAAATGTCCATACAACATCAGTAATTCTGACGTTAATACTGGGGAAATTTTATCTGAAAGAATTATGTTTCAAGTATTCTTCCCTGAAGCCTGATAAAGCAGTGTGAGGTCCAACATCACTAAAGAGGCAGGAATACACATCAGTTTTTCAACCCCCTCCCCCTTTAAAAATCAGGTATCTCACACCATTACCTTGTTCTTCATAAATTTAGAATGGCTCCGGTAGACCTCCATTTGCTTCATCTCCTCCTCGCGTTCTTCAGTACTCAAAGCTCCGTTGGATTTCAGCATCTGGATCTCCTCTTCCAAGTCTCGGAGCCCACGCTCCATAGAGGAGATTTTTGAATCCTGAGAGCAACGCAAGACTGAGACATTAAAATCTTCACGAAAAATCAGCAAGGCTGAACAAGCCAGTCTTTACAATGTGAAATTTAATCAAGATCAACACATATGTAGAAAAACTACAAGAGGTGCCCTGCTTCTGAAATATATCCCTCCTGGACATAGTCTGTTTTTCCTCTAATTCCTTCCTCTGTGCCCTTCTGATTAAAGCTAACAGTATTAATGAAAGAAGCAGAAGCAATGGTCAACTAGTTGAAGTTTCTGAGCACTTTATGGTCAACAAACTTCTGGTGAAAACATCTGTAATATTAACAGGAAAACCTTTCCAGGTTGTAATACTTTATCATTTTACTTGGCAACCTTAAAAGGTTTTTTCCTGCCCCCAATGGAGTCAGGAGAAGAGTAAGAAGGTTTTGAAGACTTACAGTAATGTGCCCAACTATCTACAATCACAAAGATCTGATAACATCCCTCTGCAGAAAAGCAAAGGGATTAATCGTTAATTACATCAACAGTTGCAGTTTACCCTGCAGTGGTCCTGCCTTAGACACAGTTTTACTTTCTATGGTTTGGCTTTCCATGGTTTCAGTTACCCGAGATCAACTGTGGTCTGAAAATATCAAATGAAAAATTTCAGAAAGAAACGATTCATTAAACTGCACACTGATGTTCTGAGCAACATGAAGTCTCACACCATCCTGCTCTGTCGCCCCAGGACATGAGTCATCTCTTCATCCACTGTATCCCCGCCCGTTGGTCACCGAGTAGGAGTCTTGGTCATCAGACGGACTGTCCTGGCATCACAGTGCTTGTGTTCAAGTGACCCACAGCACAAGAGTAGTGATGCTGGCAACTCAGACTAGCCGAAGAGAAGCCATAAGATGCTTTTCTTAACTGGAAAAGTGGAAGTTCAAACTAAGAAAAAAAAATCATATGCTGAGGTTGCTAAGATCTACAGTACCAATGAATCTTCCATCAGTGAAACTGTGACGAAGGAAAAAGAAATTCGTGCTAGCTTTGCTGTTGCACCTCAAACTGCAAAAGTTAAGGCTACTGTGCATGATAAGCACTTAGCTGAGACGGAGACAGCATCAGAGTTGTACAGTAAGATACTGAGAGAGAGGATGAGACCACACACATTTTCATAAAGTATATTGTTATAACTGTTCTATTTTATTATTATTATTAATCCCTTACACTGTACATAATTTATAAAATGTATCCAAGGAATGTCCAGGGAAAAATACAGAATATACAGGGTGTGGTATTACACTATCTGGCTTCAGGCATGCACTGAGGGTCTTGGATCATACCCCTCATAGACAAGGGGGAGTGCTACCGTGTTAGAAATCTTACCGATTCTCTATCCTTTACCATGTGTTTGAAATATTTCATAGTCCTTTTTAAAATGAAACATCACTGTTCTTGTAAATCAGCATCACCACAAATATCCACCTCCCAGTACAATTATCCTTCTATACCATTTTCTTGGCTTTGTCTGTCACAGTACCTAGCCTATCCCCAGGTTACTTTAGATGTCATAAGTTACAGAAAAACTCCGACAAAGAACAGAAGTTTTTACATTGATAGTTGCATATGCTTATTTACCTATGAAATAAAGACCTTAAGGAGCATAAGTTAAGGGAGAACTTTATTTTATCTGGAAATTCAGAGAAACCACTGTTTAGGAAGAAATTTTGAGACTGACTTGTTTTTTCACTTTACCTCCAGGCTGTCGTGACTGACTGACTCTCCTTGCTATCTGAAAGCATGCAGATAAGAGTTAAAAGACTTATCATTAGACAGTTATAACTAGGTATTTTTAGGTTCAGGGGAGAGGTAAGGGCTGAATTCCTCTGACTTGCATTAAATTACCTTTAAAGATAATACAACAAACATTTTCTTTTACAAAACTATTCAAATGAGACTTAACATTTGGTTCAAAATCAACCATACTGTGTTAATACAATCAGAGACATTCTAAACCTGAACTAGGATTTTTTTTTTAATGTTTGACTGACATAAGCAACCCTGGCACTATTTTTTGGTATCTATTTATTTTTGGCTGTGCTGGGTCTCCACTGCTGCTCGGGCTTTTCTCTAGTTGTGCCAGCAGGGGCTATTCTCTAGTTACAATGTGCGGGCTTCTCACTGCAGTGGCTTCTCTTGTGGCGCACGGGCTCCAGATGCAAGGGCTTCAGTAGTTGTGGCACAGGGCTTAGTTTCCCCATGGCATGTGGGATCTTCCCGGACCAGGGCCTGCACCCATGCCTCCTGCATTGGCAGGCAGATTCTTGACCACTGAGCCACCAGGGAAGTCCCCTTGAACTAGGATTTCGATTTACTTCTTTAAAATTATCCCAGCTCACAGAGAATAAACAAACAACTTCAAATGCACTACGTGAAAATTGAGATAGATCAAGACGCTGTCCCTCAAGAATGACTAAAATGACAGACACAGGCATGTAACTAACCTGCCAGTGAAGAAAGGGATACATGGCTCTCCTCTGACAATAGCCTGGGCGTCAATGAAAGGGGCAGCAGAGGGAGGGGGCACATTTCTAGCACCACTGGGTGCCACACAAGCGAAACAGCCTCCAGCTAAGAACTCCAGCCCCGCACACCAGCAGCCCCTTCCTCTATGAAGCCCCGCAAGGCCCTGGCCAGGACACATTTCCCGTCTTCTCCTGAATCCCCACACACACCGAGGGGCAGCTGTGGAATGCATCAGCACCCTCGCTGCCATTTCACGCACCATAAGATCACACAGAAGGGACCCAGATTCCGCCTCTGACTGCCCGGAAAGAGACCCTGCCACGCCTGATATGCTGGACTAGCTCTAGCACCAACGCAACTGGTCCTCACGCTGGGTTTGAGGACAGTGTCCTTCCAAAGGAGGTTTTGTACTCCTAGAATGGGTGATAACTAGATAAATAAATTCTCTACCATCTTACTGCTCCGTTCTTCCCCAGTCCTGGGTCTCCCATCAATAATCAACTGAGCCCACTGAAATCCTCTGCTCCTTGTTAAATTTCCCAAATCCTCAACTGTTTTTCGAAAGTTGTCTCAGCTGCATCTCAGCTTCTTCAGTTGTGATTTCAACATAACATCCACCTGACCCCACTGGACCACCAGAATCTCCATCTCTTGCTTCTTAGCAAAATGGTGCGAGGTTAACACAACTTAAAATAGACCCACTGCATTTCCGTGCTGTCCAAGGCAAGCAAGATGATTCCGTGAACATGGGCACTCTCGTGTGCTTCACTTTTAGGTTCCAACGGGCTCGGTAAATAATATGCACACATAACCACATGGGGAATGTTTGAGAATGCAGTCCAATCTTCCTAAAGGCTCTTTACCAGATTATGTTCAAGACTATTAATTGTCTGAGTACAAAGAACCCAGAATCCACTAATTTGGAATTTGTCTGGAAAACCCCTTCCCCAGTGAGAATACAGATGTATACAATGTAAACAGTTTTAAGAGGAAATCATCTAAGAAAACCACTATCGTAACTGTACTTGAGAAGCATCTACTTACATAGAACTATTTATATACCAAAAACTAAATATTAGCGTCACATCAACAAACATTAAATGAAGGTGCACGATGCAAAACACTGCATCAAACTATTTAGGGGACATGAAGAAGGTAAAAAGAGAAACAGAGATGAGGGAGAAAGGAGAGGAGGGAGGGACCCTGTCTAAAAGAGTCTTCAGCTCTTGATAAACTATAACAGCAGCAGCAGCTAACACTGACTGAATGTTTACTATGTACCAGACCCTGTTCGAAGTGTTTTAGTTGTTTTAATTAAAACTACAAAGCAACCCATGGGATAGGTATTCGTATCATCACCATTTCTCAGTAAAGAAACAGGCATAGAGAGGTTAGGTTACCTGTTCTACATCATACGGCTGATTACATAAAGCCAGGTTTTTAATCCAGGAATTTCACACAGACGGCAAGCTCTTCATCACCAAGCACCATAACGTTCAGCCTAACGATTTCTAACTACTCAGTAACTTAAAGCAGAGGTCTATGGAACCCCAGGGGTGCCTCCCAGCCCTTCTGAAAAGCCAAAACTCTTTTCATACTAATTCTCTGACTTGTGGGCCTTTTCCACTGTGCTAATATGTGCAATGAAGGTAGGAGACAGGCAACAGACTGGGTGCCTTAGGACAATGGCAACAGCACAAAACCGTGCTGGCAGGCAGCGTGTTCTCAGGGTCAGTGCTCTCAGGAAAAGAGAAACAAGGAAGAAAGAAGGTTTTCAGAACACTGGCTCACTTAAGAATGTCCCTGGTTGCTACTTTTCATACGCTTAACCCTTAAGTACGCATCTTTTCACCATTCTGTGTGAGGAAATGGGAAGGGGCCAGGTCGATCTGCTGTGTCCTGAGTACGACAAGGCTCCCAGGACACCCCATGGGCTGCAACTGAATCAGGTACTTTTTTCATGAAACCCTTGGCTTCCCTGATGACTCAGATGGTAAAGAATCTGCCTGCAATGTGGGACACCTGAATTTGATCTCTGGGTTGGGAAGATCCCCTGGACGGGGGCATGGCAACCCACTCTAGTATTCTTGCCTGGAGAATCTCATGGACAGAGGAGCCTGGGGATACAGTCCACAGGGATGCAAAGAGTTGGACACGACTGAGCGACTACCAGCACAGCCTTACTTGAGAGAAGAACAGACATTTTCCTTTCTTTTTTTCTTTTTGGCTGCGCCTCCCAGTGTGCAGAATCTTGGTTCCCCAACCAGGGATCCAAACCAGGCACCCTGCAGTAGAAGTGTAGAGTCTTAACCACTGGACCGCCAGGGAAGTCCCTGGCAGACAACTTCTTAAAAACAAGCAAAATGAGTCATTTTAAGAGAATAGGGGACCCTGAGATCAACAGGTTTGAGAACAGCTGATTCCAAGAAATGCTGGGCAAGAGGAAATGAAACTGAAGCTCTTTTCATGTGTCGTGTTCATGAAGTCTATTCCTTCTCCATCTACAAAGTGAGTGAACTAAGTACCACTTTCTAAAACTGACCCATCAAAGTGTGATCACTGGAAAGTGCCAACTGATGCAGTAAGGTTCCTTATTAGGTTCCCACTTACCTTCATTTCAATAACGGTTTGCAGAGCTTTAGTTTTGGCAGAATCAGGGGCATTCTCAAATCTCCGATGCATCTCCTACACACAAAAAGCAAGAAAGAGAGTAAGTGTCCTTCTCTTCACTCCCATTTCCCCCAAAGAAGGTAGGGGTGGTGAAGGAGTAGTAGTTACATGCAGGAATGACTTCCCCAGCACTGATCCCTTCCTGTCTCCCTGCCCTTTCCCTGCGGACCAGGAAGCCCACAGACTGCCCTCAGCTAAGGGGAACAGGAGGGCCCCCATCTCTGAGCACCTGGTTACACACAAAGCGCCCCAGAGACCTCAGCCATCACAACAGCTGAGGCTCCGGCATGTCCCCAGGGTGGTGTGTCACTCTTCCACACGATGCGGCAGCATATTATCAGGACGCCAAGCAATCCAACAAGGGGATTAGAAATATTTCCTTTTCAAAAGGAGCAGTCACAGCAGTCCAGTGCGCACGGCATAAGCTACTGAGAGCATCTGTGCTGACAGCAGCCTCTGCATAATATCTGCCCGAGAACCACAGGCCCCTGGCCGCCCACGATGGACACCTCCGGTTTCATAGGGGCCACAGTCAGAAAGAAAAAGAGGGTAAGGCTGTTGAATGAGCATCCGAAGTAGTCTATGGTTAGCCAGTGTCAAAAAACAGAGCTATTTTTTTAATCCAAATTTCCGTGAGTTCAGGATCAGAAAGGAAGGAAGGAGGTGGAAGAGCATCACAGTTAGGATCTTCAAGAGATTCCCCCTGAGGTTATGGACCTTTCCTGTCAGACTCTGAGACTGTCTCTGAGTCAGTCGGTACTTCCCAGGTCCCCTAGGATAGCCCAAGTGACCACAGGGAAGGCACACGGGTGCCTTCCATCTCACCAGTGCTGGGGAATGCCCAGGCTTGCCCTCTGCTCTACCCGTTTGACATCGCTATACAGATGTCTACTGGGTCACTCAAACTTACTTCATCCAAAACAAAATTTCTGATTTCCTCCTCTTTAACTTGGTCCCTCTTCTGAAAACTGGTGAATCTTGCCCATCTCCTTAAAGGGCACTAGCCTCCTGGTGGCTCAAGCCAAACACCAGAGGATCTCCTTCAAGTCCTCCCAGATCTTCATCTCCCACCACCTTCTAGAGCAGATCCTAACTGTTCACCTTCAAAATACTCCTCGAATTTACCATTCACTCCATTTCCAGTCTAGTTCGAACCTAGATTACTACAACAGCCTCAAGTTAAGCTTCTTTCCATTTCTTCTGTCCATTTTAAAGAAAGCAATGGGGTGATCCTGACAAAGCATCAAGAGATGATGGCTATTGTCATTAAACCCTTCAATGAGTTTCCCATTTTCTTTTCACTCTCTACAAGGTCAACACAATCTGACCGTAACAGACAGAGGGCTGGCCTCCTGCTGTAAACTATGTTAAAACTGGACAAAAATGCATGAAGCAACTGTTCTCAGACACTGGAAGACAAGCAGCAGAGGACTATGATCCTTAAAAGAAGAGAAACTAATGAGGTTATGATCCAGACTTGCTATCTGACGTGTGATGTGCAGAGCAAATGGAAAACGGCAGTCCTGCAGGGCTCGGAACAAAGACCAGTGGGTCTGAGTCCCCAAGATGCTGGAAATGTGCGAAGCAGAGTAACACAGAGGAAGAAGCTAGCCAGAAAAGCGTCTGATCCGACAAGGTCCCTTGGAGTCTTTGGGCAGAAGCTAAGTGTTGGTGCACAGGGTAAGACTTCATGATGTCAGACCACGAGTGACTGTTGGGGGCAGAACAATGATCAGAGAGTGATGGGTGAGCAACCACCTGAGCTCACAGGGGCTGGCGAGATTCAAGCTCCAAACAGCCTAGTCAAGAGAAAAAGTTAGCGGTGCTGAGCAGAGACACGGAGCAGACATTCTAGCCCTGGAGAGACAACCACCTGGACCAGCCCCAACAGAGTGTAAGAGCAAGTCTCGTTAAGAGTCAAGTTCATCCACAATGAACTCTTGCCAGGCAAAACATTCCATTAAGAAAGACAGTAAAATCTTCAACACGTTAATCCAGGACAAAATCTGAACCCATGAGTTCAGATCATAATCACCTGTCACCTGCATTAAGACAATAACTCATCAGTGACCTCCCAGCCTCCAGTCTGTCCACACGCCCTACACCGTCAACAGGTGATAAAGTGGGCATATGGGTATTTAATGATATACATTTAATAAATGAGCACAGAACTTTAAAATGTATCAACAAAAAGAAAATGAATCCTGCTAGTTGTAACCAATCTTCACCTATTAATAAAGTCCTCTAAGGGCTTCCCTGGTGGCTCACACGGTAAAGAATCCACCTGCAATGCAGGAGCCCCAGGTTCAACCCCTGGGTCGGGAAGATCCCCTGAGAAAGAAATGGGAACCCACTCCAGCATTCTTGCCTGGAGAATCCCATGGACAGAGAAGCCTGGTGGGCTACAGTCCACGGGGTCCCAAAGAATCGGACATGACTGACAGACTAACACTGTCTGACTGAACCTACACTTAACATTTTTCACTTAATCTTTCTATATCTACTTGAAATATTAAAACTGTATTTCTTAGAAATATCTCACAATACAGACACTGAATTAATTTTATCTGACCTTTTCCTCACAACCGACTTATAATTTAGGGAAATTTCCAAATGCTTTAAGGTGAAACTATTACAATTTCATTTTAAACTCCAGCAAGCATATCTGTAGTATATAATGAAAAAAATCCATTTGAATAAAAAGAAACCCTCCTCTAACAAGGAACCTGGGTGTACTGTAAACCATTTGCAGGCATAAAACTTTCCAACTAAGACATTTTAAAACCTACTGGTCGTAACAGACTTCCGTTCAAAGGCCTGCACGTTAAAGCTCATTGTGAACACGTCCTGCAGTTGGCGGGCTCATCAACTCCCCTTTCGCACTGACACATCAACCCTCTGACACGTGGACTGTCAGTCGAGAGAGACAACTCAAAACAAAAGTGAAAGTACTATTCAGACAAATGTAAGAAGTAGAATATGTTAGGTGCTCGCTTTGTTTCACTCTCGTTAGCCTGAAAATTTTCATTCAAATCAAATTCAAGTACTGGTAGAATTATCTGGATCCTGTTACCCTGTCAGCTGTGGTACACACTAGAAAATGCCTTCAATTCCTCTCATTCATTCACTGAAGAATAACGACTAGACAAAGAAAACGAACTAGGTAGGAGCAAAATCTCTCTCTTTTGTTAGCAGTTTCTTTCTTTTTCAAAGTAAGTCAACACTTGCTTACACAGCTGAGAGAAAGGAGTAGTCAGGGCTTAAAAGCATTACTTATGTCTGAATTTTCTTTTGTTCAAAGTTCAGGTTTTAGCCCCCAGCACCCCTGGTTCACAGGTAGACGTCCCTTCACCAGATTTAATTCTCCGCACAAGTTCGGGGCTGGCTGCGTTCAGGACTCTTCCCGCATCTGGACTATTCAGACATCAGGCGGGGGCACGGCACCGTAACCCCTCACCATCTCGACTGACAGCGTCATTTTGAGAAAACACACCCTCCTGACAAAATGAGGCACAACGACACACACACAAACACACAAAATGACACAGGATGAGCTGAATCACTAAGCTGTGTGATGCAGCTGCTGGCATTTTCCAAAATTACTAGGAAATGGCACACTCACTAGGGACCCTTTTCCTTTTTTAATTCTCCCTACTTCTTGTCCACTGCTTCCATCTTTTCTCTGTGTGTATTTGCTTCTCTTTCTTCTCTCTAAAGTCCTCTGTTTTTACCTTACAACTGCCAGTAATACAGACAGGCATTCCTCAGACGTGCTAGTAAGAGGGTCAGAATTCCTACCTAGAACAGTCACACAGTAGGTCTTTTATCCTCAAATGCTTCTGCAAATACTAACAAGACAGCAATTGTTCTAAACAAGGTTTGCTGACTGAAATATTATAGAGACAAAAATTGGCATACAAGTAAATGTTTTTATACAAACCAGAACTTTATTCATCACAGAAGAATGGGATCTACGTTAAAAAAAAATGAGTATACAGAGATCTGAAATATTTAATCCACTTACAGACAATACTCAGAATACATATAGACTGCTGACCCAAGAATTCCATAGTCAACTTAGATATGGTCTGCCAACAGATGAGAAGCAGACTTTGGCGTGTCACAGAACCACCCGGAAAGCCTGTTAAAACCCCACATGCCCAAGCCACAGGCCCTAACCACATCTGGGCTGTAGTTCAGTATTTGTCCAATAGATGTCTTCACTCTTCTACCCATCAAAGGAAAGATACTCCAGTAAACAATATAGAATCTAACCATAAGTCACCTACTAAAGTAATTCCAGTACAAACAGAAAATACAGGACTAATCTAAATTTTATTTTTCCTTCTTTAGCTTTTATTTGGGGGAATTATTTCCCTGCTATTGACGGAATCATGGTCATGAACAAAACGGAAAACTAACCACAAACATTTCTGGATAGGAATACCATTTTAATGTTACTGTATCTCATTAAATCTAAAACGCCACCGATTGTATGGCAAATTGCTATTCAATGTGCTGGAGAGAAAAGAAGGGAATGCCTCCAAATAAATCATGACCCAAAGATTCATTCAGAATTTTTATTTTACATTGATTGCAAGATTCTTTTTTACTTATTTAACCATAAAAGTTTAACCATATACAACCCTAAACTGTTTTTACAACTTTCCTCATACCGATAACCTTTTCGTTCAGTGCAGATTCACATCACAGTATTACTGAAGAGGCACTGAACATCAATTAAAGTTAACAAGAGAAATAGCAACAGTGCTCAGAACATGGGCTACAGTGGTGACAAAATGAGCAGCTATGACCATGTAAGAGCACAGGTCCAGCAGAACTGCAGCCTTGCTGACAGGGACTCTGAGATACCGCCAAGGGAAAGTGAGAGAGAAAGTCGCTCAGTCACATCCCACTCTGCGACCGCACGGACTGCAGCCCACCAGGCTCCCCTGTAATAATCTAAAAATAATAAAACCTATGGATGTCTCAGTGCTGTCAACTTATAATTCTTTCTACCTTTCTTGACACACTGGTGCTATAATGTATAACAGTCGTTTCAAGTCTCCACTCATCAACCCAGGTTAGAGCCGTTAAAAGAATCTAAAGAATCTTTGCTAGACTTCCTTGATCACTTGTAACGCCCCCTCCCCCATCTATGCTCAAAACAACCAGAGTAAATTGTAAAAGCTAAACCAGATCTTATCACTCCCTTGATTAAACACTGTGGCAGTTTTCTCTTGCACTTTGAATAAAACTGTTGCATTACCTGCAAGGATCATGGAGGCGAGCCCTTTGTCTCCAGAGGGCAGGGACTGTGTTCACTGGGCTTCCCCAAGCTCTGCAACCGGGTGAGCACCCAATCAACACCTGAAGAGTGTAATGAACGAACCTGGCCCTGGCGACCTCTTCAGCCTCTCATCTCATGCTCGCCTCCCCCTGAGACAATACGGTTTTGCATTCTCGCTGCAACCTTCTGCAGGGTTAGGGTTAGGACAGGATTTTACACAAATGCTCAGAAAGACCATTTCACCTTTCCTCGGCGTTCCCTCAAAGGGCACCTCCTCAAAGATGCTCGTGTACCTCTCTCGACATAATTAGACTCAACTAATTTATGTCATCTCATAATTAACGGTTCATTGTCTCTCACCAGATCTTTAAGTTCTGGGATGGCACAGACCGTGTGTTATGACATGAAAAATGTAAGACGTGAACAGCCAATGCCTATCCCAGGATTGAATACAAACTAGAGACTCCATGGACACCTGCTGAGTAAATGAGAACAGAAAGGCGGTACCAAGAGCCTCTAGCGCCTTACTATTCTGGAAACAATCTCTGTGTAATGGTCGAGCCACAAATTGCCAAACTCCACCCCAAACAATCATTTTAACTTTTGTTAACTGTATTTTCTAACACACACATTTAATTATTTAAACTTCTTGATATGGCAATAAAGATTCTTTCCTATTTCAAGATTATATTAAAAGCTTTTTATTGACATTTTCTTCTAGCTGTTGTCATTTTTTTAAAAAGTAACTGTTTATTTCATCTAGAATTTAATTTGCTGTAACTATGTAAACTATTTTCCAATGGCCATTATTCCAAAACATACATCATAAACTTAAAACTACATTATTTTTTAGATAGAAGAGAAATTCTGCCTCATCAATTTAGCTATTACTGTGCCAGTACCACACATTTTAATAACCTTGAGTATAAAATGCATTTGGTTAAACAGGTGTTCCTATACTGAGTAAGTGATATGTTTCTTCATTGTTCACAATATGAAAGTTAGCTGAAGTCTCTGACCTCATAGAGAGAATTAGAGCTGTCAATATTTTTTAATTCAATGTAAGATGAATTCTTCAGTTATGCTTTCTTAAAATGAAGTATTACATAGAAAACTGAAATATTACCAGTGGTCACAGTGGTCAGCTAAAGCCCGAGTTTCCTCTCTAGAAAATCAGTGAGTTTGCCTCTCTGTCATTCCTCCAGCCGTGCCTCCATGGCAGCAGATGGTTTTTATCACCTATCTTTTATAGCAAGGCAACAGTTTCCAAAGAAACCACAGGGCAAACATCCATTACTGCTGCCCAGGACTTTACAGGCACACTTAAAACTGAGGTCATTGCTCACTTTCAATGATTAATACATTTAAAAATTGAGCAATAGTTAGCTACTCTGATACTGATTTTGTTGCGTGTCTCTATGAACAAATTAAGAGATGAGTAACCAATCAAGAACATTCTGTGCCCCTCTAGCAACAAAATAAGTCTACAAGAGGGGAAAAGAAAAACCCAGAAAGTTATTAAGCTGGTATACACGCCAGCCAACGTGTGTGGCTTTGCTCACACAAGACAGCGAATCAGAACAGAAATCGGTGCAGAACTTAGGTACCAAAGAAAAAATTCCCTTCCACTAGATCAAGAGAGCACATAAATTCATCTCGGCCAAGTTGCTAACTAAGCAGGGAAAAAAGACAGAGTGTCATAACGGCTGAGAAACTGGCCACTGACCTCCCTCAGCAGAGCATTCTCTTTTTCCTTCTGCTCCAGAAGGCTCTCCAGGTGGTGCACGTGCATCTCTGCCTCCGCCAGCCTCCGAGTCCTCTCGTGGTCCTCCTCAGTGGCCTTGGCAGACAGCCCCTTGCTCTGCAGCATCTCCAGCAGCTTCTTGATGGACTCGTCACGTGCGTTCAGGGTCTGCTTCTGCGTCTCGATCCGCAGCTCCATCTCCTCCAGCGTCTTGCGCAGCAGGAACAGCTCCTTGGCCTGCCGCTCGTGCTCCGCGTGCAGCCGCTGGAAGTTCTCCTCCGTCAGCTCCGCCACGCATGGCTCGCCAGTCCTGCTGCTGCTGTCTTGCTGGAACAGCTGGTTCAGGTCCCTCTGGATCCGCAGCTCGTCCTGGAGAGCCTGAATGGTCATCTGCATGTGCTGGGTCCAGACAGAAAACAAGACCCAGGTCAGCTTTCCTCCTCCAGGAGCACAAACAGTGGGATCAGGGGAAGCAGGAGGCAGCTACCACAGCTCTCGGAACCCAGCACTGAACAAATCAGGAATCGCGTTATTCTGTTCCACAGTCTTTCCTATCTGTAGTGTTTGTCACTCAGTCATGTCTGACTCTGTGTGACCCCATGAATTGTGGCCCACCAGGCTCCTCTGTCCATGGGATTCTCCAGGCAAGAATACTGGAGTGGGTTGCCATGACCTCTTCTAGGGGATCTTCCACACCCAGGGATTGAACCCAGGTGTCCCACTTTACAGGCAGATTCTTTGCCATCTGAACCACCAAGGAAGCCCTTAAAATCTGTAAAATGTCAGTAATTTACCTTGTGTTTATTATCAACAGGAAACAAAGTGACTCCAGCAACTCTTCACTGTGCTTAAGCTACGACTAAATAAAGATACTCTTCAAAATTAATAGAGGGTATCACCTAGAACTGAAGGAAAGGAAAGGGGAGAGACAGGGAAAATCTATAGGAATGCAAACATACCATAAAAAAATTCCACCAGAAACCACTAAGGAATACCAAAATACAAAATGACTTTTAAGTGCTTTACAATTAAATTTCCACAGTAAATAATAAACACAAGAGTGCAGGCCAGTATGGCTGAATTACTTCACTGTTCACCTGAAACTATCACATTATCCCAATAGAAAATTTAAAAAATTTTTAAAAAGTACACGTCAGAATGTGCTTTAGCATTCTTTAAATATTCATTCATTTAATCCTCACTATAACACATGCACTGTTATTTGAATTTTATTGATGATGACATCAAACATACAGAGACTTAAATAACTCACCCCAAGACCACACAGTAACAGAGCTGGCATCAAAGTAAAGCAATTCTACCAGCCCATGGATGCTAGTACCCAAAGGTACTAAGATAACTTGAAGCTTTAACCACAAAAAACAAAACACAAAATATTGAGACTGTGGGAGCTATTTATACAGAAGAAGATAGCAATATAGGTGAGTAATTATATGAAGATGTCTGTGCAGATGAACTCCTAAAATGTTGCTGAGGATGTATCTTTAGCTATATCCCTAAAGACAGTGTATGAACCTCTAATCTGAATTGATAAATTCTAGAACATTATGCTGCTGTTGTTGTTTAATCATTAAGTCGTGGCCAACTCTTTGCAACCTGATGAAATGTAGGCCACCAGGCTCCTCTGTGCTTGGAATTTCCCAGGCAAGGATACTGGAGTGGGTTGCCATTTCCTCCTTCAGGGGATCTTACTGACCCAGGGATCAAACCTGCGTCTTCTGCATCTCCTGAATTGGCAGGCGGATTCTTTACCACTGGGCCACCTGGGAAACCTCTAGAACACTATACAAAGAAGCCAAAAGGAAGTTACATCAAGAACCCTATTTTTAGAAATGAAGAAGCAACAACAGAAAATCACTCTTTGTAGGCAGGTATTCAAGCCTGGCAGTGTGCCATGCTGGAGGGAAACTAGCCCACAATCAGAAGACACCAGCTTCAGTCCCAGCTCTCGTATCAAACAGCTACCTAATTTGGGACATGTGGTCATCTTTTATAGTTTCAGATTTCGCATATTTAAAATGAGGGTAGAAATACCTGCACCATGTTTTCACAGAGCTAATAATATCATGGAAATCAATGTATGTTAAAACATACATTGTTCAATATTTTTGGAAAACTGTAAAGCAGTAGTAAATATCTCAAGGAAATGATCTGGCAAGTGTACAAAGATGCTCATTGTTGTTTAAACCACTGACAAAATTAGAAGCAACCTAAAAGGATATTAACAGGTGAGGAGTTGAGTAAATGAGAAATGATCACCCAGTTTAACACCATGCACCAATATTTTAAAATGCAGGTCTATATTTACTGATTAAAACTATAATCACAACATATTAAGTGTAACAAAAAGCAGACTACATAATAGCAAGTATAGGATGATCTCAATTCCAATTTTTATAAAAGTATATTACAATCAGAGAAAAGTCTAAAAAGATAAACAATTACAAGTCACTATCTCTGGCTATGGGTAGATTTTATATTTTTCTTCATGCTTTCTTGTACTACCTAAATCCCCTATAGTAAGCACAGAGTCAACAGAGAGATACTTTTACTTTTAAAAATAAGAGAAAAAGACTTCAGAGATGCCTGCTTCTCTGTGTTCAATTTACTACCACTTTGCTGAAAAGGGACGGAACAATAAGTATTTACTATAAGTAAAAAAAAAATATTCATAAGAAATAAAAATACCTCTGGAATTTTATACAACAATTCAATCATTATTTGGGGGACAGAAGGCAGGGAGGGAGAGAGAGGAGGAGGGAAGGAAGGAGGAAGGGACTGGAATGACTACGGGACAATCTGTAAGAAACTTTATTCTATTCTGCATAAAAATGTTTTTAACTGAGGTAGAATTGAGATTGAAAATTTTTAATGACAGCTTTGTGCATTTGCGCTAATTTGGTTTAGCCACGTCCGACTCTTTGAGACACTACGGACTGTGGCCCACCAGGTTCCTCGAATACTGGTGTGGGTTGCCATTTCCTCCTCCAGGGGTTCTTCCCAACCAAGGGATCGAACCCTCATCTCTGATGTCTCCTGAATTGGCAGGCAGGTTCTTTACCACTAGCACCACCTGGGTATTGAGATATAATTCACATATACCATAAAATTCCCTGGTTTAAAGTGTGTGTATAAATCAGCAGTTTTCAGTGTATTAAAAGTTCTACATCAATCACTACTAATTTGAGAACACTGCCATCACCCCTTAAGAGATACACATTTGCAGTCACTTCCCATCTTTCTTACCTCCTAACCCTCCTCAATTTGAAGGGTTCAAGAGAATGGATGGATGTACTACACAGATGGATATACTATCCACTCAAAAGTTAAATTTTAAAAAAATGCCTTACTAATACTTTTCAGCTTCAGATAGGAATGAAATTCTGACACATGCTACAGCATGGGTGAACCCTGAGGATATTATGCCAAGTGAAATAAGCCAGTCACAGAAGACAAATATTATACGATTCCACTTACATGAGAGATCTGGGACAGTCAGATTTAAAGAAACAGAAAGTACAGGAGCAGCTGCCAGGGGCTGGGAAGGAGGAGGGAGGAAGCAGACAGGGAGTGACTGCTTGATGGGCACAGAGATTCAGTTTTACAGGATAACAAGAGCTCCGGAGGTAGATGGTGGTGACGGCTGCACATCAGTGTGGATGCACCTATTAACCATACACTTGAAAACTGGTTAAGACGGTAAATTCAAGATGGTTAACGTAAGATGTGTCTGTGTGTGCACGTGGGTGTGCGTGAGTGCACTCAGTCCTGTCCAACTCTTTGTGACCCCATGGACTATAGCTTGCCAGGCTTCTCTGTCCATGGGATCTTCCAGGCAAGAATACTGGAGTGGGTAGCCATTTCCTTCTCCAGGGGATCCTCCCGACCCAGGGATCAAGCTCGAGTCTCCTGCGTCTCCCACACTGGCAGGCAGATTCTTTACAACTGAGCCATCAGGAGAGCCTGAAGTACTTTATGGCAGTTTAAAACCTGGGGGGGGGGAAATGCTTGTCACAGAATTACAATGTGTTGTTGGTATTAATAGTTTACTTGAACTATTAATACTTAGGCTGGTGCTCATTTTTCATTTTTGGAGAAGGAAATGGCAGCCCACTCCAGTGTTCTTGCCTGGAGAATCCCAGGGACAGCGGAGCCTGGTGGGCTGCCGTCTACGGGGTCGCACGAGTCAGACATGACTGAAGCGACTTAGCAGCAGCAGCAGCGTTTTTCACTATTGTAACAGGCACCTTCAAATGTACATCTCTGCACATAAATCCAGATTTTTACTGGAGATGAATTCTGAAAAGTGGAAATGCTGGATCAGAGGGTATACAGTTATCATTTTAACACAGACAACAAGTTATCTCTAAAAGGGTTTGTATCAGCTTCCTCCAAACAATGTTTGAGCACTGTCCCATATTTTTGACAGCGGGGTATTTTCTTTCTTCTCTTTCCTTTCTGGGCTTTTACTTGCTTACAAGTGAGACTGAACACCTATTCATGTATCTACAGGAGCATCTGTGACTCACCTGTAGTTCTTTCCCATTTCATTTGGGGACATTTAACCTTTCTCCTAACCCACTTCAAGAGCTTTTTATATTTGGAAAATAATCTTCCACCTGCTGTGCATATTACAAATATTTTTCCAAATCTGTTTTTCTTTTCTTTTAACATAGTTTATGGCAACTTTAAAAGGATCATTTTTTTTACTGCAAAGAGCCTTTTCTTTTATAATTTCTGGTTTGAATATTATGCTTAGCAAGCAGTGAAGATTCAATTATGGTAGTCTTCAAACTCTTGAAAAGCACTGCTTTTTCTTATGAAAAATGAATTTACAATAAAATTATCAGGTATCTGAACTCAGGAATATGACTTTTAAATACATTTAAACTGCCCACATCACACTGTAAAGATTCGTCAACAGTTGCTGGAGTTCAAAATCAACTCCTAGTTTCGTTCTTTACCTCTGGAAGTCAAAAAAATCCAAATGAATTCTGACCAAATTTATCCCAAAGGGATGTATCGGAAGTTAAATTTAACAACGAAATTGATTCCTAGGTACAACTGTCTGTCTTTTCTGAAAATCCATCATCGAACTCATTAAATTCAGGAGAAAGAGACGTTGACCACAGCTCGTGAAGTCACACACACACTTGTGATTAAACCAGCATGGCACTCACTCCTCTGGTGAAGAAAGAAAATACAACAAATGCCAGCACACTCTGATTCTTCAGTTCTGCTTTGCCCACCTTACTGGGATACAGAATAAAAATGATGCTCTGAAGGCTACGCAGCAATTTTCTCCGCTGAAATGGGAATCAACACGCCTTCTTCTTTGGGCTACATTCAAGCTAGCTTCACTTTGTAAGAATTCCTGCCAACAACCCTGGAGGAGGAAGCAGCGGAGGCAAGAAGCGAGGCTGCTCTAGCACATGACACAGAAGATGAAGTGAGCATAGCTACACAAAGCACAGACATTTACCACAATCAACCAAAAAGAGACGTGCTGGATCCCGGAGGAAGATGCCACGAGTCAGGTATTAGGAGAAGTGCTAGTTGAGAACACCACTCAGGACCCTCTCCAAAGTAATCTCACACTTCTCACCTTCCAGACTTTATACCGACCCTCACCGGTCTGCTTCTGTTCACTCTCTTACTTAGCTTGATCTGGAAGACGGGAAAATTGCTTAAAATTTGCTCTATGGTAAGAAAAGCTTTTTTAAAAAAAAGAAAAAAATTTTCAACCTATAGGATCTTCTCTCTCTGAAAGAAGGAATGAGTGAAAGGATAGAAAAGACTGAGAAGAATTCTAACTTCTCTCCTCTCATCTTACATCCTGAAATGGCATCTCTCCCTGAGAATTCCCACAAAATACAACTACTTCCATCTTCCTAAGAAAAATCTGATGTCAAAGATTCCTATAAAAATGATCTTGGAGATAAGGACACTGAAAATCTGGAAGCAACAATAACCAGTATTTTCAAGAATCTCCTTTCTGTCCTCTTCCTATTTACCGAAAAACTAAATAAGCAAGTTTCTTTTTTCTGTCAGATATCTGAAAAACAAAAGTCATACAGGGATACCTGATTCATTACCAATGTTTAAACTATTTTTAAACTAAATATATGAACTGGGATAGATGCTTGTATAATATCTTTTCTGACAACTTTTAAGAACAAATTCTTTGATCTCCATAATTTAAGGAAAATTGACTTTTTGAAATAACACTTGATCCAAGGTATCTAAACTGAAACAAGAAAACTTAGAGGTTCACAAAGGAATATCTGATGACGTTAGTGAACCTAAAACATTTAATATTTCAAATACAGATTTAAGCAGAAGAAAATTTGAATCCCAATCTATAGACAAGTGCCACAACAACATGAAATCTGCAGGAACCCAAGAAGAGTGCTTTCTCCTAAGAGGAAAAACTAACCCTGAGTGTGTTTCAGTATCAGAAGAAAAACAGATTATAAGAGGACTTTGGCCACCCTGGGAGTTCTCTCCATCAAGAACAAGAGCTAGTAATTAACTTGAAAGAGTCCATTTCAGACTATTCTGCCCACAGAGGCGGTGCTGTTGAAAAATAAACTTAACCAAACACTGAAGAACAGAGAAGAAAATAAAAGTGTACCTAACCCCTCCCTGATGGAAGAAAGATCTTTATCGGCTGCTACCATGCAGTAGGCATTATGCTCCCTGCCAGAGACACAATGGCAGATGGGTATAACAAACACAGCCTGTGTCCACATTAAGGTAGATAAGATAGTTTTTAATCCCAGCAACAACACACACACACATGCAAACAATTATAACTGCAAACAGGGATAAAAGCTATAAATTCAAGGTAGTAAGAGATAAGAGAAGACTTGGGGCTGGATGAGATCTGAAGAAGTTAACTTCTATTAACTATTTAAAGACACAACAGGTATCCTTGCTTAGGTGAAGATTCTGAAGGAGGAAGGGACAGAGGAACCAAGAAGACTGAGCACCAAGGAAGTGTGGCAAGAGGTGTAATGGGTCTTAGGGGCAACAGGAAGCCCTGGGAAAGTTCTGAGCAGAGAATGACCATCTCCACCATCGTCACTAATAGCCACCAAGTGCCAGCCATGTGCACAGTACTGCGTTTAATTCTTACAACAGTCACATGAAGTAAGACTGAATACCCATTTTACAGATGAGGAAACTGAGGTCTGGAGAGACTCAGCAGCCTGCCAAGGTCATGTAACTAGGGAGTGAGCCAGGATTCACACATCACAAGTGCATTTTCTAAAGTTCCAACTGGCTGCAATGAGGCTGCACACTTGGGGAAATAAAGACTAGATAAAATCGGGAGACTTCAGCCAACAGTGGCAGGACAGAAATATGATAGTACTGTGGGGTGGGAAACGGATCGTTTATAGAGAAATACTTCAGAGAAAAAAATTACCAGGATTTGACTGGCAGACAGGGAAAGGAGGGTGGTGGCAATCAAGGAAGATTCTGAAGTTTCTGACTTAAATACCACGGACGAAGCTGGTGGAGCAATAAACCAAAATGGGGGAAAATAAGCAAGGACCAGAACTGAGAGGAGATCTTGAGCTGAATGTGAGGTGCTTCTGAGATGCTGAGAAAAGGTTTAAGGAGCAACTGTGCATGTGGGTCTAGAGCTTCGAGGAATGAAATGAGCTAAAGATACAGGTGTGTATGGCTGCGTCGCTTTGCTGTGCACCTGAAACTGTCACAACACTGTTAACAGCTCTACTCCAATGTAAAATAAAAAGTTTTTTAAAAAATGATGACTTAAACTAATTATTAAAATTCTTGGGGAAAAAAATAAATATAAAAGTAGTGGAAGCTCTGATACGCAGATTTGTCAACTGAGGCCAAAGTAGTGAAGGACACTCCCTAGGAAAAGAAAACAGAGTAAGAGGAGATAGTCAGGGGCCTGATTCAACACTAGATGCAGGCAGAGGAGGGGCTGGCAAAGGAGACAAGAGGGGCAGTCTGGAAAGAGAGCAGAAAGCAGGAACACAGGGTCACGGGGACTGAAGGACGCTGATAAGGACCCTTCCTCAAGGTCAGGGGAGAACATGGAGCAAGGATTTGGCCATGGGTTCAATTTCTGGTTCCCACAGGACAAGTTCAGCGAAGTACTTAAACACGCTGAGCTCTACTCGAGTAATCTGCACCACGAGGGCGGCAGGTTTACTACAATGATCAGCAGTAAGAGAGAACACCTATCACGCTGCAAACTGTCAGTAAGTGGCAGCTGCTGCTGGCTCTCTGGTTAGCGGCTCATAGAACCCGGCCCCAAGAAGCCTCAGGGGTTTAGATCATCTTCAGGGAAAGCCTGGCAGGGCCACACAGAGGCATCTGGGCCCCCAGTCCTGTCTCAATCAGAGCAGTCTGCTTTCTTTTTCATTTTACTCCTTCTAAGAAGTTTTATTTCCATATCTGAATACTATCCATTTGAAAACATGGGTCTGTGGCTTAAAATGTTTTTCACAAAGCACTGACTGGATCATCTCTATAGTCCTTTCAAGTCATCTGGATTATTAGCTTATAATGCTTCACCAAAGCAAAATATGCAAGAAATAACAGTAAACAACTTGTCTGGTAGCATAATCCGTAACACGAACCTCATAATTTATGATAATTACTTAATGAGAATTAAGGTTATAAATCAACTAGCTCTGTGTATCTACTGAAAACTGTACTGCGGTCAATGCCATTCCTGCCACTGAAGTACCACAGTCTTAAAATCAGTGATTTTTTTTTTGTTGGTTTGCTTAAGATTACAACTGCCATGAAGAGTGAGGAAGAGTTACAAGAGTTAAACACCATTAAAATCACTTAGGGCTTTCTCTTCCATGAAAAGTAATGTTGGCTAGTGTGTGCAAATGACTTGTTTTCTTTTTGATAAGCCCTGTGTGAAGGAAATCGCTTAAGAGAGCGTCAGAACATCTGCCATGGACTTTTCGCACCTAAATTGATACCTCAAAAAGCTTTCTCTCAAAGTCCTTTTCTTGTGCTATTGATGGTTTATAACTAATCACTTTCTCTGTCATTGCTGTGTCCGGTCCTCCTGACTGACTACCCCACACTCCTCAGTTTAGTCTGTTGAGCAACGGCTGCTTGGGTGCAGCTGAAAATTCTCAGGGAAGCTCCATGACACAGATGTCCTAACACTTCGTCTTAAAGTGGGACAAACGTTTTACAGGGCCTTACTGATCTTCTGTCCCACACACCGGTCATCTTTTTTCATCTAGGGCAGGATCAAAAGTGTACTGTATTTTTTAAAATGTACTGTATAACATCATTTTTTAACCACAACTTTAGAATTTATATAATTTACATAGTAAAACTCATTTCTCTTAAATGAGTTTGCTAGTGGTTAGAATTTTCAGTGGCAGATTAAACAGCAAATACTAAGACAGGCTGTACTTTTTTTAAAGGCCTTAGTTGTATCTTTCTTTTTATGTATTTTCAAATACGCTTTTGAAATGTTCTTGATATTCTTATGACATAATGCATAAAGGAAATTCTGAGCAATTAAATAGGAGCTGACGATGATCAACAGCTGTCTTCATTTTAACAGCTCACCTAATGATGAAGAACAAGAGAAGTGCATCTAGAAGATTTGGTATAAAAGGAAATGACCTCTGAAAGGCTGGTTGATTAACTTGTGCTTATACTCATGCAGGCTGCCCTATTTTAGACAGGGAAGGTCTCTTTGAAGAAGAACCATTTAAGCTGACACTTGAGGCAGCCAGCACATAAGAAGAGTGGTAAGAATGTCTGACAGCACATAAGAATAGAGTTGAGAATGGCAATATATATATATATATACATATATATATATGCATGTGTGTATATATATATGTATGTGTGTATACGTCAAGGCCATATATTGTCACCCTGCTTATTTAACTTATATGCACAGTCCATCATGAGAAACGGTGGGCTGGATGAAGAACAAGCTAGAATCAAGATTGCCAGGAGAAATATCAATAACCTCAGATATGCAGATGATACCACCCTTATGGCAGAAAGTGAAGAAGAACTAAAGAGTCTCTTGATGAAAGTGAAAGAGGAGAGGGAAAACGCTGGCTTAAAGCTCAACATTCAGAAAACTAAGATCATGGCATCCAGTCCCATCACTTCCTGGCAAATATATGGGGAAACAGTAGAAACAGTGGCTGACTTTATTTTCTTGGGCTCCAAAATCACTGCAGATGGTGACTGCAGCCATGAAATTAAAAGACGCCTACTCTTTGGAAAGAAAGTTATGACCAACCTAGATAGCATATTGAAAAGCAGAGACATTACTTTGTCAACAAAGGTCTGTCTAGTCAAAGCTATGGTTTTTCCAGTAGTCATGTATGGATGTCGAGAGTTGGACTATAAAGAAAGCTGAGCACTGAAGAATTGACGCTTTTGAACTGTGGTGTTGGAGAAGACTCTTGAGAGTCCCCTGGACTACAAGGAGATCAAACCAGTCAATCCTAAGGGAAATTGGTCCTGGGTATTCACTGGAAGGACTGATATTGAAGCTGAAATTCCAGTGTTTTGGCCACCTGATGCAAAGAGCTGACTCATTTGAAAAGACCCTGATGCTGGGAAAGACTGAAGGCAGGAGGAGAAGGGGACGATAGAGGATGAGATGGTTAAATGGCTTCACTGACTTAATGGACATGAATCTGGGTAAACTCCGGGAGTTGGTGATGGACAGGGAGACCTGGCGTGCTGCAGTTCATGAGGTTGCAAAGAGTTGGACACAACTGAGCAACTGAACTGAAATGATATATGTATGTGTGTATATATGTGTGTGTACATGTGTACACATGTGTATATGCATATATGTATATGTGTATGTACATGTGTGTGTGTATAAAGGAAAATTTTTTTAATGCCCAATCAGTCATTAATACAAATTATAAACCTGTTATAGTCCATCAATGTGGTCCTGGAAAAAGAATATCAACAAAGAGATCAATGGAACAAATCTCACAATAATTAAGCCCTTAAGAAAAAGGAAATGCCACACAAAAAGGGAAGAGACTGATTACAGCATTTAGAAAGCTTTTCAATTACCAGGAGAACATCAAAATAAGTATGTTCTCCCCACATGCAATCAAAAATAAGTTCCAGGAAGATGAAAGAACTAGGTATAAAATGCAAATTAATCAGCAAATAAAAAGAAAATATAAACATTTAATGATATTCAGATAGAGAAGGGATTTCTAAAAAAAAAAAAAATGTAAGAAATTACCAAAAAATTACAAATACAAATGTTTTAAGAAAAGTATGTTACACTTTACTGCTTAGAAACCTAGAACTCCATACATCAAAAACCAAAAACTAAGGAGCAAATGACAAAAACTAAAAATTATTCACAACTGTGAAAGAACTTTATCTTCACTGTTGAAAAAGCCCATATAAGTCAATGAAATACTAAGATCTTCCTGTCCCCAAGAGAGATTAACACATAAGAATGTACCAATCACAGCAAACTGCCAATAAACACATGAAAATGTAAACAAATAATTGCAAAGGAAAACAGTATGTTTAGCCTAGCCCTAAAGAGGTAAGTTTTTTTTTTTTCAGGCAAAAGGTTTTTGAACATTATATAAGCAGGTAAGGTAAACATGCACTCTCACATGCCTGCTGGTGATCATCTAAAGTGGTCCAGTCCTTCTGGAAACTGTGTCAGTATTCATCTCTTGCATTTTACAAGCACAAGTGTCATCCTTAGGAAGCAAGACCTATCTGCTTGCAATGTTGTTTTTCTCTCCAAATACAAGGCAAATAATATAGTCATTTGTAGGGTCATTTTCAATAAATACATATGTTAAACATTTTAAGAATACACAAATTTATATGGGAAAAACTCTCCTATAATTACATCAATCCTCTTTGATTAATGGATTCCATTGTTTTTAAACCTATCACAGGAAAATAATCAGAAATGTGAAAATGTGTTAATAAAGATGACCATCACAGTAATACATATAACAAAAAAATTGAAAAGGCCTAAACATCTTACAGTAGAAGGGCTAAAAATATGATGATTTTATGTAGTCATTTAAAATAATGTTCCTGAAGAATATGTACTAACATAAGAGAAATACTTATTTACCTCACATTAAATTTTAAAGATAGTACAGAAAGAGTGTGTGTGTGTACACCTAGACAAGTACAGGCATAAATACAATCCCAACTAGATGTGTCTATATAACAAATGGGATTACAGGAGAGGTTTTTTTTTTTCTAAATACGTTTATGTATTCTTAAAATGTGTTACTATATGTATTTATTACTTTGTAATGAGAAGAAATGTTCTAAAAATGACTTTGTACAAATCATTGTATTATCTACCCTGTGTTTGGAGAAAGAAGCAACACTGCTAAAATATAGTATCTGCTTGCTAGAGATGACATAATCGTGTTTCATAAAAGAGACTGAATTAACAAGCACCCAGAGCAACATTCTTAATAGCAACACTCTGATAACATGCCCTTCCATATACTCAAGTCAGTCTCCAGCCAAGAAACTTTGATTACAACCACATAAACTACAAAATTTGCTGACCTTTCAAATACACACTAATGAAGGACATTTAGAAGCTATGAAGGTACAGTTTTCCTTGAGATTTGGCCTAATCTGCCTGCTAGGAAAGTCCTTTCCCCATTGAGCGTCATCAAGGTCCTCATCAAGTTCAAAGTTCACATAAGTGTAAAACTTAGGCAGCAGACAACATGAGATCAATGTATAAAAGCTTCATTAGGCAAAATCAACGTGATCCGCAGACTCAAGAAAAATTCTCACTTGAGCAATACTCAGAGTTTACAGACACAGACAGGAACAAAGAAACGATAAACTCATCTTCTGCTCCTAACAAAGCACTGCGGAGAGTTTATGCCTATCATTCAGAAAGTCTGAAGTCACTGTGTGACATTTGGAAAAAGACTATAATAGGATCTTTGAAATTAAAATGTCAAGCTGACACAACCAGCTAGAGAAATTCCTGCAAAAAGCAGTGGCTACGATGGAACACACTGAGAGTGGCAGGCTCCATAGGACACACACACACAGTCTGTTTGGCCATAAAGGGTGTTTTTATGTTATGAATCAGCTCATACACAATCATGGTAAAAAGACGCCTGCCATTACATCAAAGCTCATCTGGTTCATAAGCAGTGTTTCCAGAGCAAAGGGACAACAGGGGGCAGACAAAGAGTCACACCCAGCAGCAGGGCCTGTACAGACAGGAATCCTCTCAGCTTTCTCTCGGGACACCCACAGCAGGGCTCTCTTTGGACAGGCACCTTCAACTCTCCGTTCCAGCCAGGTTGCACTTGGTCTTGTGCTCAGAGATCAGTCTCCTCCACCTCCACTCGCTTATTTTTAAGAGGTTTCAGTACTCACCGGAGTAGACTCCAGCCACAAGGACCTGCAATCCTGGGGCCACTGGAGATCTCTCCTGAGGTACCATTTATTATTATCTCTGCCAACTGTTGTGGCTGCAAAGTCGCACAGATTTCTGAGGAGTCTCCCCGAAACCTTAACTACTTTCCTACAGAAAAATTTCAGAGACACTGGTGACTTTTCAACCTGCCTTATTAATCATGAGCTGTAAAATCAATCTGGTAGTTGACAACCTACATATTTTTCAGTAAAACAATAAAATTTAAAAATACCTAAATACATCTCCCACATGAAGCTTATGTTTTGATATTGAGGCATACATATTTTATTACACGATATAAATGTACATATTCCTATAATGGATGATGGTTTTAAAAGTGCTTTTATGTACGTATGTTAGTCATTAAGTCCTGTCTGACTCTTTGTGACGCCATGGGCTGCAGCCTACCAGGCTCCTCCGTCCATGGGATTCTCCAGGCAAGAGTACTGGAATGGGGTGCCATTCCGTTCTCCAAGGGATCTTCCAGTCCCAGGAATCAAATTCAGGTCTCCTGCACGGCAGGCAGATACTTTACTTTCTGAGCCACCAGAGCAGTCTTAAAGGTGCTCAGCTAATGCCAAATATACATTGCTAAAGCAATTCAAAATACTAGCTGTAACTAAACAGCTTAAAAAGAGAGATTGATTTTAACTACTGCAAGTTACTGAAAGTTTTCATAAAATGACCACCAGTTTTTAAACTCAAAGTGCTACTGAATGAGGCAAGCATTCATTCATATAATGCTCTCAATGGACCAATCATGTCTAAAATATCGACATCTGACAAACCCCCAATAGTATATTTACCAGAAGTTAGAACTGGGTGCCAAAAAAGGAAAAAAGAAAACAAACTATCAAAATGGAAATTCCTTTCAGAGATAAAAAAAATTACTATTTCCTTTAAACAAATCAGCCATTTAAAATATTTAATACAACATACATGTAGTTTTGCTAAAATTTTAATTTTCATAATTTCTTTTAAATTAAAAAAAATCTTTTCAACTACAATACTGAAAACTGGAAGATAAAAAAAGAACTTAAACAGTGTATATTCATGATCAGATGCTTCAAACTGGCCATTTCCAAAGTATCAAATTAACCCAACATGTGTAAATTTATGACTTAAGATGCTCTAAACAGAGGAGCCAGGTAAGGAACAACACTGCTCCCTACTGGCCAGTCTCTGTTAGATTTCAAGCTCACTCTTCAATTTGATTGATAAATTAGGGTTAAAGTGATTCAAGTCAGTATCTTAAAGCATTTTTAAAGCCCATGATATAGTTCTTTGTTTATCCTTCCCTAACACCTATCTTTCAATGCTGCCATAAAGATCAGAATGAATAATGTGAAGACTCTAGCCTTCAGTAAATACTCAACAAACGACAGTTATCATCATCTTCGTAAGAACGTGTCTTATTAATGGCTGTTTGTAAACTTAAAAAAAAAATAATCTATTCAGATGAAATTCACGTCACATAAAATTAACCATTTTAAAGTGACTAATTCAGGCATTTAGTATATCTGCAATGTTGTGCAACCACCCCCTTTTTCTAGTTCCAAAATATTTCCAGCACATCAATGTTAAAATTTCCTCCTTACCCACTAAGTACTATCTCCCCACCGCACCCTCCCCAGCCCCTGGTAAGCACCAACTGGTGCTCTATCTCTCTAGATTAATCTATTGTGGACACTTCATATACATGGGATCATATAATAGGTGACCTTTTATATCCGGCTTCTTTCACTTAACAGAATATTTTGGAGTTACAATCACATCACTGATGGCTTCCCTGGTGGCTCAGTCGGTAAAGAATCTGCCTGCAATGTGGGAGACCTGGGTTCGATCCCTGGGTTGAGAAGATCCCCTGGAGGAGGGCATGGCAACCCACTCCAGTATTCTTGCCTAGGGAATCCCCATGGACAGAGGAGCCTGGCGGGCTGCAGTCCATAGGGTCAGACATGACTGAGCGACTAAGCACAGCACACCCACACCCACATCACAGTGTGTATCAGAATTTAACTTCTTCTTATGCCTGAATAATATTCTGTTGCATATACCCATTTTATTTACCCATTCATCCACAATAAATATGTGAATTATGGTTACGGATTTTTGTGAATTATCCTGCTATAAACATGCATATACATGTACTTGTTTGTCAGTTCTCAGTTCTTCTGAGTATATATTAATACTTGGGAGTGAAACATCAAAGTTATATTGTAACTCTATATTTAATTTTTGGAGGAACTGTCACACTGTTTTCTACAGTGGCTGAAACATTTTATTTACATTCCCACTGGGAGGGTACCAGGGTTCCAATTTCTAAACATCCTCACCAACACTAGTGCTTTTCCATTTTTAAAAAATCATTATTATAGACACGCTAGTGGGTGTGAAATGGTACCTCACTGGGTTTTGACTTGCATCTCCCTAATGACCAGTGGGGCTTCCCTGGTGGCACAGTGGTAAAGAATCCACCTGCCAAGCAAGAGACAGAGGTTCAGTCCCTGGCTTGGGAAGATGCCCCGGAGAAGGAAATGGCAACCCACTCCAATATTCTTGCCTGAGAAATCCCATGGACAGAGGAGCCTGGTGGGCTACAGTCCACTGGGTCACAAAAGAGTCAATCACAACTCAGCAACTAAATAACAACTGACTAGTAATGCTGAACATCTTTTCATATGTTTGTGTTCGTAACCTTCTGAGCAGTTTTTCTACGTGCGAAGAAACCCCTTCATTTTGAGTTCTGCTTCCCATCAAAAGAGTGAAGACTCAAACCCCCACACTCCCTTGTAGCCAGACACAGACAGAGGACCCAGACTATGCCAGTTGCATATATGCACACAGACTGATGTGGACTGAGTAACAAGAGTCAAGAGGCTCTAACTTCCGTTTTCACTGATACATATGGTGACAGGTAAACCTGGCTCTTGGAGACAGGAACAGAGTAGTTTCCCAGGGATCACAAGGTCGATTCTTGGCTCTGAAGTGGCATCAGCCATCACCTGAAAGGTTTGGTAAAGCAGCAGGAATAGTGGGAGGTCCCTCATAGCACATGTAGAATGTTGTAAAAGCTAAGCTTCAAGCCTAAGTCTCCAGCCCTACCAGTAACTCTCTGAGTTATTCAATATCCATTTGATAAACTCTTTTTCTATTATAACACCGTTCTGGAAGAAACATCGGATTTATCCCACCTAGCTCCAAAGATAAATCGAAGATAAATGTCACATGAGTTACACAGGGGCAGGTATAGTTTGATCTAAGCAAATTTCTAACATTTAGATGTCCACCAAACAAATTTTAATTGAATACATTACTGTAAACAACGTCACTGCAGATTTTACGTTGGTATGACATCTGTCACAGACACTGTGGAGAAGGTGGACAGAGAGCAGAAGAGCCAGCCTTCAGAACTTTCACTTCCGTATTTCTACCATGTTTCCTGAGTCACACTTGTGGACAACTGAAGGATAAAACCACAGGTCTGTAGCCCATTCAATATCACTCAATCAGTTACTAGTTTACCAGCAACTGATTCTAGCTTTTATCTTGTAACAATTCCCTTAAATGCTCAGACTAAATCTTACTCTTCCTTATCTTCTACTTTACTATATAATGAATGCATGTCCCCTGTAAGGAAAAAAAAGGAATTAAGAGATAAATAATAAGAAAAAAATCCATAATAACTCCATCTGAGAAAAATCACTGAAAATATTTTGCTGGGTATCCTTCAAAACATTTTTCCTAAGCTGAAATTCACCTTTTAAGAAAAAAAAGAAGATTATAATGCTTACCACATAAATGCACTATGTATTTTAATTCATAAAGTCCTCATATCTCCCCCTTAATGCACTACTACTATTTTCATTTTATAAATGAGGAAACCAAGACACAGAGAAGAAAATTAACCTGCCCTAGGTCACTTGAATCATAACTGGCACATCACCCAGAAGTCTTGACTCCACAGTTTGGGGGCTTTTAATACTATATAACGACGACTCTACATGGCCTCAAACAAATTGACCATAGTATACCTATATACTGTATTCCCTAATATATTATGAATAGTTTTCCATTCATAACGTTTTTAAATCCTGAAATTGTGGGACGTACATTACATATTTTGATATGCTAATTTTTTAAAGTGGTATATAGATATTGACTTTAAGAAATCTTTAACATTAAATAATACTCATCCTTATGAATAATTCAATTCATAAAAATAGTCTAGGCCAAAATATACTAGAATTCTGGACCCTCCAGAACTTCATCTTTATGAAACCCCAGAGCATATCTATTTCATAACATGCTTTTAAAAGGCCTCAAATGCTGTCACTGTTTCTTCTTCTCCTCCCTCTTTCTTAAGAAAACTCTCAAAGCACCAGCATACAGTGGGCCTTCACGGTAGGCACTCAATAAACACTTACTGATGGACTGGCTGGACAATGCTATGCTGGACAGAGAACATGCAGAAACAAAGGTTATCTTGTGAGAGTGAAGGCAGCTGGACCTCCTTTCTCTCATCAGGAAACCACATGGACACCCACAGACAAAAGAGTCCATCCCAGCTAACGCACAGTGACACACCACGAGAAAAACTGCTAACACTCACTGCCCCTCACTGTGAGTAAATGCTGAACTTTGCCCACACAATCTAAGGTTAATAAATACTCAAACGGGCAAGGTACAGACTAGAAGAATTTTTTTCAAAGGCGGGAGGCGGAGTGGGGAAGCAGTGGTGGTGTGAGGTGAGAGTCCCAGTCACACACAAATGACGGGCAAAGGCTTGCAGTGTGCAGTCCTCGCCAATTCAGGCGCTCCGTGACGTCTGTCACACCGCAGGGCTTGGCAGGGTCCCGGAGAACCACGTGCCTAGAAGCAGCCCCCTGCAATGAGGGAAGGCAAGTTCCTGATGGTGCAAAGTCTGGCTAATCCTCTGGAACTGAGAAGCAGCACAGTTTAAACTGTGAATACGGAATTTTTATAGCATGTAAATAATTTTCTCTTTTGTGAATTTTCAGGTCCTTGTCCATGAACACAGGGAATTCTCTTTTTAAGAAACACAGCCTGTTTTTTTTTGCTGAATGTAGAAGGCCAGGGCACTAGAGAAAACACAGCAAATTACCAGAAACACAGTGAGAGCAAATACCACCTAGAAAGGCAGGGTAGCTTAAAGACCACACTCTTTATTTGCAAGGGGGATAAAACAGTGGTTTCCAGAGAGAAGAGACCAATCCCCCAAACTATATAATAACTGGAGCAAATACCTCTGTAACTTGCAAACACTCTACTTTTGTCTTCTGCTACCTACAAATACTCAGAATGGGAGCTGCAAATACGAGCTTGCCTCCTTGTTAAAAGGAAATGTAAAGGGTCATTTTCCCAAGGTCTTTTCTGAAGGAAGATACAGACTTTCAGCAAGAGCGAACAAATATTCCAAGAAGAAGAACAAACACAAAGAGTGTGGAAAGTAGAAAGAAAGAAGTGTGTCCACAGGATAATTACAGGAAATATGTGATATTCAGAAAGAATCAACAGAAAAGTGGGTGGATGGAAAGGAAGAGGAACTGAAGCTATACAAAGCTTTTCCTCAAGGTAGTAATCCCATATTTTCCAAAGACACATGTAAATCCTCACTTCAAAGGATGGTGAGGAAAACTGATAGAACCTAGCAAGTTCAGGGAATCCTGTTACTAGCTCCAAGATGAAAAAAAGAAAAAGGAAAAAAAACAAAAAACACACAGAGGTGATCAATAATGCTTCTTCTGATCAAGAAGAACAGCATTATTTCAATCTAGCAAAACTAACTTGGCTGGGAAGGTCTCTACCAAAATGAGCCCTCTATTTAAAGCAGGACGAAAAAAGGTAGGTTAGACCAATCAAAACCACTCTTAATTATTCCAGAATCAAGTTGACAGCACTGATTATGAATTCAGAGATTTTTTTTTCTCTTGTTTTTTTCCCCCCTTATTTGGCACAGAATGTCAGTTATATTTAAGGAAGAACAAACTGTTTCAGAACTGAACAAATGATACATCCCTCCCGGTTCTGGGTTCCTATGTTTTCACAACCGTCACATTTTTATACCACCATATGTAGCAGGTTACTCTTTCTGCTCCCAGGTTTCTAGATATACAAATAAATTTGGCTTATTAATTCTGTGAACCATTCAAATAAACAAATTATGTTAAGTGTAAAATAGGATAAAATGATTGCCTATGACAATTTCACTTTTAAATATATAATGCTTTTTCTTGTTTTTCTCAGATTGAGCATAATAATTACGATTGCACTTTTTCCCTGTCCTTATCTCACTGTGTTGCCTATAAGACCGATCAAACGAGTTAACAGAGCACAGTTACCTCTTCCAGATTATGACAGTTTACCCCAAGGAACACTGACCTCAAGCCCGGGGTACCTGCCATACTTAACTCCTTGGAAAGCAGAGAAATGAGGTGAAATTGTGAAATAAACTGGAAAAGTGTGAATAAGATACAGCAGCCTATTAAGAAACAAAAAGAGAATACTAATTCATAAGGAATACATCTCCACACACCATTAACATCTGCTAATTCTAGATAATGTATACATGGGTTTGAACCATTTTTTTTTTTTCAAGTTTTCTTGACACACAGAGAGAAAACAAACCTCAGTCTAATGCTCTCGGTTTCCAGCTTAGCTGACTAGTTCACAGTTTCTTCAAGTGTGATGCCTGGTCCAGCAGCATGAGCATCACCTGGGATATCGTCTGCTCCAGGTTCATTCAATCAGAAACCCAGGGGGTGGGACCCAGCAACTAGCGTTTTAACAAACTCTCAACCAGTCAATGCCAAAGGAAATCAACCCTGAATATTCATGGGAAGGATTGATGCTGAAGCTGAAGCTCCAATACTTTGGCCACCTGATAAGAAGAGCCAAATCACTGGGAAAGACTGAGGGTGGGATGAGAGAGGGGCAACAGAGGATGAGATGGCTGGATGGCACTACTGACTCAGAAGACATGAGTTTGAGCAAACTCTGGGAGATGGTGAAGGACAGGGAAGCCTGGGGTGCTGCAGTCCATGGGGTCACAGAGAGTCGGACACGACTTAGCGACTGAACAACTACGTAGTTCTGATGCACACTCAAGTCTGAGCATCATCTGATTAGATAAAACCCCTTACCATTCACCCAGAACAGAGAACAAGGGAAGCAGGTGGGGGCAGAGGAGATGTTGAGGATAAATACAGATAAATGTGAGCCTTACCAACTCACCTTCTTTCCCTCCTTCCTGCCACACCCCCAGGTGGCCAGCGTCTTCCTTCTAACTCTACTAGATAAATTTATTTAGGACTCGCAAATTTATGCTTAAGTCTATTTACATTGTACTTCCGTTTTAATCTCTAAATTCTCAGCACAAAATCTATATTACGATGACCTGGGGGAGTGTTTCAAAGATACTGATGCCCACTGCTTCTACCACATGAGGACAAGCAAAGAGAAGGAACCCTAAAGAGCGTCCTTGCCAGAACCGACCCTGCCATGCAGCATCCTGACATCCAACCTCCAGAACTGTGGAAAGTAGAGTGTCTACTGTTTATTTAAAAAACAAACAACAAAGCCAATGCCCAGGTCCTAGTCCATGCCAATTAAGTCAGATCTTCTGGGGCTGGGGCCTGGCCAAAAGTATTTAAAAGCTCCCCAGGCAATTCTAGTATACAGTCAGCAGAAAAACCACTCAGTCTAAATAAACGTTTTTTTGTCTCTATTTGATGTATTTCCAAGTATGATGAGGAAAGTACTTGCATCAGAATCACCAGGGGCACATTTCTCAAAATGATAGTTAAGATGATCTTCAATGATACATATGTTTGATCTTTTTTTTTGTAACAAATAGCTATACATTTACTTTTTTATAGGGTTTGGGGTGGTTTTTTTTTTTTGCAAGTGATATGATTTCCACGTATAGCAGTGAGAATTTCATTTTAAAATAAAATTCCACTTTTTAAAGTGTGCCAATGTTAAAAAAAAAAACTAAAAGAATAACACAAGGGCTAGGGCAAACATGTGAAGATGCTAAGGGAAAAATAAAGAGTCTGTTAACCTTAACCAAGGTGCTCGTTAAAGATGGATTCTTAAGTCATACCCCAGCAGTCCTAAACCAGAAACTTGGGAGTTCGGTCCAAAGTTTACATTTTTATCAAGTGCTTCCTGGTGATTCTTATTCACTAAAGCTTAGCAACGCTCTACTAAAAGGTATTTGAGCCTTGTGTCACTAGGCAGAAAACAAGTTTGGATGTAAAAAGGACCCTCTCACTCCATTCATTTCATTACTACCCCTTCCTGGTCTCATAGAAGGATGAGCCCCAGATATACCTCCTAGTTGAGGAAGAAGCAGTTTCTACTTGAAGACCCATCCTGACTTCCCACTTCATCCCTTTATCGCGAGTCTCACAGAAGCCAGGGCTCATTCTAACTTTGCCCTCTTCTTTTCACCCCCTCATCCTCCTTAACAGCCCTATGCATCGAGCAGCTCCACTCCCATCAGACCTCTTGTCTCCTCCTGCTCACCCACATCTCCCAGCTACCCTGTGAAGCTAATGCTTTTTAAAATGTCAAAAAATACTATCATCTAATCACCCCCAGGTTATATCTGTGTCTCAAATTTCAGTGATAAACATTCTCTATCCATTCAAATTGAAATTGTTTTTGACTATCTGTATACTGTAGCTTGGTAACAAGTTTCCCCACTAGACAGAGGACAGAGAAGAGGTTTCAGATCACCCACCAGCTCTTATCCATTAGAAGTAGCCAGTGGTTCTAGCCTTGACAGCACATTAGAACTACCTGGGGAGCTTTTAAAACTCTCTACATGGAGGCCCTAGCCCCATTTAAATCAAAATCTCCAGGGATGAGGGTGAGACCAGGCCTCTCTTCCTCCACCCTCCACTTAAGTTTCTCAGGTGATGCGGACATGCAGCCAAGGTTGAGAGTCACTGAGCTGGGTTCATCTAGCAAGATTACAAGACAGACTGAGAGGCTGCCCAGGGGTGGGCAACACTTTTGACATTACTACATGAGGTTCTTTGTTGCTTAGCCACTCAGTCGTGTCTGAATCTTTGCAACCCCATGGACTGTAGCTCGCCAGGTTCCTCTGTCCATGGAATTTCTCAGGAAAGAATACTGGAGTGGGTTGCCATTTCCTTCCCCAGGAGATCTTCCTGACTCAGGGACTGAATCTGAATCTCCTGCATTGCAGGTGGATCCTTTACTACTGAGCCACCAGGGAGACCCACAAGGAGATTCACTCAGCCAAATACGGGAGATTGACAGAACAGGGACTTCCAAGGACAAAAATTCCAAATTCCAACACTAATGAGGGTAATATGCACAAATCTGCTTTATATTTATCTAACCTTCTTTTGGTCAGGAATGCCCTCCATTGTTTACTCTGACCTGGCAGGTGTTTTTCTAAAGTCAAACACCAGACCTCCAAATACAAACAGAATTTTTATAGAATTAAACTGGCTCAGATTTAGGCTTAAAATTCTCTCCAGTGCCTAAGACAGTTTCATTTACACCCACCAATGGACAATAGAGACTGAGCAGGAAGGTTAAAACAACTAGACACGACTGTCCACGTGGACTACAAAGTGTATTTAAATAGAAATTCAAAGTTTGATATCATACTCGCAATTTCCACTGTTTTCAGAGTCTCTGTGATACAAATACATTTCATGTTTATATTCATTATACTCAGTAAAACTAGATCCAGTCATTCAATATCCTGGACAAACCGACTGCAGTCTCATATACTATAAATCTTTTGAGTATGTGAAATTTAGATTTTAAAGTCTGTTTTGTAATAAACAAAAAATATTTACTATACAACATCAAGAGAAAAGCATATTCTTAAAAAAAAGTAATAAGACTTGTTTTACTCTTGGTAGGACAAAGAAATGATGTTTAATTTTAGGAAGCTACAATGCTTCTAATAAACGAACACTTGGCAAAGAGAGTCACAGTTGTAGCTACTTCCTGCCGTAAATGCCAAGAGCAAGTACATCCAACTTCAAGTTCCTCTGAAACCAATGAGTGGGCAGGAAAAAAATCATAGCCAACAAGGGGAACACATGGCATTCATTCTTTGAAAAAAAAAGTCAGCAGTGGATTACACCCAGGAGGGGAAGCCATCTGTCACAAGACAAAGAGGTGGTAGCAGCTCAAGGACTAAAACACGCCAGCTCAACCTGGGCAGCGCTGAGTTTTAGATTCTAATTCCAGCTAACTCGTGTGATAAGCAACAGTTTTCAAAATGATTGGTGTCAAATTATGGATGGAATAATAAGGGCGTCCCCCAATAGCTCAGTTGGGAAAGAATCCACCTGCAGTGCCGGAGACCCCGGTTTGATTCCTGGGTCGGGAAGACCTACTGGAGAAGGGATAGGCTACCCACTCTGGTATTTTTGGGCTTCCCTGGTGGCTCAGCTGGTAAAAAATCCTCCTGAAATGCGAGAGACCTGGGTTCAATATGTGGGTTGGGAATATCCCCTAGAGAAGGAAAAGGCTGCCCATTCCAGTACTTTGGCCTGGAGAATTCCATGGACTGTATAGTCCATGGGGTTGCAGAGTCAGACATGACTGAGTGACTTTCACTTTCACTTCACGGATGGAATGGGCAAGAGGAAGAAAACCCACCAACACTGGAACTCGTCTTGCTATAAGGAAGAGCAACAACACAGTGGAGAGAAACCGCCTACATCCAAACATCAGGAACACGTCAGCACTTGCACAGACTCAATGTCCTGCGGTACAAAAGTGATTGGCAGTTTAATCTGCATGATAGTTCTAGCTAATAAACATTGGCCCAAAATGAAAAAAGAAAGCAACTTTCCAAATATGAGAGTAAAAGTCAACCCCAAGTCAAAGATCAACCTTCACGACCACCCCACCCACCACCTAACCCCCTCCGAAGACCCCAGTCACACCCCAAGCCCTGAAGAGCACCAGGATCCCTACTTGGGGACACCAGCTGTAAAAAGGTGTATCACTGAGCAATTTAAAAGATTTGAAAAAATGACCTTATTGAAGCGTCAGGCCTATCTTCTCTATGGTCCAAAAGCTCACTAAGATTGATCTCAGACACAGGAGGTTTCTAGGCTGTAGGGGATCACAGCACTGAGTGTTAGTTACCATCATTTTAAAAATCTCGAAATACGGGTGATGTTTAACTTAAGTATAGCCACTAGATCTCGACTTACTTAAAGAGTCTGCCTGCAAGGCAGGAGACACAGGAGACTCAGGTTCAATCCATGGATCAGGAAGATCCCTGGAGGAGGAAATGGCAACCCACTCCAGTATTCATCCCTGGAGAATCCCATGGACAGAAGAGCCTGGCGGGCTACAGTCCACAGGGTCACAGAAGAGTAGGACATGATTGAGCATGATGCCAGACAGAATGTATAAAAGCTGCTTTTGAATACAATACAGTATTTGTTAAATTACAACTGGTCACACTAATTCCAGTCTAGTCTTTTACTTGTTAACACTCCTTTCCTCTGAAGTGGCTCTTCCAAATTCACTTCCTCCCTTCAGAGCCATCTTCCCTAAAAGGAAAACAGTTATTTCCTCTAGAATAGATTCACCTAAATATCCACCTGCTGGTAATTCAAATTTTTTCCAAACTTTGGCCTGCAAAGCCATATTTATTATATTTTTAAAAAGCCACTACACAACTAAGGGTTGTCATACCACAACTAAGACCCAGCACAGCCAAATAAATAAATAATTTAAGACTACCACTACAATTTTTAATTAAAATATATCTGCATATGTCAACAAAAATTGATCTTTTAATATAATCAATGGCTTGGGAGCTATACCTTCTCTCAAGAAAAAAATAATAAATATTTATGATGGTGAAGAACACAGTTACTCTCCACGTTAATAGTTATTATTCTGATTATACCAAAAATTAGACAATATGGTCCAGAAATGACCTTCACTTGCTCAAAAATTCAGTAAGTAGGATGTGAGCTAAGTAGATCATCTCAATCAACAAACCTCTGGGAAAAATCTACTGAGTCAAACCAAAAAGTTTATGAATAATGAAGCCATCAGTGTTGACCTCATTCTGCTCCTCGTTGATAATGTTTGATCAGCTACAGCACAGGGCTACTCCCCTCTGTTCCTGAAAGAATTAAAGTAAACGTGAAGCATGCATCCAGAGTCCTGAAGTGCCATTTGCTTCTTTTTCGTGACCACCCAGTTTAGCAGGAAGGAGCACAGACGTGGAACACACCTGGGCTTGAATCCTGCCTTTGACACTCTACAGCTGTGTGACCTTGGGCGAGTTCTGTGTTCCCTCTAAGCCTCTGTATTCCCATCAGTAAAATAAAGCTAACAGTACCAGGGATTTCTCTGGTGGTCCAGTGCCTAAGCCTCCAAGCTCCCAATGCAGGGTGCCGGGGTTCGATCTCTGCTCAGCTGCAGCAACTAAGAATCAGCACAAATAGACAGGATAGGTAACAGTACCTACCTCCAAAAGATTGTTATGATGACAATGCAGGCAGAGCACATAAAACAAGGCCTGCTTCCTAGCAAACACCACACAGCTATTACTTCTTTGAGTGGCAAAGATAGCTGCGAGTTATCACTACTTAGCCTGCTATGTAGACCAGATGTTGGCAAACTTTCCCTGTGAATAGCGAGATGAAATACCTCAAGATTACCGGAGCACACGGGCTCTGTTTAAAAGTACTCAACTACACTGCTGTAGTGGGAAAGCAGCCGTAGACAACAGGCAAATAAATAAGCATGGCTGTGCGCCAATGAAGCTTTGTTTATGAACACTGAGGTTTAGATTTCATGTAATTCTTCACATTCACAAAACATCACTCTTCTTTTGATTTTTTTTTCAATCACTTAAAAATGTAAAAACCATTCCTGGCTTGCAGGGGATATAAGAATCCTGTGGGCAGGATGTGGCCCATAGGCTGTGACACGAAACTCCTGGTGTAAATCAGTGCATTTTAAATGCACATCCATGACCAGGTTTCCACCAATCCTTAATAAAGTCATCATGGTAAACGTAAAAGTTGTATTTTCTTGGGGAGGACTGGCCTTTACTCTGTGATGATGCAATTTCAACTACTTTGGTCTCACAGTGTTTTTCATCTTATAAAATGATGCTATGAGTATGGGGTCATTTAAGTTTTTAAACTGTCTTTATTGGACAATCCCATGCCAAGTCTGCCCCTTCCTGCATTTTTGCAGGGAGGGTAGCTGTGGTTCATTTCTTATTTTACTGATGTGTGAGACCCAAGTCTAGGAATTGTTAACCTAAAGCTTTCTGCCTAGTCGTTGGGAAGATCCTCTGGAGGAGGAAATAGCAACCCATTCCAGTATCCTTGCCTGGAGAATTCTAGGGACAGAGGAGCCTGGTGGGCTACAGTCTGCGCGGTCTCAAAGAGTCGGACATGACTGAGCAGCTAACACTTCTACATTTAATAAATGACTGCACACATGTTAATTTTTCAATAAATATTTTAAATGAGTATTTGCATTTCACTCAGCTGTTGTTAGTTGAAAATGCCACCACGGCATTTAACTGGGCTTTGTAACCAGAGAGATGAAGCTGTGTCACTTCCCAGATATGAGATGTGAGCAGAGTGCTTTCCTGATTTTTAGTTTCCTCGCCTATCAATGAAGACAGTATCACTTCCCTAGAGGAGGGCTGTTAGAATTAGAAATAACATACAAAAGAAGCTACTTTGGGATTTGTAAATGCTCTATTTGTTTAGTCACTAAGTCATCTCCAACTCTTTTGCAAAGCCATGAACTATACAGCATGCCAGGCTTCTCTGTCCACGGGCTTTCCCCGGCAAGAATACTGGAATGGGTTGCCATTTCCTCCTCCAGAGGATCTTCCCAACCCAGGGACTGAACCCTCATCTCCTGCATTGGCAGGCGGATTCTTTACAGCTGAGCCACCAGGGAAGTCCAAATGCTCTATAAAAGCAGTTATTATGAACATGTTCACCGGGTTTCTAGAAGTACTCAGAGACGTATTTGACAACAGTGTCACTCTAAGACTTCATTTTCAGTGACAAAACTACTACACTATTTTTAAAGGTACAACCGATTACACATAGAAACCAAAGAGAACGTCAGATGCAATGTGACATTTTTTATGTCAGTGAAGTAACAACAGAGATAATGTAAGCAAAGAGCACTTTTTCGTGACACAGTTATATAAAAATTTAAGCTAGAAGAAAAGGTGACAGCACAGAAATATTTTTAAATAAACACAGTGAGTAAATATAAACATTCTATGTTGCTCATTCTCAAGAGTTCTCCATCGTTTTGTAAAGGTTAAGTCTTCTTCATACAAAGGCACATAGTTTAAATTATTTACAAAGGGTTTTAGGTCCAACTAACCAGCCAGAAACTCCTTACCACAGAGAGAAAATAGAGTGGTAAAAAAATTATTTCCAGCAATATTACATTCCTTTTGGGAAAGCACTCTATAATTCACGGATGAGTCACTGTGGAAATAAAAATCTTAAATAATGGATAAGACTGTAACTGAAAATCCTGAGAGCTAATTACCCTATTCAACGTTCCTGGTAACTCCTTCAGGAATATTAAGGTTACACTGGTAGTGATTAGTTATCCAAAGAAGATTTCTTATCTATTGTGACCCACTTTCTAGCAACACTGTACTGGTCCCAGGTTACCGCTTCCCTCTTCGCAGCATACTGTAACATATATGTCATACTTCAAAAAAATGTTCTGCAGCATTCTCTGAAGTTAAGAAATATCTGACTTGATTCTAATTAACATTTATTGCTCTGTATACCTATTATGAGTTTTTCCAGGGGGCTCAGTGGCAAAGAATCAGCCGGCCAAGGAAGAGATGAGGGTTTGACCCCTGGGTTGGGAAGATCCCCTGGAGGAGGAAATGGCAACTCATTCCAGTAATCTTACCTGGAGAATCCCATGGACAGAGGAGCCTGGCAGGCTACAGTCCGTGGGATCATAAAGAGTCAGACACAACTAAGCAACTCAACAACAAATACCTACTGTGCCATTTAGCCTTATCCATGATTTTATACATATTATCCCCTTTAATCTCATTTAACTATCACAACAACCATAAAAGCATTTTCTCCCTGTGACAGCTGATGAAACTCCATGAACGCTCTTTGCACTTTATATGCAAGCATATATTTATATTTATATTCAAGCTGCCTACCTTGGAAAGGAGATGGACTGTCAAGTACTTCTCATTCCCAGAAAAACCTAACTCAGTTATGTGAGTCAATCTTGAACTACAGCATTAAAATCAAAATGAAGAGACTCTTCAAGAGAATTCCATTAGGAAAACTGGTCAAAACAAGTCAGGTAACTGTAGAAGAAAGAAAGAGTCCCTAGACTCTGTCCAACCCTCCAGGGTTTACCAATGAGAAAATGGGCCCAAAAAGATTACACAATATACCCACGGTCGCACAGCTAGTTACTGACTGGCAGAGCCAGAATGAAATGAGAACGCAGAAGTCTCCTTTTCGAGAATGGGTGTCCTATCCACTACAGCAATTCTCAAGCTCATCAGACCCAATGCCACCCGTCCCCCTTCCTCTAACAAATATTTCGTAATGTGTCTTTTATTATCTCAAAATAAAATTCACAAATAATAAGACTACCCTCACAGGCAATCCAAAAAAATTAATACAATGCTCTATGAAAGAGAAAAGAAAAATTTTATAAGAAACAAACATGTATGTTAACACGTGAAATGCTGAGACATGGACACACCAAAAGACTCACACGTGCACACAGAGACTGTCTGGTGGATGTCCTGGTCAACAGTGCAACGCTGAAGTCATTTTCTAAAATGATAAAAGCTCTACGTCAAGTTCCAGACAAAACAAAGTACGATAAAAATTTTTTTAAAAAAATGAACAGCAAACATCACATTTACTGTAAAAGAAAAAAGTACTATCTGCCATCAACTTACACAGTAGTCCCGATGCTGGAAACTTCAGTGTATACTGAAGCTATTCCAAAAACGCTAATGCATTTATGCACACTTGGGTAGGTACAAATGAGCTCAGGTCATTAAAAACAGATTTCTCATCTACACACATTTCTGGGTGAGATGTCTGAAAACCATCTGGAACAAGGGAGACTTTTCCAGAGCAGGACTGCCCTAAGCATCACAGTGTACCTAGCAATCCCGGGCCCTCTCCACCCTAAATCTGAAAAATACCTTCTGCCTCGAAACTATGCTGGCAGCCGATGTGCCATGACTTTCGAACAACTGAGAACCAACGTGCTCCTCTTGAAAACAAGCACCTATCACCAAAAATGCCTAGAGAAATCCAGGAATTCATCCAAAACAACTTAAACAGATTATCTTCTGCCTGCCTAATTTCTTGAAAATGCTCTGTGCCATGGGCAGCATGTTTTCACAGAGAAATAAGAAATAGACTTCATGACATTACAAGACAGAAAAGACTGGAGCTTGTTAAAGTACGCTTCTCTCCTAGGAATTTGGCAACTATTCCTGTGACCATGATGAGCCATGTGGCAAGAACACATTACTAATTACTCAGATTATCAAATCTACGAAAGAGAATCGAAACTGGGAACATTTTCTGAACATAGTCTTCTACTTTCTCAGTAGATTTTACATCCTACACAACAACAGTTTTCACGTAGCTCCCAAAGAATGTTGTCCTTTGAAATAGAGTGAATACTACAGGATATTTATAATGTAAACAGTGCAACTGTGTAATAAAAATTTTTAAATACTATGCTTAAACAAAGATTTATCTGTGAACAGCTAATCAAAGCAATTTTGCTTTCATTTTAATACCACTATCTCAGATCAACAACAGGAATTGATACTGGTATACAGAGAATAACACATATATAAATACCTGTCCAAAATTCTGCCTCAAACAGATCAACTACAATGTACCATTATTGATATTTTTTTTTCTTTACTTTATTATGTTGGTTTTGCCATACAGTAACATGAAACCGCCATGGATCTACACATGCTTCCCCTCCAGAACCCCCCTCCCTCCCCCCTCCCGACTCCCTCCCCTGGGACATCCTGGTGCACCAGCCCCTAGCATCAACCCTGGGCTGGCGATTGATTTCACATATGGTAATTAACATGTTTCAATGTCTTTCTCCCATATTATCCCACCTTTGCCCTCTTCCACAAAATCCACGTGTCCATTCTATACATCTGTGCTCCTTTTGCTGTCTCACATGCAGGGTTCTCATTACCATCTTTCTAAATTCCATATATATGCGTTAGTATACTGTACTGTTGTTTTTCCTTCTGGCTTACTTCACTCTAGATAATAGACTCCAGTTCCGTCCACCTGAGTAGAACTGATTCAAATGAATTTTTTTTTTTTTAACAATGGATATACCTGAGTTACAGACACATATCTCTTCCTGGATTTCACAAAACACGGAAAAAAGACCTCAACATAAATAACGAAAAACCTTAACCTGAAAAACTATTTCCTTCGGTTATGCTTTCAAGATGTTATGAAGTTCTTGATCACAAAATTTTACAGCATGGAGGAAAACTTAAGAGATTAACCTTATCCGAAATGTGTGTGATAAACCAGAGGGCAATAATTTCTCATCGTATCTTATGCTGGCAGTATCAGAACATTAAAGTATGTATTTTCTCTTTTTTAACATTCAGAGAATTTAAAAACCAAGTCAAGATGAAACATAGAAAATAATAGATCTACACATACACCATGGAACTTTAGCAGAAACAGCACATATCCTGGGCTCCATGCTCAACAGCAGTTCCCCATCTTAGGCTTAATGGGTATGCCTCAAGCACAAAGTAGGTAGCAGAAAGTTACACAAACTTCTCCACAAGAATGGCTTCATATGCACTGCCTGGCAGTATTCTCGGTCTTTAAAGTTGAGTTCTCTCTCTTCCAGAATTTTACACTGCCTTGTAATAGTTAAGCAATAGGAATATAGAGTCTCACAGTCAAGGAATTCTTGATGATCTGCTCTCTTTTTCTGAGCAACCAATTATAACATGCAAACACTGTTCACAAGAAGTTTTTAAAGTATGCAGTGATTCTTGAAGACGTTAAGCCTTCCTTTATTTAGGGTTTCGGAGATTAAACAGCTCCCACAGAATGAACAAATTTAAAAATCACAGTTTCAATCAAAAGCATCACAGTGCATCCTAGTCTTCTCTCTTGCCTCACTGTTGCTGTTGTTCAGTTGCTAAGTCGTGTCTGACTCTTTGTGACTCCATGGACTGCATGCAGCATGTCAGACTTCCCTCCTGGAGTTTGCTCAAACTCATGTCCACTGAGTCAGTGATGCCACCCAACCATCTCATCCTCTGTTGCCTCCTTCTCCTCTTGTTCTCAACCTTTCCCAGCATCAGGGTTTTTTTTCCAAGGAGTTGGCTCTTCGCATCAGGTGGCCAAAGGATTGGAGCTTCAGCATCAGTCCTTCCAATGAATGTTCAGGGTTGATTTCCTTTAGGGTTGACTGGCTTGATTTTCTTGCAGTCCAAGGGACTCTCAAGAGTCCTCTCTTGCCTCATCATCTCTATTCAAAGATTTCTTTGAAAACATCTCATGGATGTGCACCTTCTTCTCCAGTCCTATAATCCAAATAATGCCAGGCTTTCTGCCGCAAACTCACTCACTCTCACTGCCTGCCTGCCTGCCTTTAGTCCTCTCTGCTGATCAGCAATAAAGGCTGCTCCTAAACAATTTTTTGGTTATGTTCTAGGGCAACTGCCCTCCCTCCCTCCCTCGGGCAACTTTCTGTTCCTTTCCTCAAATTCTTCTCTGAATAAGTCATATTAAGAAAGAAAGAAGTTATACACTTTTAAAGGATCAATTAAATTTTACCTCAATAAAGCTGTCACAAAGGGAGAGGGGGAGGGAGGAAGGAGCAACAGAGGGTAGGAGGAGGGGGCTCTCCATCCCACTGTGGGTGAAGCCCCTGCAGAGCTGAAAGACCCTGCGCGCCCATACCACTATCAGCAGCAAGCTGGCCTCCCAGGAACCAGGTCCAGGGGCGGTCAAGGACTGTTATGTGACGCTGAGTCGCTCATCAAATGGATATAGCTCTGTGAGAAAATACATTCCTCCATGCAGCCAGAACCTAAAGCCTTCATATTTGCACTCATTTTTCCGGGACTGGCCTTCCAAAGAAAATACCAAAAAAGAAAGAAAGGGTGGGGAAAAAAAAACTTCCTTCCTCACAGCTGCCTGTTGAAAACACAGAGCAGAAGTAAAATGTCACAAGTCTTCATTTAGAGTCCCCCCTCCTCCAATCACTTGTTAGAAAGCAGGGTCCCTGGGCCCCTCCAATACTCTTACAGGCAAACAGAGCACCCGTGACATGATGGCAAAGTAAAGTGGAACCATGACCTCCCTTGATCAACAGCAACGTAACTAAACAACTCAGAGCACCAAGTGCATTTTCTGGTTTCTTTAGCACAAAAGAATAAAAAATGGGTTTCCCAACTCGTATTTAAGCTGCCACCTGCAAAGACTGCGTAAATAAGCAGTAAATAAATAAGTAAATAAGTAAATAAAACTGATTTCATCACTGAGACGAAATCCCACATGACATTGAACTGTGAACTATAACAGAGAAGGGGAGAGACTACAATCCTCTAGCAAATTCTATTTCCTCACAGATAAGCCCTGTCGGGCATTTGAACATACTTTTTGTATTAGATTCACTGGATCGTTTTTCATAACACTCCACTACATCCCAGGTAAGCAAATTTACCAGCTCTACAAGAAACCAATTTGCCATCCCATCCATGTGCCTTTTTGCACAAGACAAAGTCCAGTGAACGGGTAGCTTCTATTTCTATAAGCTGGACAGATTCTGCTTCCCAAAAGGATTGGTAATTCCCCAAAAGGAGCATATCTATCTTACATTTAATTTTCTCAGGGCATCCCACACAGTGCCTCTAATACATCTCATTTGTAGAACACCAGAAAAGATCAAATCTCCTCTGAAAAAATAGACTATAATACAGATTTATCCACAGTACTCTGAAAAATCACTCATAATTCATCTCTGTTACAATGGGATGAGCAGAAAGAAAAGTTAAACAAACAAGTCTAAGACAGAGATCCCAGATTTTCAAATGAGACTTTAAATGACAGGGAAACAGCAACCTTATGAAAAAACTGATTTAAATTGAAATAATGGCTTTCCCCATGTGACAGATCAAGGCAGAACCTAAAATTATTAAAATGCTAATAGTCACCAGGGTCCAAAGAATGAGAACAAATGACAAAGCAAAGATTTACAGAGAGTAAGTTTCTCTTGCTGTCTACACAAATAAAATCAAACTCCAAAAGCAAAAAAAAAAAATACACAGAACAAAACATTAAACTCACCTGCTACACTGTAATTTTTTTAAATTACTCTGATCACACAAAATGCGAATGAAAGTGATTTAAAACAATTATTTTTAAAATAAGCTTCCTGCCATATGACCCAGCAATCCCACTGCTGGGCATATACACCGAGGAAACCAGAACTGAAAGAGCCACGTGTACCCCAATGTTCATCGCTGCATTGTTTACAATAGCCAGGACATGGAAGCAACCTAGATGCCCATCAACTGACGAATGGATAAGAAAGCTGTGGTACATATACACAATGGAATATTACTCAGCATTAAAAAAAAATTCATTTGAAGCAGTTCTACTCAGGTGGACGGAACTGGAGCCTATTATCCAGCGTGAAGTAAGCCAGAAGGAAAAACAACAATACAGTATACTAACGCATATATATGGAATTTAGAAAGATGGTAACGAGAACCTTGCATGCGAGACAGCAAAAGGAACGCAGATGTATAGAACAGACACGTGGACTTTGTGGAAGAGGGCAAGGGTGGGATAATATGGGAGAATGACATTGAAACATGTTAATTACCATATGTGAAATCAATCGCCAGCCCAGGGTTGATGCTTGGGGCTGGTGCACCAGGATGTCCCAGGGGGAGGGAGTCGGGAGGGGAGAGGGAGGGGGGTTCTGGAGGGGGAGCATGTGTAGACCCATGGCGGTTTCATGTCACTGTATGGCAAAACCAACACAATAAAGTAAAGAAAATTTAAAAAAAACAAAAACAAAAACAATTATTTTTAAAATAAGCTTCCAACTCAACATGTAGGAATATTACAAGGAAGGCATTATAAGCAAAAAAGGAGTATGACAATATCTTATCTGATATTGATTAGAACAAAATTAAAAAAATATAAATCATCCAAAGCCTTAGTTTTGTAGTTCAACCAAGCTCACAGCTGGATTTTTATTTTATTCTCCATCAAATAAACACACCAAAACCCTTCCTCATTCTCAATTTAAGAAAAAGAAAAGACCTTTCCTGTGAAAACATATATTGTTCCATTTCTCTAACCACCAGTACTTGAAAGTTCAGTAACAAGAGGAATATCAAACAAAAACAACTGGATATTCATTTTTGAAACAATCTTCTAAAAGGACTTCATAATAATGGACTGTACACATCAGGCAATTCTAAGCAAATGTGTTTTTTTCATTTGATAGGATTCTAGACCAAGATCTCTGTGGTCCAATCAGATCAAACATCGAGAATGTATCTAAATCCCCAATCTCAAACTGAAATGGGGAAATTTGTTTAATTACTGTAAATCCTATTAAACCAATCTTCTTTGTAAAGTGGAAATCTCCGACCTCTGAGGGCTGCAGAGGGTGTGATGAATACAGAGTTTAATTAGGGCCCAGACTGGCTCACTGTAATCTATTCATTAGCAGTCTCAATTCTCTGTTATCTTATTGCTGTGTTTCACTTTACTTTAAAATTGCACCCTTTATTTTTTGGAGCAAAGTTATACAATTTTAGGATTGTGTGGTAATTATAGTGGGTGCAGGAAGAATCTGTTCCTGCCAACACGGGTGTTTAATTAGGGCAAGGGGCGGAATCCAGATAAGGCAGTGTTCACCCTCCTTCAGCGCATATGGTATTTTTGGCACCAGAGCCCTGTGGACTGTTTCACGTCCACTGGACTCGAGTGCTAAGTTCCCACCACAGTCATTTCGACAGATTCGAATATTTTACCTTTCAATGTAGCTTGATAATTAGAAAGGTTACTGTCATTTGCTTTTTATCCACATAGCTGACAGGCATAATTAGCTGCCTGAATCATTTGAAAACAAAGAAGTAAGCTGATAATTTTTTTCCTCGTAAATATGGACTTTTTCAGGTTGGTTGATGATATAAACTATCTTGGTGATAAGCATATTTTCAGCACCAACAAAAAGGTATATTGATGGCTATTTAACTCAATGATAAATTCAATAATATTAATTTAACATTCAACTTCTATGAAGGTCTAATTTATATCTCATACATAGCCAATCATACCAAGTTGCCTTTCTTCCACCTTAAACCCTCAAGTTTTGACTAATAAAAGAATTTTTCTTTAAAAAAGATTCAGAAGTTAAAACTTTGTTATAAATGTCAACAGAAAGAACTGCTACTCCTTGTTGGTAATAAATATTTATATCATCAACCTTTTAAATTAATTTCCGTCCTCCGGTACTGTCAACATAGATTTGCCTTGTGATGGTTTTAAGATTGACTTTTTGTGGCTCAGCTGGTAAAGAATCCACCTTCAATGCAGGAGACCTGGGTTTGATCCCTGGGTTGGGAAGATCCCCCTGGAGAAGGGAACAGCTACCCACTCCAGTATTCTGGCCTGGAGAATTTCATGGACTGTATAGTCGACGGGGTCACAAAGAGTCGGACACACTGAGCAACTTTCACTTTCTTTTTTTTTTTTTTTTGAACATTTGCTATGGTAAATCTTGGGCTTCCCTGGTAGCTCAACTGGTAAAGAATCTGCCTACAATGCAGGCGACCCCAGTTTGATTCTTGGGTCAGGAAGATCCCCTGGAGAAGGGAGAGGCTACACACTCCAGTATTCTTGGGCTACCTTGGTGGCTCAGATAGTAAGGAATCCACCTGCCATACGGGAGATCTCAGTTTGATCCCTGGGTAGGGAAAATATCCTGGAGGAGGGCATGGTAATCCACTCTAGTATTCTGGCCTAGAGAATCCCTATGGACAGAGGAGCCTGGCAGACTCATGGAGTCAGTCAGAAATGACTGAGTGATAAGCATGCACACACATGGTAAATCTTAGAGCACGTGGCAAAAGTACATTCTCTTAAGAACGGAAAAAAGAAAATATGTGCTGAAAGAAAAGACGTAAAAGAGAAAGAGAAGTGAAACGGGAAAGAATGACGAGCAAGCACACACGGTAACCAGAAAAAAATTAAGGCACAGAACCAGTCTGGAAAACGCCAAGAAATGGGGGCGCAAAATATAGTACTAAGAAAAACAGGAAAAGCGAAAATAAATGAACCAAGAAGAGAAAAACCGTCTCACCTGCATGAACTCCAATTCATTTACATGAGAACACACGTGAACTAACCTGGTTCTCCTCCTGCACGACTCTGAACTGCTCCTTCCAGACGGTAATTTTGGAGGCTTCATCCTTCCTCAGGGCTCGCTCCTTCTTCAGCTCCGGGCTCCAGAAGGTCTTGATACTGTTCATCGAGGAACTTAACTTGCTCTCCTTGACCTCCACGTCCTTCCGCAAGAGGTCGTTTTCCCTTAGCACCTCCTTGAGCTGCGTCTGCAGATCCATGATGGTGTTATCCCTGGCCTGACGAAGGGAGTGAGGAACGGTGGAGGCCATGCTCACCGGGGGCAGGTGATGCTCCCCAAACGCGATGGTGTCGCTGGCGACCCCACTGCTCGCTATGTTGGGGCTACTGCCCATAGCGGTCATCCGCACACCGTACGGCAGGCGGCCCCCGGATCGGCCGAGGGTCATGGTGCTCTTGGGAGTCTCTGAACCCACGTTCTCGTGGTCACTTAGGTACATGGGGCCGGAAGTGGCATAGGCAGCATTGAGGGACTGGATGTTCTCCATGGAGAGGGTCTTCCCGCCGCCACCTCCAACACTGCTTCCAGAACTCCCTCCGGTGCTGTTGGTTCGCCGATGACCCAGACGAGGGGAACGTGGAAGTCGAGGGGACCGCCCCGGGCTCTGGGTACTCGGTTCCACCTTCCCCACTGAGCGGGCACTGCCATACATGGCTGCAGGGTGCGTTCAGGAGCTGGGAAAGGTGTGCAGCAGAATACGGAACTCTGAGAGGCTGCGCTACGGCTCTAAGTCGGCTTAAGGCTCATCAGAAGTATCAGGTCCTCACTGTCCAACCCTGAAGAAACAGCTCATGCCATTATCTGGAATGGAAAGTACAACGCTTTAGCTCTTGCAGGAAGAAACATCCCTCGAAGACACTTTCACTGCCCCCACTTGAGGATTTCCCCTTTCATCATCTGCTGACCGGTGCGTTTGTTCATAGCACAACTTACTTTTCAGTAAGCAGCATTCCTAAAACATCTAACATGTCTCGGAACGGAACACCGAAACCACACCAAGCAAATGGAAAAGAAAAAGAAATAAGAGGCATAAAGACTGGCAAGAAGATAAAACTCAAAGTTTCAACATATCATTTTCTAACTGGAAAATCCAAGGTCATCAACTGACAAAGACAGGACTAAACAAACTACTACACACAGATCAATATATAAATATTGACATTTTACATTAGCAATAAAAGTAAGAAAATGCAATTTTTAAATTCCATTCACAATAGCAGCAAAACCATAAAAACCCTCTGACATAAACCTAACAAAAATGTGCAAGAAATTTTTGGAAGAACTCTAAAACTTTCCTGAACAAAAGGAAAGTTATCCATGTTCACAGATAAGAAGACAGACACTGTCAAGGTGTCGTTTCTTCTCCAACTCCTCCACATGTCAATGAAAATCTCTACAGGATTCCTCACATAACCCAATAAACTAACTTTACAATTCAAATGGGAGAGTAAGGCACAACCACCACCAAAACAATCTGAAACAGAAGAATAAAGGGAGATGTCCCCTAAATAGCAAGATATTGATACACTATAGGTCCATTATCCTTTATTTACAATGCAAAACTTTTTTAAACTCTGAAAATAAGTGTTTTTCCCCCCACTTTAATTCATTAAGCAGCAATATCTGGGCACGATCTTATATGAAGTCACTTACCATTTATAGGTACCTCACCTGGTGTAATTATTCATACACTTCTCTGAGAAAACAACATGCACGATTACAGGACACTGTGTAATGCCCATTGGACATTGCGGAGAAAAAATCTGGACTCCAAAACCACATCTGAACCCTGGGATTTCTCATAAGGACTTGAAGCCTTTTAAAGCTATAGTGATTAAAACTGTACAGAACTGGCCCAAGAATAGAATCTAAATTATACATGAGCGTATAGTACATGCTAAAAGTAACATTTCAAAACAGTGAGGAAAGGATAAATCATTCAATAAATGGAGTTTGAACAACTGGTGCCTGAGGAGAAAATAAATTACATCTTTACTTCACACAGTACACAGAAATAAATTCTATGTACATTAAAGATATAAAATTTTAAACTTTCAAAAGTACTAGAAGAAAACTTACAGGAATATCCCTGTGAATCTGAGTAAAGGTAGGGCTTCTTAACTAAGAAACAAAAGACAAAAAGACATAAAGAAAAACAACTAATACATTCAATTATGTCAAAATGACAAAGTATACCAACTCTTGGTGAAAAAAAATCTAACATACATATAAAAATCTGTATACAAAACATATAAAGAATTCCTACATGTGAAATGCCAAATCTGAACATCAGTGATTAGAGGCAAGGGGAAATTCTAAGGTTGGGAGGAAATGTCTGTGGAGGCTCTTAGCTTCACTTGTAAAGCTTTATTCCCACAATGCACAAATACTTGATTTTTTAATAGGAAAATATGTTCATATTCTAAAGTATAGTGATTAAGACAAAATTTAAACACACATCGCATAGCCAGCTATTGTACACTTCTCTCAAACATAAAACAATACAGATCTAAACTAGATCTGTCATTTCCTAATACCATTCTACCAAAGAACTAGCTTAAGTCAAGTAATAGACTTCAAAATATTAAATAATATTTTAATAAGCAACTGAAAATATAATCCAAGTAAATCACATGGTCAAAAATAAGATTTTAAAGAGTCTACATAATCTAGCCAAACTCAAACAAGTTAAAGATCTTCAGAAATGTGAATACACTGGCAATCCCATCTCCACGTTGGTGATCCAGTAAAGACAGCCCTGAGGTAACAATAAGCAGGACAGGAAACACACAGTCTTGTCACAGAAATAGCAACAGGACACCAAGTTCAGACACCGCAATATTCTGCTAGTAATGTTAGGAAACTCCTTCCCAGAAGGAATCTAACTCAGGAAGTAAAAATCTGGACTGTAAGGTAGGTGACAAGTAGTAATCTACATACTACTGCTCAAGCAAATTCAGCTTCAAGATCAAAGAGGTTTGGTAAGTTTTTTCTCCTTAAAGTAACCTGAATATTGCTTAAAACAAGAGAGCTATTCATTACCCAGAACCCCTTAAATGATAACAAAAGCTAACATATAGTAAATGTTTACCATATGTCAAGCACTGTGCTAAGAATTCTGTAAGATTTAATTTCACAAAGAGTTGGACACGGCTGAGCGACTGAATGGAACTGAATTTTTATAAGCCCCCTGGCTGTTGTTGTTTAGTCACTAAGTCATGTCTGACTCGTTGTGCCCCCACGAACTGCAGCACACCAGGCTCCTTTGTCCACGGGATTTCCCAGGCAAGAACACTGGAGTGGGTTGCCATTTCCTTCTCCAGATCTTCCTGACACAGGGACTGAACCCATGTCTCCTGAACTGGCAGGTGGATTCTTTACTACTGAGCCATGAGGGAAGCCTCCTACAACACAGGTGTTACCATTATCTCCATTTTACAGATGAAGAAAGTGAGGCCTATGGGTGTTGAGTGACTCCATCTAAAGTTACACAGCTACTAAGAGGTAGGGCCAAGATTTGAATTTAGGGCATCTAATTCCAGAGCCCTGGGAGCTCCCAATTATTACACTGTTATTGTCTGCTGTCATCTGCTCATCTCAATTGTCCAGTTTCAAGGCAGTGTATCCTTGGACTCTAAACCTAAACTTTAAGGCATACCTCAGGTATTCGTGGGTGTAATGCTTAAATAATCATATTTATCCCTCTATTAAGGAGAAAGTCTTTTTTAAAAGATGGTGGGTAGAAGAACGGAATCAGGAAAACTAACAAAATAAAGAGCAGTAATTCAGTCTCAGGAATCGTGCCACCAGAACTTTGAAGTTGTCATGCTCAAGAAAAAAATTCCCAGCTGTGCCTTGGTGCAAAACCCTATTGTCCTGTAGTCGAGTAACTAAATCACACTAAAGAGGCTGAGATCCAGGAGCACAAATCCACATTGAATGCTCAAATGAGCAGGTGCACTCCAGAGTTTCAAGCCACTTTCAGACCCCCAAACGGCATTTGCACGTGGAATCTTTGTTACTATTAGAATTGTATTCATTTCTATTAACACTACAAAAGAAGAAAACCCACTAGCTCTGTCCAAAGACCTCATCCTGGCTTTCTAACATGAGCTTCAGGGAAGACAGTGTTTAAGAAATTCAAATTTCTTTTAAAAATATGCCAGATCCACAACCACAAGATAATAATCCTTGTACTTTATAACAAACAGCTGACACAAACATAAAAAAAATGTGACCCCCCAAAAAAAGAATTAAGCCATATGATCCCATTTATATAAAATTCCAGAAGGAATCTATTAGGACAGAAAGTGAATCAGTATGTGCCTGGGGCTGGGGGCTGAGTGATGGATCATGAAGACAGATCAGGGATCATGGAAGGACAGAAGGAAACTTCCATGGTGACAAAAATGTGCACTATCTTGACTGGGGTGAGGCTTCCCAGGGGTACACAGGTCAAAATTCAAACTGCATACTTTAAATATGTTCAGGGAATTGCACATAAATTATACCATAAAAGCTTGAAAAAAATACTTTCACGTTCCAAACTCCCCTGCCCTGAATTAATCCAAAGAAACACCTTCTCTGATTACCTACCTGGCTTCCTGACTGCTGCTGGAAAAAACACTACCACACATGCAGCTGTTCAGTTTGAGCCCACGATAAACTGGCCCCAGAGTTCTCTGAGCCCCTTAGCTTGCTTCCTATCCAATACGTTGTTAGCTCCCTATCCCGTACCTGCTGTGGTTACTTCACACCTCCTCACTCGACTCATCAGACAGAGACGAAGAACTTCATTACTCACAGCACAGCCAGCACTATGAGCATCTTACCCATCCACTCGAAGTCCCTCAAGGTGGCACCTCGGGGCCTGGGCAGATACTCCACATGCAGTGGGTCCGCAGAGGAACACAGAGTTCGTGGGGACCGCCACTTTGACAGTAAGCAATAAGCAAGCCTGATCTCCCCCAGTGGAAGGCATTACCTCACCCCTCAAAGTGGCTTGCTGCAAACACGATGCTGAGGCATGCTTTTTCTGAATCCAGTAAGTTTTTAGATAACTTTTTATATAAGAGATAACTAACACAGCACTGTTTGCTGAAACTTTTGTTTCAGGCGTGCGCATGAACGCACATGCACACACTGGATCACAATTTAAAGTGCTTGTTGTAAACCACTGCCAGAGTGGTCCTCTAACAATGGCCCAGATGAAGGGCAGTCAGGGCCTTGCACTCAGGGCGTGCAGGAAAGAAGAAAGCCATGGAGGACTCGCCCTCCTGACAAGTACCCCGTGGTATTCTAAGGTACCTGCCTAAATCATCTGCTACTCCTCCCTTCAAGAGGGGAAGCAAAATTCCTCTGTGTACCATCAGTCTTAAAGGATTTGCTTCTGACAACATATCACTTCCAAAATGCACTCAACACAGCAGCGTCTGACTTGGGATCTCTGGCTCTGGGGGACGTCAGCCACCATGCTGTAAGGGTATTCCAGTCCCCCTACAGAGAGCACCAAGGGACCCTCCAACTCCAGTCAAGCCTTCAGACGACTGCAACCTCACGAAACACCTTAAGCCAGAACCACCCAGCTGTGCTCTTCATAAAAGCTGTGTTGTTTAGTCGCTAAGTTGCAGCCTGCTCTTTTGTGACCCCATGGACCGCAGCCACCAGGCTCCTCTGTCCTTAGGATTTCCCAGGAAAAATACTGGAGTGGGGAGCCATTTCCTTCTCCAAAAACTGTGAAATGACGTGTTTTTTTCCTTAATCTAATAAGTTTTTAGATAACTTTTTACGTAAGAGATAGCTAACACAGACGGTATTGTTTCCTGAAACTTGTTTGAGGTGTGCATGAGCACACACGTGCACACTGGATCCCGATCTGAAGTGCCTGTTGTGCACCGCTGCCAGAATGGTCCTGTAACGCGATGATCTCCCAAGCAAGTCAGACTCCCTGCTCCCCTCAAGCCCACAAGGTGACAAAGAAGGGCCCAAACAGGACATGCGTGTCTGCAGAACTATTTTCACACCACCACATTACTTGCTTTTTTATTGTGCATTTTCCAGAGGCTACATGATGGCTAATGGAATGTGTAGTCCTATGCTTTTAAATTTTCTCAGTTTTACTGTCTAATATGGTAAAGTAATGGATATAGCCCACATAAACAAAAGCTATTTAGAGTCTGCATAATTTATAAGACTGCAAACAGATGCTGGAACAAAAAAAACAACAACTAGGAACCACTGCTCTAAAATTTAAATATGACATAATCACACACACCTACATACTTCCTGCGATGGCATCCCAAAATAAGAATCCAAACTCCTTGGCACTACAGACAAAATGTTTCACAATCTGGGCCCTGCCTGTCTTTCTAAAGATGGGTCACTTCTTGACCACTCTCCTTTTCCATGTGACAACCCTGCTCAGGTACCTGTGATTTCCTGAAATACGATCCTCTCTTTTGTTTCCATGAGCTGCTTCTTCCCCATCAACTAGCTTCTTACAACTCATTCTTCCAAAGTAAGTTTAGTAATCACAATCCTACACAAACCCTTAAACCCCTGTCTAACTTAGGGGCCCTCTTAAAGTACCAGGGGCTTTTAAAACAATACATTTACTATGTTTTAGTTAATTAACTACTTTCCTTACAGGCAAAGGAGTGTCTTATCTCCAAAATCCAGGGCCATGCCTAAAATAAGCAAGCAAAAGTGTCTGCTAACTCCATAGGTTAACCTAAATTCTAATAAAATTCATTAAGATAGTTCTTATACATTCCAGAGTCAGTGGTAATCTTGAAATGAGTTTATAGAAATGGCAAATAAAAGCAATTAAGACAATTGTAAATAAAAAACTTGTCATTTCCTTCAAACTAACAAACTTCATTTTTAATTTTAACCAAATTCCATAAACTTACAACCTTTTCTATGTGCACTGTGATGTACTTTTGTCCTCTCATAATATGGCCTGAAAGTCACAAACATCAACATATGAAAAAATGAACTTAATTTTTTTAAAAATGAAGTCACTTTTTATTTACTTATTTTGGGGCTATGCTGGGCCTTCATATCCTATGAAATCTCTCAACCAACCAAATGGCAACTAAAGGTTAAATCAGAATAAAAAATGGGGTATCCTGCTTCTGTAATTATAAATTTTTCACAAATTTTATTGTAATAAAATACAATAAAATTAATAACCCATTTCTATTCTAAAAACCCTTCTATACATGGGGGACAGGATTTGAGTTTTTCTCCTTTATCTCTTTTGTACAGTTCCTTCTTAAAAAAACATCCATCTTAACTGCTAAGAAGAAAAGTGATTTTTCTCTCCCTTAACCAGAATATATAGATGGCCATGAAGAAGCAGTGATAGTGAGAATAATCCACTGATACCCCAAAATGAATGAGAGGAATAAATGCTGCTGAGACAAAGCAGAACGTGGAAGGTACAAGAGGTCGATTCTCTGTCATCCAAGGTTTTTCTTAACGTTTTAAATCCTACTTCTCAGTCACTACTATATTTCCATGAGTTCTTAAAACAGTAGCAACAAAACAGAGTTCAGACCTGGCCACTACTATATATTCACACCACGAAGCTTGTCATCTAAGTCAGGAAAACCATAAAGAGAAGAATACTGGAAAATTCCCGGATCGTTTCTCCCTACAAGAAAAGCATTGGTTCAAAACTCTATATACATGCTGAGAAAGAACACCCATCCCCCAAGCCCAGTTCCAGCCCCCATACCCATACATACCCACTGAGAATCCTGGACTCCAGCCAAGGGCCTAAAAGTAAAACACACTAACACACACGACGGTCGTGTGCTGGCCTTCCACGCTCACTCTTCCTGCAAACAGTGTGGGCGTCACAGCCGCCCTCACCCTCTCCTTGCAGATTAAAGGGTGGTAACAGCGCTCCACATTCCGAGTCCCCAGAGGAGCACCAAGAACTCATAAATCGAAGGAGGACAGAAAACCCTCTAACACAGTAACCTACTTCCAGTTAATGACAGCTGGAAAGGCTGACACACATATGGTAAAAGCAGAACTAGAACACACACACATCACCCATTGGCTAGTTAAAGTTTTACGTATGGAATTCTGAGCCAAATCTCAAAATGACTAGTCCAACCTGCTGTGATGAGTTATACTATTGCTAGGTAGCATCAACTATCAGAAAATGAGTAGAGTATCTTAAAAGGCAATATTTCAACATTTTTAAAAATGATGTATAGTTGATTTACAATGTGTTAGCTTCCCGTGTACAGCACAGTGATTCAGTTACATACACATACACTCTTTTACAGATTCTTTTCCCTTCCAGGTTATTACAAAATACTGAGTAGAGTTCCTGTGCTATACAGTTGGTCCTCGTTGATTACCTATTTTATATATAGTAGTGTGTACATGTTAATACCAAACTCCTAATTTATTCCCTCTCCACAACACTTTTTAAGATCCTGTTCGTTTTGTTCAAGGGTTAAAAATGTCACTAGGGACAAGAAATGTGCTGCTGTATTAAGCCCTCTAGTAAAAGACTAACAATAAACCAAAATTTTAAAATTCAATTCAAGTACAATTTGCTGGAATCTATCAAATTTTAAATGTGCATACCCTCTGACCTAGAAGTCTTGCTTTTAAAATTATTCTCTGTGAAACATATTTTACAAGTTTAAGGATACAAGTGCAATGATGCTCAATTACTATACTATTTTGTACCAGCAAAAAGAGAGAACTTAAATTTCCACCACCAAGAGACTGGTTAGATAAATTATCCTATCTCCACACTATAAAATCCTGCTGTGAAAAAAAAAAAAAAACATTTAGGTAAATCTCTATATTTGACAACTTCTATAAAGATATCGATGACGTATTGTGAAACGGGGGGGTGGGGAGCATGTTACAGAAGAATTGTACAATACAACCCCATCAGCAGACAAAAGCAGATATGTATGTCTGCATATACACAGCAATGATTTGGATGGCAAGGAGCTATTTCTCAAAGGTCAAACAGAGCCACTTTTTCCTTTGCATTTTTTTTCTTTTTCTATTGTTTTAACAGAGAGCATGTATTATTTTTACTCACAGTCGCACCACAACTAAGGGCTTCAATAAGGCCTTCAACCATTCAACACTATAATATGGTAATTAATGGGCTAGGCCCTAAGCTGACAAGGTCTCTGTGATGAGGAGGAGGTTAAAGACAGCCCCACAAGTTAAAGAAGCACAGATGTCTCTGCTTCCACCTCCGGAATGGGCCCTAACAGTTCTAACACCAGACATCAGGCTGTATGATCTTGATCTGATCCTCTTGGAGACCAAAAATTACAGACCTGCGAGGCTGGGGCATGTTGTGGATGACACGCCGACAGGAAGAGAGGACCTTTGCTAACAGCAGCTGTCACCACACCCATCACAGGTGCCACTTCACTCTTTTTTATGGAAGGGTGAGAAAGTTGAGTGACTCAGTTACGATCAACTTAATGGTGGCTTTTAATAATTCTTATCAATCAGCTGAAATAATTTTAAGGTCTATCAAAGCTCTCACCATGACAAATATCTTGTCAAGCAGATACTTGGAGTAAACATAATGTTATTAATCATGGTTGTTCTCTACTTAAGTGAGAGACCTGAGCTACTTACTTAGTTCAAAAGAACCAAGTTCTAGGTTGTGTAGCCTTCCCCAGTGACTCCAGTCCTCACTGCTATTTGATTTCTACAAATCCTAAAATATTAAACTGTTTGGATGGTAGTTACCTTCCATTTTATGGCACATCTCATAATACATTACGATCCATTCAACAAATGCTACCAGACCGGTCACACTGAACAAGTGTACTGGAGAGACACACATGCTCATGACTTTGTATCTCAATTCTAAAAACCTCTGAAAACCACCAAATTCTGTAAGTAATTTCATGACAAAAATCACATCTGAACTGATAACGAAATACTAATGTGTTTGATGAAAGAACAGGAGGGTGCCCCTGACCTTGCTTGGAAAGTTAGATAATACATAGTAGACACAGCCGATCACCTTTCTGAAACCTAAGAAATTCTGAATTCTGGCCCAAAAGGTCTTGGATATAGACCTGTGTTATGGGATAAGGTTAAACAGTCCCATCATTGTTGGTAAAAACACATTTATAACTAAGCACAAGGTTTTTAGCTATATAATTATATATCAAACTAGGTGGTGAGTACACAGGTATTTATTAATTAGACAACTCAATCTTTTTTGCATGTCTGAAAAGAAACATTTCATAAATTTAAAAGTTAGGTGAAAAACTATAAGTACCCAATGTTTTATTTTCTTCCTTAAAATAATAAAAGCATTTGTATTCTACGTGTTTGCTTTCATCCTCAAAAAAATAAAAGCATTTGGGAAGCAGTAAGTTTGAAAATGGTGAAGCATCTCAAAAACATTCATCTTTTGATCCAGTAATTCCCAAACCAGGAAACCCTACCTACTTAAATGATCCAAAAATGTAGAAAAAAACCACTACATTATGATATACCAGCTTTATTAATACTTGTTCAATTGGGAAATGTTTAAGTGAAATCTTTAAGATTACATGCTATCTACAAAACACATGTATAACCAATGTCTGACATGAAAAATGTTTATAATACAGTAAATGAAAGTGGACATACCTTTTCACATATACTCTCCATTTTGCAAATATAGTTTATCCGTGAACTCAACAGGTTTGAACCTCACTCGTCCAATTATACATGGATCTTTTTTCCAATGGTAAATCCTACAGTATTACACAATACACAGAAGGCTGAATCTGCGGACTCGGAGCAACCCCTGTTACAGAGGACCAGCTATAAGCTATACACAGATTTTCGACTGCAGGGAGGGTCAGAGCCCCTCATATCCACCCCTGTTGGCTCAAGGGTCAACTGTACACATAAAAGGTCATCAGGAAGAATGGTAGGAAACCTGTTCGCTTTCTTCTTAACAGTTGTCAAATTTTTCCAAATGGATATATAGGGCTTTTTTAAAAGGAAAAAAAAATGTTCAAAATATTTAAACAGAAACTAAAGGAAAAGGCCACTGTCACTTAGGGTGAGCATTCCTTCCTTTGGGACCTGGGCTCAAAAACCCGTCCCATACAGCACCTGTAGCTACCACCACAAAACGCGGTTGACACACAACAGCAAACCTATCCCAAAACGCACCATTACAATTTTTCATTATTTACAACAGCAGAGACACAAGATGCCTAACATCAGATGTAAGGGAGTACACAGGACATGATGTGAAAAAGATAGCAAGATTTTCCAGCACATACTAGGTCTGCAGCACATGGGGTATTGTAAAAATGTTTGTCATCTTATCCAACACACTTGAGAAATGGGACAGTGCCAGATATAATGGGCAAGCTGGGAGCTGAGGGACAGACTTGAAGAAATAATCTGCAGAGCTGTTAAAAAATCACAATTCCTTCCTCTTTGACCTAGTAGAATCCATTTTTCTCTTCTTGGTTACCATGCTTCTCTGAATACCATGAATTACACGAGGTTTTTCATCATAATTTTTTACGTTTATATCCAAATGTAGAATTAGAGACTCTATAGATTTAGCCCAGAATACAATGAAATCATAATTATAAAAGTATCCAAAGAGATTCAAGCAGAATACAGGGGCTCCTGGAATAACTAAGAAAAAGAATGAGACCATGATACATTTCAAAGTTCCAGAATTAAAATAGATTTTCTATTACAAACTCTACTTAAGTAAAACTTAACAAAAGAAATACCATGTTACATCGCACTTTAGGGAAAAAAAAAACCTTTCACGACATCATGTAAAGCGTTTAACATACAGTATAGACCATAATGAGCATTTGTCCATGTGAATAAGTATATTTCCTTAACTTTAAGATATACTTCTCTTCATAATTTAAACTTCAGAAACTGGGATTCAGCTCATAACAATGTGCATAATTAAAATACGTTTTTTCCCTAAAAAAAAAAAAATAAAGTTTCAAACTGATGAATCAAGTATTAAACAGAGGAGCCTGACAGGCTACAGTCCATGGGGGTCGCAGAGTCAGACACGACTGAGCACGTGATCACACTCCACAAGAAATGTCAACTAAGAAGTGAGGAGACGCAGCACTATACAAGGTTAATAGCTGCCATAAAGAATCCCCCTAACACTCCTAGAAACCTTTCAGCCAGAGACTGTATTATCTCATTTCTAAACGAGGAAACTAAGGCTCTGGAAGGCTTAGTGAGCTGCCCAAGATGACGCACCTGACTCAACCACTGCCTTATGCTGCCCACTCATCGACTACCTTACTCTCGCCAGACAGACTTACAGTTGTTTTTTTTTTTTAAGGGAGTATCAAGAACTTTGGCTTCCCTGGAGGCTCAGATGGTAAAGAGTCCACCTGCAATGCAGGAGACCTGGGTTCGATCCCTGGGTCGGGAAGATCCCCTAGAGAAGGAAATGGCAACCCACTCCAGTATTCTTGCCTGGAAAATCCTGTAGACGGAGAAGCCTGGCAGGCTACAGTTCATGGAGTTGCAAAGAGTCGGACGTGAATGAGCAACTAACACACAGAGAACTTAATATTGGTTTGTCCAAAATCAAGCTTGTTTTTTCCGTTCCCACATTCCTCACAGTCCCCACCATCCACCTGTCTGTCCCTGCACCTCTCTTCCAAGCTCCAGACCTGGATTTCCAACTATCAAGTGAATGTCACTGGTTGTTCCAGAGTTGCACTGTCCAATACAGTGGCTACTAGCCACTCATGGCTGTTTACTTGAAAAGAGCTAGTGAGACTGAGAAACTGAATTTATTATTTCATTGTTAATTAAAAGTTAAATTTAAAAACCTGATGATTACTGGAAAACTTTTAAGCGTTTTTGGAATGAGCTGGGTGTGTGAATCTACTTTTCCAACTGTAGATGTTATGAGCTCTAAGTACAGATCAAGTATTTCTGATAAGTCACAGCATCTGAATTAATTTATGCTATAAAAGTATGCAACTGATTTTAAATATTCCGTATGAAGAAATAATGTCAAGTTGTTCATTTTAAATATGACATGTTTCAACGTGCTGAAAATGGCATTTTGGATGCACTGCGTTAAATAAAATACATTATAAGATTATGAACTCTAACCTTTTTTTTTTTCATTCTGTAATGTGACTACTCAAATTTTAACCACATAGGTGGCTCACACGATTGTCTACTGGACAACAGTCTTCCTAGAGGTTCCTGCTGCCCCACCACAGTCATCAACAGCCCACTGAATGGCATCACCATCCATCTGGCTCAGTGCTGCCCCTTATCTGATCACGAAAGTGCTGCATGGCTGGCGATGACTGGATGACGGTTGTGGTGGGAACTGAGTCTGACTCACAGGATCCTTTAGGTCACTCTGGAGCCAGAGCTCTTAGGAGACTGGAGACTACCACCTATTATTCTGACTTTCCTCTGGGGGAAGAGCTAGTCGCTACCAAACTGCTGACCAGAGTTATGCAGCAGAGCTGTCTGTGACAATGACAGTATTCTCTATCTGCACTGTCTGATACAGATACCATCACTCCCGTTTGGCTCCTGGCCACACACGATACACCAAGTGTGCCTGAAGAACTAAACTTCGAATCTTAGTTCATTTAAATCACTCTAAATGTGAATACCCATATGTAGTGACTACTCCGTTAAGACGGCACTGCTGCTAACCTATCTGCTCCATCCAAAAGTCTGGGCGCGCCTTTCTCCTTCCTCCTCACCAATTGCCCTTTCTCCCACAAAAGTACAGGTACGTGCACGTCCGCACACACATCAGCCAGTCCTGTGTTCTTTAGAGCCATCAATTCCAGATGCTTCTCTATCCTCACTACTTTCTGTTTCAGGCTTTGACAAGATTAAGGCCCAGCCTCTTAATTGGCCTCTTCACTTAGCCTCCTCCTACCCACTCTTTGGAAAATGTAAATAAAGCCTGTTATTTCCTTTACTCGAAAGTCTCCAAAGTCCTGCCATTGCCCCAAGGTCAAACCCTAGACACTAACATGACTGACAAAGCCCTTCGTGTAGCTGATTCACTTGGCTGTACAGCAGAACCCAACAGAACACTGTAAAGCAACTATAATCCAATGTAAAAAAAAAAAAAAAGACTATTCCTTCCTCCACTGAATTGCCCTCCCACCTTTGCTGAAAATTAATTAACTATAAATAGGTGTCTGTACTTGCTGGACTCTCTACTCATTTCCATTGATGCCTACATCTGTCCCTATGTTGATACCATTCCTGATCACAGACCATGACAGTCACTGACAATGACTGTCAAGACATTCTTGGGGAAAAACTAGGTGGGAACACTTTAATAGGCATGAAGACTTACTACAGAACTACAGTAACTAAGTCTGGCACTGGACCAAGACAGAGAAACAAGCAGAACAGAACAGAGCCTTGAATTATTACCATGCAGTTGAAAAAGGTAGGAACTGTTGATAAATGATGCTGAGAATATTAGGAACTTAACCGGAAAAACAAAAATCAACCTTGAAGCATATGCAAAAAGCAATTATAGGCAGATCATGGAGCTATATGGGAAAGGTATAATAACACTTCCAAGAAAATAACAGAAGAGTAACATCAGGACCATGGAGTAGGGAAAGATTTCTTACACAGGAAAAGAACTAACCAGGGGTTTCCCTGGCAGTCCAGTGGTTAAGGCTTTGCTTCCAGTGCAGAGGGTGCAGGTTCAACCTCTGGTTAGGGAGCTATGATCCCACATACCTTGCAGCCAGAAAACCAAAACATAAAACAGAAATGACATTGTAACAAATTCAATGAAGAATTTAAAAATGATCCACACCAAAAAAAAAAAAATTTTTTTTTAAAAAGCACTAACCACATAAACACTAACTGGATTACACTAAAATTAAGAATCTTATTCTTCAAAAGACACCGTTAGGGGCTTCCCTAGTGGCTCAGACAGTAAAGAATTTGCCTGCAATGCAGGAGATATGGGTTCGATCCCCAGGTCAAGAAGATCCCCTGGAGGAGGTCATGGCAACCCACTCCAGTATTCTTGCCTGGAGAAATCCATGGATGGAGGAGCCTGATGGCTACAGTTCATGGGGTTGTGAAGATTTGGACATGACTGAGTGACTAACATTTACTTACACTTACTGGCAGTGCAGTGGTTAAGAATCCACCTTATGATGCAGGGGATGTCGATTCAACCCCTGGTTGAGGAACTAAGATCCCACATGCTGCAAGGTAACTAACACTACACATATTTCTGGTAGTCATTTAATAAATTAAGGAACCCCAGAGAAGAGCAGGAATCACACACATTTAGTTTTGGATCTGCTGAGTTTAAGGGGCATTAGAGTGGAAACACTGGACAACAGCTCTTTCACACAAGAGAGAGGTAAAGCTGAAGATAGCAACATAAATACTCAGAACACAGATGAAAAATGAATAGGTGATGAGATCACCCTGAGAAATTCAAACATTTAAAGACTATAAGAAAAAGGTTCAACAAAGATGACTGGAAAGAGAGCTCAGAGAATCAGGAAGGAAACCAAAACTGTGATCTAAAGACCCTGAAAAAAGAAGGTCTCCTCCTTCTCTACCGAAGAAGGAGAAGTTGACTGTGTCAAACGCGGCTGTAGTAGGTAATCCTGAAAATGGCTCTGAATGACATCTACCTTTGAGTTTCTTGCTATTGTGTAATCTTTGCTTGCCTGTGCTGGACCTAGGACTCCCTTCCAGTGAACAGGATACAGCAGAAGTGATACAATGTCACTTCCCAGGCTAGGTTACAAAAAGAAGGACTAGTACCTCCCTCCTCCTCCAAGACCCCTCAATCAAGGAGAAACTGGTACCATGTTGCTAGAGTAATGTTACGCAGAGACCCAAACAGCAGAGAGACTGACTTCTCCATCAAACAGCCATCAAGGACCTCAGGTCACCCAACAGTCACTCAACTGAGGTGGAAGCAGACCCTCCCCCAAGGGGAGCACTGGGATGACCAGTCCTAGTCAACATCTGCCTGCAGCCTCCTGAGTGACCCTGAATCAGACACACGAAACTCAGATGCCTGACCCAAAGAAATTATGAAATAATAAGTGTTTGTTGTTTTAAGTTTGGGGGTAATTTATTGCATACCAATGGACTGTTAGTATGAATGAGGTTAAATAAATGGACAGAAAAACAGCCAGTGCATTTAAAGAAAGACATTGGTAATCCAAGCAACAGTTTCAGTGAAACTGTGGAGACAGAAGCCAGACAGAAACAGAGAAGAAAGCTGCAGGTAAAGAAATGTAAACATAAAGCAAATGCAGACAACTCTCTCAACAAAGTGTGGCTGTAAAGCAAAGAGCAAAAGTCAACTTAAAGCAAGAGACAAAGTATGAGCTGAAGAATCTGTTGAGAGAGCCTTTTCTTAAAGTTTATGGGATGATTAAAAAAAGAAGCCACTGGGGTGGGGAAATACACTCTCAAGGAACTTCACTCTATTATCAAAGAACTCATCTCAAGGTGCTTGGAATCTCTGCCTTCACGGAGAGTTGGCTCTTCCAGGATGCTCTTCCCACGCAGCCCTCTCAGGTGGAGGCCGTGAAGTCACTCACATGCCATGCCCAATAACGGGAAAGGAGGCTGGTACCCTCCTTTCTTCCACTGCCACCTCCAGACCACTATTTCTGAACCCTCGTATAAAAATCCTGGGAGTCTGACTTCCATGCTACTCGGCAACACAGTCTTTTCCACCCCTGCCTCTTCGCCATCAGCTAGTGATGAACTGGACATCCTCCACACTTGGTAAGGGTAGGCTGGCCACGGGTTCTCATGGCCACTACCCCCTGTGCCACTGCTCCTGGATCATTCCAACACTACACACACGGATGAGGTGTCCATCTAACACCAGCTCCCCTAATCCATCATCTTCAGGGAGCAACTCTCTATTCTCTGGGGAGGGCCATTTACAGCCAGTTGTGACTTCGCTTAATTGTACCATTATCCATTCGGTCATCAAGTATTTAATAAGCATCCATTATTTGCTTAGTAGAGAATACGTGACAGTCCCTATTCTCATGAAATCTATGATATAAGTTTTCATATTTCCCACAAAGACAACATGAAAAGATCTAGCTGAAGTCTAGACACATTACAACTACTACATTTCCTTTATCAGTCTAGGAGCCATGTCAATTCTAGGAAACTACAGCATTACTGTCTGATGTGACCTAGTAAACCCATGCTGTAATCCACTCCCCTGGTGAGGCTTCTAAAACTAGTTTTTAACTTTAATACTGCCACAATCCAATATGAGATTCCTTAATCTTTAAGCGTATAACTGTGCTGCCCAGTATAGTGGCCAACAGTCACAGTAGCTATTTAGAAGGAGATCTTCCCAACCCAGGGATCAAACTCGGATCTCCCACATTGCAGGCAGATGCTTTACCATCTGAGCCACCATGGAAGTCTCTATTTAAATTAATTATAATATAATTAACAATATAGCCTGTCAGTCACACTAGCCACATTTCAAGTGTTCAAAAGGCCCATGAGGGGACCTTCCTGCTGGTTCGGTGGTTAAGACTTCGCCCTGCAATGCAGGGTATGCAGCTTCTATTCCTGTTGGGGCAACTAAGATCCCACATGCCTCGGGGCCAAAAAACCAAAACATAAAAAACAGAAGCAATGTTGTAGCAAATTCAATGAAGACTTTAAAAGTGGTCCACACCAAATAATCTTTAAAAAAGAAAGGCACGTGTGAATAATGGCTACTGTATTTGATGGTGAGTAAGAGAACATTCCTACCATCACACAAAGTTCCGCTGAACAGTACTGGTCTCAAGCTTTGGGTAGTCACTTCCTTCTTCCCAGATTAAAAAACAAAAAATTTAAATGACAGGTCATTTTCCAGTCTCCTGAGCACTCTCTGAGGCTCCAAAATATCCTAAGGAATTCCATTTTTCAGGATCATTGTCAAGACATCATCAAAACCACCACCCCAATATTATCAGGGCAGTTGGATTCAGAGTACTGACTATATCCCAAGCTTTATGAGCACTATCTCATTTATTCTTCACAACAATCACATCAGATAGGACTATTATTCTCATCCTACAGATGAGAAAATTAACTGAGTTTTAGACAATAAGTAGCTCACCCATAGCTAAGAAGTGACAGCAATCCACACTTTAAGCAAATTAATACTGTAATTATTTTGGGTTTTTTAAGACAGCACACCTTTCACAGAAAGAAGAAGTGATGCCCACAGCACTTGACATTCCAGCGAGGCCAAACCACCCTCATATCACTCACCTGCCCTACGGCTTTCTTGCCTTTGGGTCCTGCACGTGCTGTTTCCTCCACGTGAATTCTTTTCATCTAGCCAAATCATACTTATCCTTAAGAGATCTCATCTTAGATCTTCCTACAATCCTATTAGGGATCCATCCTATAAGCTGATGTAGAACCCTGTATGTCACCTATCGAGGCACTTAACATAGCAGACCACAAAAGCCTGTTAACTTTTCCTCTTTTCCCACTACAATGAAACTCCTTGCTGAGGTTCGATCCCTGTTCAGGGAACCAGATCCCACATGTCACAACTAAAAGACTTGCAACCAAGTAAACAGATATTTAAAAAACTGCTTTTAAAAAGAGAATATTAAAAGTAAACACTAAATGGCTTCACTGCCATTTAACTGGAAATAAAGTGATTCACAAACATTTTTCCCACATATTATGGAAAACAATACTTAAAACCAAACATCAGGGGAATGACTGCTAATAGGTTTGGGACTTCTTTTGGAGAGGATGAAAATGTTCTAAAATTGATCATGGTGATGAATGCACCAAAAAAAAAAAAACTTAACTGTACACTTTAAAGGGTGAATTGTATGGTATGTGGATTATCCCTCAATAAAGCCATTATTTAAAAAAAAAGTCTGTGAGTAGTTAAGACTTAAATTATAAAAACAAATTTTAAGCCTGTGAAAAAAATACCTAGAGGATAAAATACTTGTTATTTTCATGCAATTTTAAAATAGCTTAAGACCATATTATTGCACAAAATTTCACTGGTTAGGAAAAACAAGAAACTGAAAAGTGTCTGCCTTAAGGAACAACTGAATGGAGAAGAGACTTATTTTTCTCCCTGTGTATTTTTATAACTTCTAACTTGATACATGTGTTTAAAAAAATAAATGTATATATGATCAATAACAATAACGTCATAACGCTTCTTGAAGTGAAGGTTGCTCAGTTGTGTCCAAGGCTCTGTGACCCCATGTACTATACAGTCCATGGAACTCTCCAGGCCAGAATACTGGAGTGGGTAGCCTTGCCCTTCTCCAGGGGATCTTCTCAACCCAGGGATAGAACTCAGGTCTCCCGCATTGCAGGCAGATCTTTACCAGCTGAGCCACAAGGGAAGCCCTCTCCTTAGTACAAGTATAAACTCCCAGGCTGCATATTTCATTCTGAAAAGATTAAAGTATGGAATACATATATTTTAAATATATATATTATATATGATTTTATTTTTAAATATAAAATACCTATTTTATATGGTTTATCATGTATAAATAAAATATATTTATATATAATTTAAATATATTTATTTATACATATATTTTAAATCAATCCAAGGAAGTAAAAAACTGAAAGATTCTTCCATTTGCCTCCATCTCACACTAAAAAGCATTTAGTCATCTCTCTGTTATTAGACATCAGGCAGAATTCTTTCCTGCCCAACAGTCTGACACATCTTTAAACAATGACACAGTTGATCATTCCCTCCTCCTTGAACACTTCCTTTCCTTCATTTTCAGTACATCATACTCTCCTGGTTTTCCTTCTACCTCAATGGCCTCTTATTAATCTTCTTTGCTGAGTTCCTCTTCATTTCCCTAGAAGGTATCCAGAAGGTAAGTTCTATGATGGTGAGAACTTTTGTCAGTGTTGTTCACTACTATATTCCCAATGGCTAAAAAGTGTATCCAGAACCATACTCAAAAAATAACTGTGGAGTGAATAAATGAAAGAGCCAGCACCCCAAAGGCTCACATTTTGAAAAACCAAGTCATAGAAACAAACGGTATTACACATAACCTTTATGCTTAATTTACTTGATTACATTGTATGTCTGAAAATCCATAATCAGTACACTGCTTGTTATTTGATTACCAAAACACTTCATTCTCTCATCTTTCTCCATCAATGTTTTTGTCATAGTATGTGCAAAACACATTTAATAGCTCTTATATTGCTTCTAAAAGCATAAATGTAACATAGAAAAGAGCAGTTGTTGCTTTAAGAATCTTCGCTTTTCATTTCAGTATTAAAGTTGACCTAACAGACATACTCATCTGACTTTAGTAATTCAAAAAAAGGAGGGGGAATATCCCAGTAGACTCAACAAAGATATCACAGTAATGACTAGTAAATGACACTTCTTAAAAATAAAACATACCGGTTTTCTCAGGCATAAAAAATTCTAAAGAGAAATAGATCACCCTACACTTTCCCCAAATTATATGACTGCATTCTAACAAGGAGAACCACATCCCACTGTCAGCCATGGAAATGTCATTTTAGCAAAATACACACAGTTTCACCTTGTGTCTCAGTTCACATCTGTCCCCATATATACTCAATTAAGTATAATATAAAAGCCAAAACCAGATATGTGAATTTTAATCTTTACAAGTGACTAATCCAGTATCAAAACCATTATTATATCAACTTATAATTTGACTTGTCTGAATAGTTAATTAAACCTTTTGTTTACAATTACAAATTGGGCCACACCTATTTTCACTTAATAGCTATTATATCATCTGTTTCCTATAAGTTTCTTCAAGCAGAAGTATTTGCTGGAGGATAATAGCCTGCTCATTAAGTAGACATGTTAAAAAAGGCAACCACTGACACTCGCCCTGTGTATTTCTCTCTTGGGTTACAGGAAAGCACTTCTCTGGCTATGTTCCCAAATAAATTGAATAAGCCTTGGGAAAGTCACTGCTTAAATTCCATTTCATGACGGTTTCTCTTCCTCCATAAATGAATTATTGAGAGTCATGCCTACTTCCATCCATTACATAATACATGTCCATCTCAGGGCCTGTTTTCCAAGCAAGAAATAGCTTAAATGATATTAACTGACAGGTAAACCCAGGGAGTTCTGTAATCTGATAGGGAGCAGGAATCCAGAAAAGGAGATTCTGATTTAATGTGCTAAGTTGTCAAACACTGCTGTGAAGAACCTTGACTCTTAGTAACATCTCCCTATGCAGTGACAGACACATGCTCCCCAAAACATTTTAAGAGCACTTGACTTTAAGAATGTTTCTCAAAAATGGAGGGACCTACCAAAAATTTTTATTCCACTTCATTTTAAGTGTCTGATAAAGACATGCCATTGAGAAATTTCAGAAATCTCCAAAAATTAAGTATCAAACACAAAATAGCTAACTGTCAAGATCTACTAAAAACTGAGTTGCAAAAGACAGTCGTGCTTTAAAACATTTACGTATGTTTCACGTAATTAGCACCAACAGGAATGTGCAAATTGTTCGTTTCATCCATCCAAAGCGGTCAACCACAACCACCTGCAACTATGCCTCAGAAACGTGACTTCCAAAGGAACCAGCTGATCCTCGGGCCTTCTCTTAAGAGGCCAGGATAAAACTTGGAGATGAGGTATACACATCGTTTAGGCAGCAAAATAAATAAAGGAAAGACTGAAAGATAACGCCTTTTTGGAACTAAGTGTAAAGAGATCGATTACCTAATGTTGCTGCCAGAATGAAGTTGTCTAACGCAAGATCTCGGCTCCTCTTCAAGGGTGCAGAACTCCAAACCCGTCCACGCTCCACAATCTCCCCACCCTGAGCCAAAAGCTGAGGGAGTCGCTTCCCTCCTCGACCCCGACTCCGCCTAAAGGGGAAAGAAAAAAAGACCCCAAGCCCTAAGTAGAAACGTGAGCCCAAGTGCAATAGCGTCTCCAATTGCCTCAAAGGCAACATCCACAGCCCATCTCCTTTCTGGAAGCCAACCCTCCACCTCCTACCTTACTACTTCACAGCAGAGACCAGAATCCTCGTCTCTTCCATCGCTGCACCTCGGTACCCAAACCCCAGACCCACCCGACCGCACCCCAGCCTCCCGGGGCTCCCCGAGGCGTGCACGTCCCCACCTCGCCCGCAACATCACGCTTCTGGAGCCGGCCGCCCGCAGGCACGCGGGTCCCCGCCGTCGCCGCCCCCCGAGCCGGTCCAGGGGCAGCCGCCGGTGGGCTGGGTGGGGCCGCCCTCCCGGACGTCCCATCCCCCCGGCAGGGCGCGGAGGGGGAGGGGTCCCCGCGCCTCACCTACGGCTCCGCCCTCCCCGGGGGCGCGCTGCCGGGACCCAGCCAGGGCCGTGGGGAGGAGCGGGCGCAGGAGAGCCGAGGGCCCCGGCGCCAGCGACGGGCGGGACGCTCCCGGCGCCGCCCGATCCCGAGCTGCCGCCACCGCGGCCGTCTCACCCTCCTCTCGGCTGCCGATGCCGCTGCCCGCCCGGGCGCCGCCGCCGCCGCCACTACCGCCGCCGCCACAGCTCGGCCCGGGCGCCCGACGTCACCGCGCCCCGCCCCCTGCGCGAGCCCTCAGCCCCGCCCCGGGCCCACGTCAGCGCGAGCCCCGCCCCCGCCCGGCCGCGCCCGCGGGCCGTCCCGCAGCCTCCTGGGAGCGCGACTCGGCCGCGCGCGGGCCTCGGGCGCCTGCCAGGGGGCCGGTGGGCCGGGGGCTGGCGGGCGCGGGCGCACAAGCGCACACGCTCCCCGCGCGGGGCGCGCGGCGTCTGTCTCCTCCCGCTTGCCGTAGGAGGCGGCGCGGCGCCGACCGTGGGCAACCCCCGCCGCCTCAGCGGACCGGTGCCTCGGAGTCGGGGCCCTGGTCTCCCGGGGCAGGTGGGTTTCCCGCCCCGAGGCCCTCGGACTGTCCGCACCGCCCGGGAGACCCCGCCGGCGGCCTGTCCGCGGCTCACCTCGGCGGCCTTCCCTGTCCTCGCGGGCGGCAGGTGGCCCCGCGTCGGGCGCCCCGGTTTGGGTGCCGAAGCGCTGGCAGGTTTCCTAGTCTGAGGCGCGCACCGTTACTGTGAGGCTGTAGGTAAGCTGTCGCCGCCCCAAGAGTGAAGATGTGGGTTGTTTGCAGCCGCGGCCAGCGAGTGTTTTGTCAGTAACCAAACACCCCGAGAGCCGTTGAGCCACAGCAGCGTGAGCTCCCTCGTGCTCCCACCGCCACCTTCGCGGCCCTGCTCAGGGTCCTCGCTCGTCACCTCGCGCCCCTCCGCCCAGCGTCGCCGCCCTCGGGTTCCCCCGGCCGCGGTCCCGCGACACCGTCGCCCCCTTCTGTACGTTCAGGACCGCTGCCAGGGGACGGCGCGGTCCTGCCGAACGAAGCGTCCTGAAGCATTTGGTTTTCTCGGACTCTTCACTCAGGAAGAGCCTACACACACACACACACCCGTGACCGTTTCTCACGGTCCTCCTCACCTGACTGCCGGTCCACTCGTCCTGTAAGCTCCCCAGCGGTGTGAGGAGGTGGAAGGAAAGCAAAGTGGACTTCATGCTACCTACCTGGTTTCTCCTCGCCCATCCTCTACTTGTGTGACCTTGGGAAGATCACAGTACTTCTGGGTCCTTCTTTTCTTAACCGTAAAGTAGGGTGTGGACGAGATGTCTCAGGTTTATCTTCAGACCTTGAAATGTGTGGGTTTGAAGAGTGGAGGATGCTAAGTTAAGCATTGCTGTGCCTACACAGGAGTACTGTCCACATCACAGGCTTAGAAAATTTTTTGGTTTCTCTTTTTTTGTCATTCCACTGTACTTGTTTCTTATTCCCTACTCTGCCTTACATATCTTTTTTTTTTTTTAATCTACATTGAAGTGGTTTTTTTTTTTTTTTTTCTTTCACTTTTTTGACCACCTCGCACAGCATTCGGAATCTTAGTTCCCCGACCAGGGATGGAACCCATTCCCCTTGCACTGGAAACTTGGAGTCTAAAACCACTGGACCACCAGGAAAGTCCCAGGGTTTGTTTTTGTTTTTTTTTAATTAAAGCTGGCTGAGTAGTTCTTTAATTGCCTCCTCTTCCTAAAACCCTGTTAAAATGCTCATAAAGAAATGAAAAATGATACAAGCCCATAGAGAACAGAAAAGGGAAAGGGAGCCACCAATTTTTTTTTTTTTTAATTTTACACCCAGAAAGTGAGTGTGGTCTGATTAAACAAAATGGAAGAAACCATAGTTTGGAATATGTGTAGAGAGTGGGTACTGCAGTTGAGGAAGGAGGCCTAGCAGCCAGAAGTGATTTAAAGAAACTGAAATTTGGAGACATCAGCATGACAGACCAAGAGTGAGAAGCAGGGATGAAAACAAGGAAACTAAATAAAGGTTTCTATGTAGAATAGCAGTACCCCAGCCCTCCCCACCCCATACCTCAGATACAATAGCTAGGCATTTATCCCAGGCTAAAAGTCAAGTTCTTATAATCTCTGGGGAGCATTTAATGACTAAGAGTAAAGCATTCTTTATTCTGGCACAATAGCCAGCTTCCTACCCACTCACCCTAGAGTGAAGTTGTGCAAGTTGGCAAGACCTTCCCAAGTTCTAAAGATTCGTCATCAGCGTCCAACTATCTCATCTTAAATATGAATAGATAACCAAGGGCTGTTAGGTATTTAAGGGAAGTCTCCAACTTGGGGCTGACAGAGGAGAAAATGTGACCATAGAGGAAAAAGAAACTTCAGAGAACTTAAAAGAATATAGTATGTCCCAAACTGTTAGAGCTATGAAACAAGGATAATATACTCATATAAGTTAACACTCCAGGAATAAAAAGTAAGTCTTAAATTAGAAATAAGAAATTGCCAAAATTGTAAATTCACTTTTGTTAAGAGGTAAAGTCCATGAAGTTTTAAGGAAAATAGAAGAAATATGCAGAGATGGGAATTGCAAGAGAAAATATAAGAAAAAGTCAATCTGACAGGACTAATATTACAAGAGAAAGAGGAGACAGTAAAAGATGGAAAATTATCCCAAAAATAATGGAAGAAACTTTCCCAGAGGTAAAAAAATGTCCACTGGTGGAGAGCAAAAACAACCTTGTAAAATGTTAAAACGCTGAAAATACAAGAAGGTCCTGAATTTCCCAGGAAAAAGTGATCCATGAAAGAGTAAGACTGTGATTAGAATTTTTACCAGCAACAGTAGATATGAGAAGATAACAAAGACCTTCAAGTTTCTGAGGGAAATAGTTCTTCAGCTTGAAATTCTAGGAATTTTTTTTATTAAAAAAAAACTATTCCTAGCTGAACTATCATTAAAAGATCAGAATGAAAACACTTTCAGATATGCAGAGATTGAAAACGTCAAGTGCCCACATAGGCTTTTTTTCAGTTACTTAACGATGAGGTAGAAATGAGATATCTGATAACACTATTGACCAGAAATCAGTGGATCTAATTCAGAAGTAAAGGGATGTCCCAAGAGCTAGGCTAGGGCTTCCCTGGTGGGCCAGTGGTTGAGAATCTGCCTTCCAACACAAGGGACATGAGTTCGATATCTAGTCGGGAGAACTATGATCCAACAAGCCACAGGGCAGCTGAGCCCTTGTGCCATAACTACTGAGCCTGCGCCTTCTAGAGCTGGTGCTGTGCAACAAGGGAAGCCCCCTTGTTCTGCAATGAAGACCCAGCACAGCCAAAAATTAATAAATAAATAGCTAGGCTAGATTGGGGTGGAAGGATAAGCATTCTAGGAGAGAAATCTGAAAAAAAATTGAATAATTACTAGATAGAAAGCTTAGTGCTGGTTTCTAATCTTGCTATGGTTAAAGCATGGTTTATAAATTATACTGATGTTGACAATGTAATGGTAAAAATATGACTGGTAGTTGAAGATGTGAAGCAGAGAGAGGAAAGGTAGAGGTAAAAGCACTCCAGAGATGATGTCTGTACTTGGCAGAATCAGAAACAGTTGCTAAAATGTACTGTAAGAAGTAGGAATAGTGGCCAGTGAAGAAGTGAGGAATTATTAGACTTATTGAGAGGATGAGAAGATACAAAGTATAGGGTTTATAATTAAGCTAAATTGTGATCAAGAAATAGAAGACTTAATATTGTTACAATAAGCAGTACTCCTTTATTTGTTCTACAGATTCTATGCAACCCTATCAAAAACTGGCTCAGATGGTAAAGCGTCTTGTTTACAATGCGAGAGACCTGGGTTCGATCCCTGGGTCGGGAAGATCCTCTGGAGAAGGAAATGGCATCCCACTCCAGTACTCTTTCCTGGATAATCCCATAGACAGAGAAGCCTGGTAAGCTACAGTCCATTGGGTCGCAAAGAGTCGGACGTGACTGAGCTACTTCACTGTCACTGTCTATCAAAAACCCCAGTTGCTTTTTTTTTTACCCCAGAAATTGACAAGCAGATCCTAAAATTCACATGGCAGTGCAAGGGACTCAGAATAGCCAAAAGAATCATGAAGGAAAAAGTTGAAACATTCATTCTTCCTGATTTCAAAGCTAACTATAAAACTACAATAATCAAGGTAATATGTGGTACTGGAATAATAATAGAAGTATATATCGTGGGAAATAATTGAGAGTTCATAAATAACCCACACATTTGTGGGCATTTGATTCACTGAGGAACTAATAGTCTTCTCAACAAAGGGTACTGGGACAAATTGTATAACCACATGCAAAAAAAAGGAAATCGGACCCCTACCTCACATACACAAAAACTAATTCACAGTGGATCACAGGCCTAAATATACATGCTGAAACTACAGTAATTTTGTTAAAAGCAGGTGTAAATCTTTATGACCTTGGATTAGGCAATAGTTTCTTAGCTATGAAACCAAAACTGTGACAAAATTTTAAAACTGGACTCCATCAAAATGGAATATACAAAACCTTTTTATGTTCAGCTTTAAAAAGGAAGGATAGTCTGACACATGCTACAGTAGGGTGAGCTTTGGAGACATTATGCCAAATGAAATACCCCAATCACAAAAGGACTATACATGGTACAATTTCACTTATATGAGGTACCGGGAATAGTAAAAGCCATAGAGACAGAAAGCATAAGAGTGGTTGCCATAGGTTGGGGAAAGACAGATGGCCGTTTGCAAACCAACCAAACCTTCCAACACCTTGATCTTGGATATCCAGCCTCCAGAAATGTGTAAAATACATTACTGTTATTTAAGCTGTCCAGTCTGTGATATTATGTCAGCCCTACCAGACTAATAACAGATTTTGGTACTGAGAAGTGGGGTGCCACTGTAACAAATACCTTAAAAATATGGAAGGGGCTTTGCTAGTGGGTAATGAATAGAGGCTTCCCAGGTGGCACTAGTGATAAAGAAACTGCCTGCCATCATCGGAGACGCAAAAGACTCAGGTTTGATCCCTGGGTGGGAAAGATCCCCTGGAGGAGGCCATGGCAACCCACTCCAGTATTCTTGCCTTGAGAATCCCAAAGAGTTGGATGTGACTGAAGCAGCTTAGCACAACACAGCACACAATGAGTAGAAACCCAAAGGTTTTTGAAGTGCGTTTTGGGAAAAGCCTAGATTACCTTGAAGAGACACTTTTAGTAGAATTAATGCAAGTTTAAAGGTGACTGTGATGAAATCTCAGGAATGAGGAGCATGCTATTGGAAACCAGAGGAAAGGTGACCCTATTTATAAAGTGGCAGAGAAGGCCAAACTGTTTCCTAGTATCTGTGGAAGGTAGAAATGAAAAGTAATGAACTTTGATATTTAGCTGCAGAGATTGCTGACCAGTGTTTGTGGTGCAGCCACATTTCTTCTTACTGCTTAGAGTATACAGGAGGTGAGAGAGAAATTAAAGGAGTTGTTAAGCAAAAATAAACCAGAAGTTGAAGATTTGGAAAATTCTTAGCTTATCTGCAGTACTGTAACTTGCAAGAAAAATAAATTTGTGATCATTTTGCTGCTTCTGCTAAGTCACGTCCGTCATGTCCAACTCTGTGTGACCCCATAGACTGGCAGCCCACCAGGCTCCCCTGTCCCTGGGATTCTCCAGGTAAGAACACTGGAGTGGGTTGCCATTTCCTTGTCCAGTGCATGAAAGTGAAAAGTGAAAGTGAAGTCGCCCAGTCGTGTCCGACTCTTCGCGACCCCATGGACTGTAGCCTGCCAGGCTCCTCCGTCCATGGGATTTTCCAGGCAAGAGTACTGGAGTGGGTTGCCATTGCCTTCTCCAGATCATTTTGTAATATGTTTAAATGTCAAATCACTATGTTGTACACCTGAAACTAACATGATAAGGTACATCAACTATACTTCAGTTTTAAAAAAAGAAATGCACATTTGGTCATTCAGACAACCAAAATATATCTCTCATATATATTTGGTCTTCATCCAAGGTTCTTGACACAGCTCCCAAAACCCTTGGAATTTCCTGAGGGACAAGAGCAACAGGAACTTCTTTTGTAGTGTTCAGTCCTTGCTCCTTAGTTCCTGAAATCACTTTCAGAGCCATAAAGGTGAAATGGGTATCCTGTTATTTAAGTGTTTATGTTAATGAAAGCCCTAGGATGGAGGTCCTTAGCAAAGGACCCAACCAGGGAATACAGCGTTTGAACTTCAGCCCCACCCCCTTACCTCCACGGAGGGGAGAGAAACTAGAGGCTGAATCAGTTGCCAATGATCAATGATTTGATCAATCATATCTAAGTAATGAAGGCTCCACAACATTCCGCAGGGACAGAATTCAGAGAGCTGCCTATTGGTGAATGCCTGGAAAAGTGGGGAGAGTGGCAAGCAGGAGGGGGCTTGTTACCTCTGCACCCTCTCCCCATGCCTTGCCTTGTGCGTCTCTTCCATCTGGCTGTTCTTTTTATAATAAGCCAGTCATCCAGTGTGTAAAAATTTTTCTCTGAGTTCTGTGAGCCACTCTGGCAAATTCATCAAACCCAAGAAGGCAGTCATGAGACTCTCTGATTAATAACCCAGTCAGTCAGAAGTATAGGTCACAGCCTGGACTTGCAGTTAGCATCCTGAGTTGGGAGAGATTGTTGGAACCTGTAGTTTGTGGCCAGTGGGTCAGAGCACAGGTAACAACCTGGCTGGCACCTGGCATGCTGAGATGGGGAGAGGGGTGTATAGCAGTCTGTGACCTGCACAGCCTGATGCTGTCTCTGTGTAGATAATGTCAAAATTGAGTCAAGATGTAGTCAAGATGTACACCCAGCTGGTACCCAGAGACTTGCTCCTTGTTGGTGTGGGGAACCACCTCACTCCTCACATGTTGGAATTATGTGCAGAACCCAGTTACTATCCATATTACACAAAAAGAAAATGTCCCAGGGAACATGTCAAGGGTGTAGCTGGACAACCATTTGATAAACAGATCATGGGTCCAATTCATGGATTTCATCAGTCATCTCATACGTAGCCAGGAATAAAACTAAGATTATACCGGCAGAAACACTGCCAATTTGGACTAAGGGCATAGAGACAAGAAAATGGAGAAATGCTGTCAGACTTCTGAGATTCTTAGGATAGGACACTAGAGCTATCTGGCTGCCAGTTACATTACCCGTCAAGAAAACGGAAAAATGACAACAAACAGGATTCAGAGATCAACACAGCTGCTACTCCAGCCACCAGCCCACAGAATACAAGTCTGGGGGGCAAGGCTGTCTTCTTGGTTTCAGTGAAGCCTGCTACCAACCAGTGCCTCAGGAATAAAACTGCTGCCCAGGGCTGAGGGGATGGAGCCACCACTTAGGACCAAGAGAATAAGGTTGCCACCCCAGTGGGCCCAGAGGGCAGAGCATTGAGCCCAAAAAGGTTCGTCTTTGAGTCTTAAAAGAGGCTCAGTTCGGGGCATGCTTTGGACCAATTCCCTTTTCTGATTTCTCTTTTTTAGAATGGAATATCTCTGTGTCCCTGTCTCAGCATTATATTTTGGAAGCACATAACTTGTATCACAGGCTCACAGCTAGGGAGGAATTTTGCCTTAGAATGAATCATATCTCAAGTCTGAAGCATACCCAAGGATCAGATTAGACTGTGCTTAGAGTGGATGCTGGAATGGATTAAGACTTGGGATTGGGGTGAATGTGTTTTGCATGTGAGAAGGACAAGGATTTGGGTATCCAGAGGACAGCGTGTTTTGGACTGAACCGCGTTCTCCCAAAATTTATGTGTGGAAGCCCTAATCCACATGTGTCCGTATTTGGCAACAAGGTTAAAGAGCCAGTTGAGGTTAAATGAGATCATATACTGTCTGGGGTATTTTGTTATGTCAGCCCTAGTGGGCTGATTGAGACAGCACCAGGAAAGAACAGAGAGCTCACAGAATGAGAAAAAAATTTTGCAAACCATATACCTAATATTTTATTTAGAACATTTAAATAATTCTTAAAACTCAACAACAAAAATACAACTCATTAAAAAATGGGTACAGTATTTGAATAGATATTTCTCTAAAGAAATTGTATAAATAGCCAATAAGTATGTATAAAAATGCTCAGCGTCATCAGTTATTAGGGAAATGCAGTGGAAGCCACTTCACACCCATTAGGATGGCCATAATCAAAAAGGTGTGTAACTGTCAGTGAGAAATCAGAACCCTCCCAGACACCTGGTGGAAATGTGTGACAGCCTGACCCTTACCTTCTGGGGGCTTCCCAGACAGTGCAGTGGTTAAGACTGCCCTTCTACTGCAGGGAGCACGGGTTTGATCCCTGCTCCGGGAACCAAGATCTCACACGCCACATGGTGTAGCAAAAATAAAAAAACAGCAATTCTACACCTAGCTGTATACGTAAGAGAATTTAAAATATCCACACAAAACCACAATATTTTGTATATGAATGCTATAGCATCATTATTCACAATCGCTGAGCAATGGAAACTAAATCATGACTAAATTACCAGAAACCACAATTTTTAATTTCTGGCCTGAAAGAAAGTAAAGGCATTGTTCTCAAAGACTCAGTAGCTTATAAGAAAGTGAATATTTATTTCTAACTGAGCTGGAATTTGGCAGGTGGAGGGAGGGGCAGTCAGCTGCTGTGCTGTGCTGTATCAGATCCACCTGCCTCCCATTCAAGGAGCCAGGCTAAAGGAGTAGCAGTCCCCTGCACCTTGTTCTCCTCATGATGGAGAACAAGCACACAGGTGGGAAGCAGAGGAGACGCGCTGCAGCCTCTGCCCAGGTGTGCCTTACGTCCTGTGCGCTCGGGCGTCATTGACCAGAGTGAGTCACATAGTGAGGCCCAGCGTGATGGTGTAGGAGAGTGTATGCCTTTCCCCTTAAGAAAGCTTCCTAAAAAAATTGTGTACACCACTTCGGTTTATATTCCATGGTAAGAGCTTAGCTCATGGCCATTCCTTGCTGAAGGGCAAATTGGAAATACAGATTTTATTGTGGATGGGCATTTATCCAGTTAAAATTAAGTTATATCACTTAAATAATATAGACTGAGAGACAACTATCAGTCTGCCAGAAACTTCTAAAACAGTTGTTTAGTTGCTCACTCATGTCCAACTCTTTGTGACCCCATGAACTATAGCTCACCAGGCTCTTCATGGGATTTTCCCAGCAAGAATACTGGACTGGGTTGCCATTTCCTTCTCCAGGGGACCTTCCTGACCCAGGGATCAAACCCATGTCTCCTGCATTGGCAGGCGGATTCTTTACCAAAGAGCCACAAAGGAAGCCTCTAAAACAATGATATTTTAAAATTTTAAATAGACATTAGATGCATCTGAAGAACAAAATGAGGTAGAAGATGCAATGGAATAATTAAACTGCCTAATTAAACCGCTTAATAAACTCTCAAACTGCTTAGAATGCAACTCAGAGAGACAGGGAGATGAAAATATGATGAGTTTAAAGATGGGGTAGAGAAGGCAGTCTCCTACTTTAAGCCTACTAAGAGAATTTAAGGAGATTATAATGGAAGGAGGTAAGTGTCTGTTCATATAATGGATGAGGACTTTCCAAACCAATAAGCAAAGTAAATCTACAGATCAGGAGTCGCTAAGAACAGAATCAGTCAAAAGAAATCCAACCTAGATACAATGCAGTGGAACTGAGAACCTAAAGGACAACACGTCTTAAATTCACTTGTGTTGGTTTCTCAGGACTTCTGGAACAGAATGCCACAGCTGAGTGGCTTAACATCACAGGAATTTAGAGTCACAGTTCCAGAGGCTCAGTTCAGTTCAGCTCAGTCCCTCACTCGTGTCCAACTCTGTAACCCCATGGACTGCAGCATGCTAGGCTTCCTGTCCATCACCAACTCCTGGAGCTTGCTCAGACTCATATCCATTGAGTTGGTGACACCATCCAACCATCTCATCCTCTGTCATACCCTTCTGCCTCCAGTCTTTCTCAGCATCAGGGTCTTTTCCAATGAGTCAGTTCTTCGCTTCAGGTGGCCAGAGTATTGGAGCCTCGACATCAGTCCTTCCAGTGAGTATTCAGGACTGATTTTCTTTAGGATTGACTGGTTGGTTCTCCTTATAGTCCAAGGCAACTTTCAAGTCTTCTCCAATACCACAGTTCAAAAGCATCAATTCTTTGGTGCTCAGCTTTCTTTATGGTCCAGCTCTCACATCCATACATGACTGCTGGAAAAACCACAGCTTTGACTGTATGGACCTTTGTCGGCAATTAATGTCTCTGTTTTTTAATATTCTGTCTAGGCTTTTCATAGCTTTTCTTCCAAGCAGCAAGCATCTTTTAATTTCATGGCTGCAGTCACCGTCTGCAGTGATTTTGGAGCCCAAGAAAATAAAGTCTGTCATTGTTTCCATTGTTTACCCATCTGTTCGCCATGAAGTGATGGGATCGGATGCCATAATCTTTGTTTTTTGAATGTTGAGTTTTAAGCCAGCTTTTTCACTCTCCTCTTTCACTTTCATCAAGACACTCTTTAGTACTTCGCTTTCTGCCATGAGGGTGGTGTCATCTGCATATCTGAGGTTATTGATATTTCTCTTGGCAATCTTGATTCCAGCTTGTGCTTCATCCAGCCCAGTGTTTCTCATGATGTGCTCTGCATAAAAGTTAAAAAAGCAGGGCAATAGTATACAGCCTTGACATATTCCTTTCCCAATTTGGAACCAGTCCATTCTTCCATGTCCAGTTCTAATTGTTGCTTCTTGACCTGCATACAGGTTTCTCAGGAGTCAGGTGAGGTAATCTGGTATTCCCATCTCTATCAGAATTTTCCACAGTTTGTTGTGATCCACACAGTCAAAGGCTTTAGCATAGTCAATGAAGCAGATGTTTTTCTGAATTTTTCTTGCCAGCAGATGTTGGCAATTTGATCTCTGATTCCTCTGCTTTAGAGGTGTGTGGTCTAAAATCAAGGTGACAGCAGGGCCTTGCTCCCTCTAAACAGGAGGGGGAGTCCTTTCTATCTCCCTTTTTTCTGGTAATCTGCCAGCAGTCCTTGGCATTCCATGGCTTGCATCTGCAGCACTGCACTCTCTGCCTCCCATCTGTGTATCTGTCTCTTTTCCTCTTCTGATAAGGAACCCAGTTATATTGGATTAAGGGCCCACCCTCCTCCAGTGCAACCTTACCTTAACTAATTGTGTCCAAAGTAAGGTTCCATTCTTAAACGCTGGAGGTTAGGACTTTAACCTGTCTTTTTGAGGAATACAGTTCAACCTATAACAGGAGATCAAATAAAAGATCGATTCACTTACAAAGGAATAGTAATTGGACTGATGGCAGACTTATGAACACACAAGGGAAACCAGAAGATAGTAGAATAATGCCTCCAAGTGCTGACAGAAAGTAACTGTCATCAGAATTGTGTCCCCCGTAACACTAATGGACAGTATCAAGGACAGAATAATGACAGTTTCAAATAAACAAAAGCACATGGTTAATTACCAACTGATATTCATTAAAGGAAGATCTAAATGATACTTCAGAGAAAAATAATCCTAGAAAAGGGTTTGAAAGACAGCAAGATGGTGATCAGAAAAATTTGTGAACATGGATGTATCTAACCAGGCACTGTAACTTCCCAAAACTGACTGAAGAAGTAGTAGAAGTCTAAACATTCCTTTAGAAAAGAAATTTGGTTGGTAGTAAATCAGTCAAAAATCTCCCACTTAAAAAAATGTCCAGAATGTTTTATAGATCTGTTTCTTAGAAATACTCAAGGAAAAGCTCATTTTAAACTTATTCCAAGTCTTCTAGAGAATTTACCAAAAAAAAAAAAAAGAAAATTCTCCACTCCAGCTCATTTAGTGAAGTTATCAAATATTGATACAAAAGCCAGACAGGGATAGTATAAGAACATTAAATTACAAAGCAATTATATGAAGAAAGGTGCAAAGATGTTAGTAGCAAACCGATAAAATGTATTTAAGAAATAGTATATTATAACTAAGTTGAGTTTACCCAAGTGTACAAATGTGAATTAATATTAGAAAATCAGTGAAATTTACCATAATATATTGAAAAGATCATATCAATAGATGCAGAAGAAATATTTTTATGACAAAGAAAACTTAGCAAAATGATTATGAAGGGAAGCTATAATAAAAAGCTATTTATAAATGTGTATAGCAAACATTTTTTTTTGATGGAAAAACACAAAAAGCATCTCTTTAAATTTAGAGACAAGACAAAACCCACTGTTGTCACTTCCATCAGTGTTCTATTCTCATCCTGACTGGCACACTAACACAGGAAAGGAAATTTATAAGGATAATAAAGGAAGAGATATAACTATTATTACTCACAGATGATATGATTGTCATCTTAGGGTTTTCTGCATTAAAAAATGAGACTAGGAACTTCCCTGTCAGTCCAGTGATTAAGACTTCATGCTTGCACTATAGGTTCAATCCCTAGTTGGGGATCTAAGATTCCATACGCTGTGTGCTATGGCCAAAAAAACACACAAAATTGAGACTGAAATCAGACTTACTAAAATAATTTAGTACTGTATCTAGATAAAAGATAAATATACAGAATCAAGCATATTCTACACCCTAATTAGAAAATCTAGTTTTAAAAAATGATAACCAGAGAAAAATACATATATGCATGACCCATAAACATATTACTGCAGATGGTGACTACAGCCATGAAATTAAAAGACACTTTCTCCTTGGAGGAAAAGCTGTGACAAACCTAGGAAGTGTATTAAAAAGCAGAAATAGCACCTTGTCAACAAAGGTCCATATAGTCAAAGCTATGGTTTTTCCAGTAGTCATGTATCGATGTGAGAGTTGGACCATTAAGAAATCTCAGTGATGAAAAATTGATGCTTTGAAACTGTGGCATTGGAGAAGACTCTTGAAAATCCCTTGGACGGGAAGAAGATCAAACCAGTCAAACCCAAAGGAAATCGACTGTTAATATTCACTGGAAGGACTGATGCTGAAGCTGAAGCTGCAATACTTTGGCCACCTGATGTAAAGGGTTGACTCACTGGAAAAAAACCCTGATACTGGGAAAGATTGAGGGCAGGAGGAGAATGAGACAACAGAGGATGAGATGGTTGGATGGCATCACCAACTCAATGGACATGAGTTTAAGCAAATTCAGGGAGTTAGTGAAGGACAGGGAAGCCTGGCATGCTGCAGTCCATGGGATTGCAAAGAGTAGGACACAACTGCGAACTGAACCACACCAACATGACAAGCTGCAACTTATGATAAAAGAAATGTAAATTAGAAGGAGAGAAATATCTCTCATTAATAGATTGGGAAAAATTCAAAAGCTTGACAATACTCTGTGAGTGTGGCAGTGAGGGAAAAACGAGAGAGAGATCCTCCTACACAGCTGGTAAGGATAGAGAATGGCACAACCCCTCAAAGGGGTCCTTAAGAATTATCAAACAAAGCTACATATGTGTACCTTTTAACTCAGCTATACATTTTCTAGGGATTTACCCTGCATAGGCACCTCCACAAACATTACACAACATACACATAAGGTTACCCACTCAGGCTTTATTTGTAGTAGTAAAACATTGGAACATAGTATAAACTGTGATAAATATATACAATAAAGAAATGCAAATATAATAACCTATAATGGAAAAGGATCTGGAAAAATACGTATGTATAATATATATTAACTTTTACTGTACATCTAAAACATTGTAAATCAACTGTACTTCAACTTATAAAAATACAGGGGTAAAAACAAATGAGAAAGATTTCTGTAGACTGATAAAAGAGTGCTGTATAGGATACATTGTTAAGCCCAAAAGAGCCTATAGTATGTTACATTTTGTGTAAGAAAAAAAGAAACTGTTTGCTTATTTTCCTGAAAAGAAACACAGGAGGGATAAACCATATATTAATTGTTAACTATTCAGTATGATAAGCCATACATAAATTATCTCCTGTATCAGCCTGCTAGGGCTGCCTAACATACCACAGCCTGAGTGGCTTAAACAAGAGAAACTTTCTCAAAGTTCTGAGGTTGGAAGCCTAAGACAGGGTGCCAGAAAAATTTGGTTTCTGGTCAGGCGTTCTTACCTGGCTTGCAGATGGCCTCCTTGCTGTGTCCTCACTTGGCCCTTTCCCCATGCAAGTGCACAAGGAGGGAGAGAATGCTCGGGTGTCTCTTCCTCTTCTCTTAAGGTCACCGGTCTTCTCTGACCAGAGACTCACCCATGTGATCTCATTTAACCTTAGTTTCCTCTGTAAAAGCTTAATCTCCAAACACAGTCACGTTAGGGGTTTCTGCTTCACCATACACATTTTGGTGGTGGTTTAGTCACCGAGTCGTGTCCTTCTCTTGCGACCCCGTGGACCGTAGCCTGCCAGGCTCCTCTGTCCATGGAATTCTCTAGGCAAGAATACTGGAGTGGGTTGCCATTTCCCTCTCCAGGGGATCTTCCCAACCCAGGAATCAAAGCCAGGTCTCCTGCATTGCAGGCAGATTCTTTACCAACTGAGCTATGAGGGAAGCCCAACTCATTTTGGAAGCCCAATACACATTTTGGAGGAACACACCCGTAAATTACCTCTGGGATTTGAGTGGAATGGATGGATATAGTAATGAGATTTCTCGGAGCATATCATTATTTATAAAGTTTTACATTTTTAGTCACATAAATGGTTTACATATTTTAAATATATGAGTTCAAAAAACAATGAAGCAAATGAACCTAGTTTTATCAAATGGATATGTAACCACATTGACAAAAGTTTCATTGAAGTCACTTTTGAACATAGTGTTCTCATGTACACCCTGGAAGATAGTCTTAACAGCTACAAAGAAATTTTGGAAATTACTTCAGTTTGTTGTTGGTAGCATCAGTGGAATAGCAGTTCTGGAAGTAGTTTATCTTTTTTGTAGAACAGAGCAAACTAGTGACTTTACTGATGTCATTATGTGAGGTAGGAAGTTCACCTGTGGGATGGGGAAAGGAGAAGAGGAACCCTACAGTGGGGTTTGGATTAAAGGTGTCTTTGTGAACTGATTTTCCCCCGGACCTGTCCTCTCAAAGGGTCTGCAAGCAAAGAAGTTCCAGTAGCAGGGACAACACAGCAAGAGCCAGGTGGGATGGGTTACAGGAGAGGAATCCCAAGTTAGGGAGCTCCAGGTTTTTATAACAGGCTGCCTGCAGACATGCCTGACTTTTGCCTTGTGCCTTATAGATATTGTCTTATTATACTGAATAATAATAATCTTGTTCTGGTGGGATACATTACCTCCAGCCTCCAAGGCTACTCACTGTCAACTTTAAAAATAAGATAGGTCATTATATCACCAGCAAAAAGAGTTTATTTGGGAATAGCTAGAGGAGTTGCAATTCTGGAATGCAAGCTCTGGCAGACCATGGGCATCAGAGAACAAAGGAGGGGAACCTGCTTTTGTAGAGAAATTGGGGTTTAGGAGGGGCTGTTCTAAATGAAAGTTCACCGAAGGAAAGTCAGAGTTCAGGGTAGCGCTAATTCATCATTGACTGAGCTGCAGAGTTTTCCATTGGATGGGCTTGTTGCTGGGTGAGAAGAAAGTCTTCCTTCCTCCTGCTGGGTTGTAGAGGGACCTTCTTGCTGGAGAGGCAAACAGGTCTGTCCTATTTGGGGTACTTGACAAGGAGTGTTAGGGCGCGAGAGTTCCCTCTAAAGAACTTCCTGACTTTAATTGTAGTTGAGGTTTCCTGTGTTAATTTTCACATCGTTATTCAAATACTTTGAAAAGATAATTCAAAACAAAAGGACAATTTGTGGCTCTCTGTTCACAAGTCATGAAGAAATATGAGATCATGGAGACCTATCTCCCAGTAGCCAGTTTATGGGTCATTCTACAAAGCAACTGGTCATAGTTCATTAAAAATTAATGTCTGGACTTCTCTGGTGGGTCCAGTGGATAAGAATCCACCTGCTAACACAGGAGACATGGGTTCAATCCCTAATCTGGGAAAATCCCATGTGCTGCAGAGCAACTAAGGCCATCCGCCAAAACTAGAGAAAGCCCACACGGAACAAAGACCCACTGCAGTCAAAAATAATAATAATGAAATAAAAGCATTTTAAAAATATTAATATCCGAGCAAACCTTGTTAGTGTCCTTCCCACATTCCCTCAACATTTCCACCTCAGTGTGTTCTCTTGGTGTCTCTCTTCCAGATTTTGCATTTCTTTGCCTGAGTGTTTTTTGCCTGAGCTTCTGCCTAAGGCTGGTGGGGAATCAGCTCCTTTAGGAGCAGCTTGTGAGCAATGACTGATGAAAGTTGGAACATAGATTATCCCAGGTCCCTTGCCTTCTGTGTGGGTGACTCTGAGGCATAGGTTGTAACTAACTCCCTGAGTTCCCCAACAGTAGAAAGCAGCTTCCTTCCATCATAACTTGCTTGATGACACACCCTATTGTTTGGTCTCATTCCGTGTCTCGCCTCCCTGTGACATTACTGGTGTTTCCTGAGTTTACCTCTCAAATAAGCTACTTCTAGTTGAATCTTTGTCTCAGGTCCATTCTGGTAGAACTCAAAATAAGACATGTCCCTGTGGAAATGTCAAACATGCAGTCAGATGTGAGTCTGGAATTCAGAGGAGAGGTTCACACAATTTGTGAGTCGTCAGCAGAAAGATGGTATTTGTTCCAGTTGTCTATTGCAGCAAGAGAGATTACCCTAAAATTTCGTGGCTGAAAACAACCACTCTTTTTTTGTAACTCACAATTTTGTGAATCAGAAATTCAAGCCTGTCAGCCAGGCAATTCTTCTGTTCCACATGACATCACCTGAGGTCAGTCATTCCATGGTATTCAGCTGCCTCTGCAGGTAAAACTGTGAACAGAGATAGGAAACCAAAGGTGTCAACGGGGATGAAGTCCAAGCTCTGAAACTTCCAATAGTAAGAGGCCAGTGAGCTGAGGAGGAGCCAGCGCAGAGACTGGGCACTGCCGGCATCATATGCTGCTAATAAATCAGTGCACATTAAAAACTGACATTGTGAACATCTGTTGGGACCCAGGGGTATTGAATAATGTCCTCGAAACTAAAAAGGAACTTTGAGACCAAAACACGAAGGAGGCAACCCATAAAGTGCAGTCAGGAAGTTTATGTTGGCAACTTACAGTCATGATCCTGTGGACCAGCATCCAGGGGCATTCACAGCTGCAGTCTGTGTCACCAGAAGGGGTACCGGGGACTGGAAGGGGCCAGGCTAAAAATAGAACCTGCTACCAAGTGGGAAGCACGTCCACAGTGGTGGGAACCCAGGGTTTTTCTTCCCCCAGGGGTGTCTCGTGATCATTAACCGCCTGCATCAGCACAAGGCATTCTTCCAGCTTCCATATCAGATGAAGGCAAGGGTAAGTGTTGATAGGAAACTTAGAGGACTTGGATGCATTCCTGTGAGTGAACTGCAGCTCAGTCATGTGGAAAGAGGAGGGGTAGGACAGGGGGCCCAAGATGGGGCTGACAAAATGGAGTCAGTATGGTCCAGCCACATGGCATCACATGGACCATGACAAGAGCAGATATTCAGGTGAGTCAGTCGAAAGTTCGATTAACTGGTTCAAGGGAGAATGGGATGGGTGGAAATAGAATTGTGAGTATTAGCGGTTCTTCAGAGGATTTCTATTGTAAACAGGAATGGGGAAATGGGAGGTCAGCATTGTGTTCCCACATCCCTTTCTCTTCTTCCAAGATTCCATCTGACATCATCCACTTTTGCACTTCTGGTTTGGGACTTGTACATGGAGGCGTACTGGCTAGTGTGATAGCTTGGGATCCCCCTTTATTACCTATTTTATTTGCATAATGAGAAGATAGCTAAACTTGAGTAATAAGTATCTCCTACAGCACCTTTTAACTCCAAAGCTGCAGGGAGGAGGAAGAGGAGTTTTTTTTTTTTAATCATTTATTTCACCATACACAGTATTACCTAAGTTTAACCATTATATTTAAAGTTTTTATACCTGATAAATGTCCATATTTATGTGTAGGTGAAAAATGATTTTCCATAGTGAGGTTTATAGTTGCAGTTTTATGTCAAATTAAGCAGGCACAAATAGCAGAAGGCATTAATAGCAGAGTCTCAGGTGCAACACAGTTCAGTTCCGTTCAGTCCCTCAGTCATGTCCAACTCTTTGCTACCCTATGGACTGTAGTATGCCAGGCTTCCCTGTCCATCAGCAACTCATGGAGCTTGCTCAAACTCATGTTCATCGAGTTGGTGATGCCATCCAACCATCTCATCCTCTGCTGTCCCCTTTTTCTCCTACCTTCAGTCTTTCCCAGCATCAGGGTCTTTTCTGGTGAGTCAGTTCTTTGTTTCAGGTGGCCAAAGTAATAGAGCTTTAGCTTCAGCATCAGTCCTTCCAATGAATATTCAGGACTGATTTTCTTTAGGATGGACTGGTTGGATCTCCTTGCAGTCCAAAAGTCTTCTCGAATGCCACAGTTCAAAAGCATCAATTCTCTGGTGCTCAGCTTTCTTAATCGTCCAACTCTCACATCCATACATGACTACTGGAAAAACCATAGCTTTGTCTAGACGGCACTTTATCAACAAAGTAACATCTCTGCTTTTTTAATATGCTGTCTAGGTTTGTCATAGCTTTTCTTTCAAGGAGCAAGCGTCTTTTAATTTCATGGCTGCAGTCACCATCTGCAGTGATTCCAGAGCCCAAGAAAATAAAGTCTGTCACTGTTTCCATTGTTTACCCATCTATTTGCCATGAAGTGACCAGATGCCATTATCTGAATTATTTGAATGTTGAGTTTTAAGCTAGCTTTATCATTCTCCTCTTGCACCTTCAAGAGGCCCTTTAGTTCCTCTTCACTTTCTACTATAAGGGTGGTTTATCTGCCTATCTGAGGTTATTGATATTTTTCCTGGCAATCTTAATTCCAGCTTGTGCTTCACCCAGTCCAGCATTTTGCATGATATACTCTGCATATAAGTTAAATAAGCAGGGTGACAATATACAGCCTTGATGTATTCCTTTCCCAATTTGGAGCCAGTCCTTTGTTCCATGTCCAGTGGAACAGGTTTCTCAGTGCATACATGTTTCTCAGGAGGCAGGTAAGGTGGTCTGGTACTCCCATCTCTATCAGAATTTTCCACAGTTTGTTGTGATCCACACAAAGGCTTTAGCTTAGTCAATGAAGAAGAAGTAGATGTTTTTCTGCAATTCTCTTGCTTTTCCTGTGATCCAGCGGATGTTGGTGATTTGATCTCTGTGGTTCATCTGCGTTTTTTAAATCCAGCTTGAACAGCTGAAAGTTCTCAGTTCACATACTTTTGAAGCCTAGCTTGGAGAATTTTGAGCATTACTTTGCTAGTGTGTAAGATAAGTGCTGGGGTCCATATTGTGTCTTTATCCTTGCCCAGTTTTCCTTATCAAAACTGGAGACAGTAATAGTAAAGGTGTTATAAAGATTAAATAGGAAAAAAATCAATGCATGGAAAGTGCTCAGACTAGTGCACATGACTCACTGGGACTCTGTGGACTAGTAAACTCTTCCTAAGTACATAGTGGAGCTTCCTGGGTGGCGCTCATGGTAAAGAATCCCCCTGCCAGTGCAGGAGATGAAGCTTCAATCCCTGGGTAAGGAAGATCTTCTGGAGAAGGACATGGCAACCCACTGCCATTTCTTGGGAAATCCCATGGACAAAGGAGCCTGGTGGGCTACAGTCCATGGGGCTGCAAAGAGTCAGACACAACCGAGCAACTGAGCACACACATACACAAGTATATTGTAAGTCCTTGATAAAGTTAGCTAGTGTGTTATTACTGAGCAGTAAATCAACTGTTAGTAGAAGACATGACTTACAGTGGCTTAAATAAGAAGAGATTGTTCTGATGACCCAGCAGGCACCCTGGAACTAGGTGGTGCTAAAACCAGCTCATCTCTACAATGCCAGGGCTTGCCCCCACATCACTTCCCTTAGACGTTCCCTCGTGATTACACTCCCGCCAGTCACCACAGTCTCAAAGACATTCAAAGGTAGAAGCAGGAGGCAAGGAAACAATTTCTGCCCCAGTTCCTTTCTCTTACTAGGAAGGAAATACCTATTGGTGAGTTGTGCTTTTCAATATTGCCTTAGTTTGAGAAAGCCCTCTGACTAAGAAATGGAAGTGCTGGCTGTTGATGGTCCTAAGTGCACTGATATGGTCCACGAAAGGGGCAAGATGCACGAGGCACCCACTTGCTGCTGAAAGGGCATCTGATGTTGGGCATGTACACGCTGGAATACTACTCAGTCACAAAGAGAGAAATGATGCCATTTGCAGCAACATGGATAGACCTAGAGATTATCATACTATGTGAAATAAATCAAGACAAAGACAAATATCATGTGATATAACTCACACGTGAAATCTACAATATAACAGAAATGAACATATCTTCGAAACAGAAACAGCCTCACAGAGAACAGACATGTGGTTTCCAAAGGGGAAAGGGAGTCGGGAAGGGATAAATTAGGAGCTTCAGATTAGCAGATACACACTGCTATATATAAAACAGATAAATGACAAGATCCAACTGTAGAGCACAGAGAACTATATTCAGTACCCTATAATGAACTATAATGTGGAAACATGTTTTAAATAAAGGGCATCGGAAATCTCACAGTTTCAAGAACAAACTTCTAATTTCTACTATTGGATCTGGTCTTCTGCATCTCAGTAGCTGGCACTCCATCCTCCCAGTTACTCAGACCAAATGCTGGAGTCCTCCTTAACTCTTCTTTCTTACACATCACATTCAACTAGTTAATTAATGCTGTCAGATCTGCCTTCAGATTCTATCCAAAATCCAGTCACTCCCATCAACCCTGTCATTACTGTGCTGGCCCAACCCACCCTCATTCCTCACCTCCATTATTTCAGTCCTTTTTTGACCACTCTCTGCTTTCTCCCTACCCCCACTATCCTTTTAAAAGCTATATCATAATTATGTCACCTTCTGGTTCAAAACTCTCCAATCTCACTCAGAGTAAAATGAGGTTTTTTCTCATGGCCTAACTGTGACCTCACCTGCTCCTCATCTTCTAGCTCATCCTGCCTGGCTGCACTGACTTCCTTGCTGTTCTTCAGTCTTGCTGAGCATGGTCCCACCTCAAGACCCGCTCCTCCTCACAGGCACACAAAGCTTGACATTCCCCACCCCCGCTTCCTTCAGGCCCTCTTTTCCCCACTATTGCCACCTTCCCTGACCTTCTCCTGTTCTCCTTGCCTCCTCACTCTTTTCTTTTTCTCCATCTGACTTGCTGTGTGTATTTATATACAAGGATGTGATGTGCTTCCTTACTTATTTTCTATCTTTACCACAGAAATATAAATTCTGTGAGGGAAGGGACTTTCTTTCATTCCCTGTTTTACCCCTGGTGATTGCAACCAGGTGGGCAGCTGGGAAAACAATTGCTAAATGAATGAGCAAACAATGTTGAACATTCAGGTTATTTAAGTTTTGTGTGTACAAAGGTTTGTGCATATTCGCTGTATTTTATGGTTGATACCTTTTGTGAATAATTCTCAAAATAAGGTAAAGACATTTTTTAGCTTCTAGGAAAAGTTATCAAACTGCTTTCCAAAATATTTAAACCAACTAAATAGAAGATGGGGGCTTCCCAGGTGGTGCAGTGGTAAATAATCCACCTGTTAATACAAGAGATGTGGATTCGATCCCTGGATCAGGGAGATCCCCTGGAGTAGGAAATGGCAATGCACTCCAGTATTCTTTCCTGGGAAATTCCATGGACAGAGGAGAGCCTGGCAGGCTACAGTCCATGGAGTCACAAAGAGTTGGACTCAACTGAGCCCAAGCAGAAGGAACCAGTTATGTGATGCTCCTGCTAGACATTCTTGGTTGAAACTTTTCCATGTGTTTTGTAGGAAAGACTAGCAAAATTGATTATTTTTCCATATTTATCTGTAACCATAAACAGTGCTGTTGTTTTTTCCCTTCAGTTTTATGGAGATGTAGTTGACATACAAAACTATGTAAGTTTAGAGTGTTCAGCCTAATGATCTGACTTACATACATCATGAAATGATGATCACAGTAAGTCTAGTGAACACCCGTCACCTAAAGCAGATACAAAAATTAAAGACAAAATTGTTTCATTTTGATGAGAACATCAATAGTATATTTAAATAAATTAATATAATATTACTTTAAAAAATTAAAATCTCACCCACAGGCTTTCTCATGTTCATTCACCTGTTTGGTTCTGACCTATCCTTTTTGTTGTTGTTCAGTCACTCAGTTGTGTCCAGCTGTTTCGACCCCATGGACTGCAGTGCGCCAGGCTTCCCTGTCCTTCACCATCTCCTGGAGCTTGTTCAAACTCATACCCATCGAGTCGGTGATGCCATCCAACCATCTCATCCTCTATTGTCCCCTTCTCCTCCTATCCTTTGTGACTTTAATTAAAGGTGAACTTATTAACCTACTTTAAACACTCCTTCCTGTTTTCCTGCACTAAGGGCCATATTGGCCTCACAAGTTCTGGATTCTAAGTCCTGTTTACTAGCATTTATCTTACTTATAGAATTCTCACACTGGAGGGAAAGGCAGTTTTTTCTGCCTCCATGACTAAGCCCTTTTAAAAAATACCAGGTCCTTCCCCACAATATTTTCTTTGTCCTGTTAATATGAACATATGTATAGATTATATATGACCACTTGAGTCTATTTTATACAGTTGTATTTTTTCTGTTTTTGGCTGTGCTGGGACTTAGTTGCAGAATCTTTAGCTGTGGCATGTAAACTCTTAGTTGCAACACATGGATCTAGTTCCCTGGCCAGGGATGGAACCCAGGGATCCTGCATTGGGTGCGTGGAGTCTTACCGCTGGACCGCTATGGAAGTCCCACAGCCCTGGGTTTTTTTGGCCACATCGTGAGAAAAATGTATGAATATATATTGGTCTGTCCCTTCCTCCTTGTATCTTGCTCAGTGGTAAGAGTATCAGAACATCTTTTGTTCTAATGTTTCATCTTTGACCTCAGTTCCTGACACAGAGACTAGGAATCCTTTGGCATTTCTTGTGTGACGGGAGTGTCTCTTCTTCTGAGAAGGGGAGAGGGGCTGAGGACAGAGCTAATGATTGATCATGCCTCTGTGATGAAGCCTCCACAAAAACCCCAAAACTGGGGTTTAGAGAGCTTCTGGTTGGTGAACACATCCACGTATTGGGAGGGAAGCACGCCCCAACTCCTCAGGGACAGAGGCTCTCATGCTTGAGGCCCTCCCAAATCCAGGCCCTGTGTATCTTCTTATCCAGCTTTTCATCTGTGTCCTTTGTTACATAATACATGGGTAAACACAGGTTACTATCTCCCTGCATTCTGTGCCCTGTTCTAGCAAATAAGCAAGAAGGTGGGCAATAAGAACCTCTGATTTGTAGCCAACTCAGACAGCTTTTGTGGGTAACCTGGGGACCTATTATTTGCAAATGGCATTTGAAGTGAGGGGCAGTCCTGTGGGACTGAACCCTGAACCCATAGAGTCTGCCTAACTCCAGTTAGTGTCAGGATCGAATGGAATTGTAGTGTCAGCTAGCAGTGTAGAGAATTGCATGATCTGTGGGAAACCCACACACTTGATGCTGGGAGAGTGAGTGTGTCTGTATTATGAGAGTAAATGAGAAATACACAGGAGGAGAAAGGCAGGTTTTCCCATGTACCTTCTCACTCATTTCATTTACTTGTTTGCAAAGTCACTTTAACAGAGACGCCTTCCCCGCATCATCACTCGATCTAAACAGCACCACCGTTCTCATTACTCCAGCTTCTGCTTCAGTCTTGGTCATGGCACCTCCTTCTACCAGCCAGACTTTATAACTGTTTGCTTGCTCATCCTTTCTCTGCCTTCTAGGATACAAGTTCCAGGGGAGCGCAGACTTTGTTCTTTGCTCCATCCTCAGCTCCTGGAATAGTGCCTCTCACATAGGAATGGTTTAATAAATTTTATTTTATGGAAGATGAGTAAATGAATGAATAATAAATACTGTTTACTATCCTATGGGAGCCTTTGACTGGTAAAATATTTGGAAGTGGCATGTTACACAGCAGTCCACACAAAACAGAAGAAGCCTGCACATCTCATGTTCTTGCATGATGTCACTTTGGTCACATCTGACTCTGCGAGACTATGGACCGTAGCCCTCCAGGCTCCTCTATCCGTGGGATTCTCCAGGCAAGAATACTCGAGTGGGTTGCCATGCCCTCCTTCAGGGGATCTTCCGGATCCAGGGACTGAACCTGAGTCTCCTGTGTCTCCTGCACTGGCAGTTGGGTTCTTTACCACTATGCCACCTGAGAAACCCCACACATCTCACATGGAAGCTTAAGACCGTTTAAACTGCATAAATGAGAACTTTTCTTTAAAAACCTTTTTCTTTTATGCACAGCAAAGGAAACCATCAAGAAAATGAAAAGACAACCTGTGGAATGGGAGAAAGTATTATAAATGATGCAACTGACAAGGGTTAATATCCAAAATATGCAAAGAGTTCATGCAATTCAACATCAAAAAACAAACAAGCCAATCAAAAAACAGGCAGAAGACCTAAACAGACACTTTTCCAAAGAAGACATACAGATGATTTGCAGGCACATGAAAGGATACTCAACATTGCTCATTATTAGAGAAATGCCAACTCAGAAACCACAGTGAGGACAAAATGACCATCTCAAAAAGTCTCCAAGTAATGCTGGAGAGGGTGTGGAGGAAAGGTGTTGGTGAGAGTGTAAACTGGCGCAGCCATTATGGAGAACAGGATAGAGGTTCCTTAGAAAACTAAATGTAGAGCTACCATATGATCCAGCAGTCCCACTCCTGGGTATATCTGGAAAAAATGAAAACTCTAATTCAAAAAGATAATATTGACCACAACATTCATGGCAGCACTATTTACAGTAGCCAAGATATGAGATCAGCCTAAGTGTCTATCAACAGATAAATGGATAAAGAAGATGAAATATATATATATGTACACAATTGAATATTACTCTGCCATAAAAAGAATGAAATAATGCCATTTGCAGATGGACCTCAAGAATATTATGCTTTGTGAAATAAATCAGAAAGCCAAATACTATATGACTTGACTTATATGTGGAATCCAAAAAATAATACCAGTTAATGTATATGCAAAAAAACCAGACTCACAGATGCAGAAAACAAGCTAGTGGTTACCAGAGGTGGGTGGGAGGAAGAGACAAACTAGGGATATGGGATTAATGATACAAACTACCACACATAAAATAGATAAGCAACAAAAATTTATAGCACCAGGAATTATTTGTCTTGCTTCCCTGGTGGCTCAATGGTTAAAAATCACCATGCCAAGCAGGAGTTTGATCCATGGATCGGGAAGATCATGTAGTGTAGGAAATGGCAACCCACTCCAGTATTCTTGCCTTGGAAATCCCATGGAGAGAGGAGCCTGGCATCCATGGAGGAGTTACATGCATGAGGTGGTGAAGAGTCAGATACAATGTAGCAACTAAACAACAACCAAGAAAGGTATAATGGAATGCAATCTGCAAAAAAAAAAAAGCAAACTATGCTGTACACCCGAACCTAATCCAACATTGTAAATCAATTATACTTCAGTGAAAATTAAAATTGTTCTATTTTTGTTCCAGTCTCTCATTCATGGGGCTCTTCCCTCTTCCCTCAGCTTCCAGATGGTCACGTCCTCTCTATGTCTTCAAGTGGTCTCTGTGCTCCTGTATCCCGCCCTGTTGTCTCTGCTTCCTCCTCTTACAAGGACACCAGACAGATTGAATCAAGACCCACCCTAACAGCTTCATTGTGCCCTCTTAGCGCAGTAGGCAGCACATCAGTCTCATAATCTGAATGTCCTGAGTTCATGCCTAAGAGCAGATCATATCTTTGGCCTTCCCTGGTGGCTCAGACGGTAAAGCGTCTGCCTACAATGCGGGGACCCCGGGTTCAATTCCTGGGTCAGGAGGATCCCCTGGAGAAGGAAATAGCAACCTACTCCGGTACTCTTGCCTGGAAAATCCCATGGACTAGGGATCCTGGTAGGCTACAGTCCATGGGGTCGCAAAGAGTCGGACACGACTGAGCAACTTAACTTTCAACTTTCACCTCTTTACAGGCCTTATCTCTAGTTACAGTCACACTCTGAGGTATTGGGGCGCAGGCTTCAATGTGAGTTTGTTCCTTCTCTTTTATCTTGCCTCTGATGTTGCAGTGCTCAGGACTCAGTCTTTGGGGTCCCTTCTCCTTGTTATCTACACTTTATTCTTACATCGTCTCATCTACTCCCATGGCTCTAAATATTATTGGGTTGGCCAGAATGCTCGTTTCCCTTTTTCTGTAAGATGGCTCTAGTAGCCCTTAGGTGTCTTTAACTTCATTTGAAACAATTTTGTTAGATTGTATTGTGATAGTTATCAGATCAGCATGCATTTTTTTTAAAAAAAAATCAAAATTGACGAATTTTTGTATAGCTATTTTAGTATTGAAAATGGAAGAGAAAAAGCAACATTTTTGACATATGCTTTATTGTTTCAAGAAAGGTAAAAACACAACTGAAATACAAAAAGATTTGTGTAGTGTATAAAGATTGAACCTGTCAAACCTGATTTGTAAAGTTTCATGCTTGATCTTTCTCGCTGGATGGTGCTTCACGGTGGCATAAACCAGCTGAAGTTGATAGTATCAAATTGAAAAACTAGTTGGGAAAGTGAACTTTATATCACACAGGAGATAGCTGACGTGCTCCAAATATCCAAATCAAGCACTGAAAACTGTGTGCACCAGCTTGGTTATGTTCATTGCTTTCCTGTTTCAGTTCAATGTAAGTTAAGTGAGGAAAATCTTGATTGTAATTCCACATATGATTCTCTACTTAAACTAATGAAACTGTTCCATTTTTAAAACAAATTATGATGAGCAATGAAAAGTAGATACTGTACAGTAATGTGGAATGGAAGACATCATAGGGCAAGCAAAATGAACCACCAACAACCATATCAAAGGCTAGTCTTCATCTTAAAAAGGTGACGTTACATAAATGGTGGGACCGGAAAGGAGTCCTCTGTTACGAGCGCCTTCTGGAAAACCAAGCTATTAATTCCAACAAGTACAGCTCCCAGTTAGACCAACTGAAAGCAGCACTTGATGAAAACCGTGCAGAATTAGGCAACAGGAAACTCATAGTCTTCCATCAGGATAAGGCAAGGCTGCATATTTCTTTGATGACCAGGCAAAACTGTTATAGCTTGGCTGGGAAGTTCTGATCCATCCACCGTTTTCACCAGACATTGCACTCTTGGGTTTCCACTTGCTTTTGTCTTTACAAAATTCTTTTAATGGAAAAAAATTCAATCCCCTGGAAGACTGTAAAAGTCACCTGTAACAGTTCTTTGCTCAAAAAGATAAAAAGTTTTGGGAAGACGGAATTATGAAGTTGTCTGAAAAATGGCAGAAAGTAGTCGAACAAAATGGTGACTATGTTGTTTAATAAAGTTCCTGTTGAAAATGAAAATGTGTCTTTTATTTTACCTAAAAACTGAAGGAACTTTTTGGCCAGTCTGACACCTACATACCAGCAACACCTGTGTGTACATGTGTACATTTCTAGCTCTGACCTCTCCCCTGACTTCTACTCGGATGCTCTCTAGCCTTGCCAGTTACCTCACCTCTCTGAAATGCACTTTTCTTAACTTTGAATAGCAGTAACAGTGCTTAGTTTTTAGCTGCTGCTGCTAAGTCGCTTCAGTGTGTCCGACTCTGCGACCCCATAGACGGCAGCCCACCAGGCTCCCCCGTCCCTGGGATTCTCCAGGCAAGAACACTGGAGTGGGTTGCCATTTCCTTCTCCAGTGCATGAAGGTGGAGAGTGAAAGTGAAGTCGCTCAGTCATGTCCCACTCTTAGCGACCCCATGGATTGCAGCCTACCAGGCTCTTCCGTCCATGGGATCTTCCAGGCAAGAGTACTGGAGTGGGGTGCCATTTCCTTCTCTGCCTAGTTCTTAGAGTATTTTGAAAATTTAGCACGACAGTGCATATTAAACACAGCATACTGTTGAGTTAACAATGTCAACGTTATTTTTATGTCTTTGGAATTTCTCCGTGAAGGTGTTAAACCATATGCCTAAATGCTTCTTTCTCCGGTGAGTGGAGTGGCAACGACTTGGTGAGCAGTGGAGCTGCCGTCATACAACAGACAAGGACAGGAAATGAAAGAACTCCCTGTCCCCCGGGGATCATGGCTGCATTCAGAGGCGCAGAATGTTATTACCGGATTGGGAACCTGGCTGAGTCACGCACACTAACACAGTGATGCTTGAGAAAGCCACCTCCCAGCCTCCAGCAGCCAAACTCCACCCAGTCACTGAAGCGCTGCCCTCTCCATTTCGTGTAAAACAGAAGGAACTGTGAATGACCGTGTCAGCTCCACACCACCCAGATGCTTCCAACTGCAGCCTGCATTAAATGTGAAGTCCATAATAGGCCAGCCATTGGCCAGCCACGTCATGTTCTGGCCTGAGTCTGCTGTGGCAAACGTTACAAAAAAATAAAAACATTCAAGAGGTGGAACACTTCCCAGCTAATGTTATGAGACAAACTTTAACCTGATGTCGAAACGAGACAAATATAAGAAAGTTTCAGACCAGTATCTCCCATGTATAATACTGCAGAAGTCTCTAGAAAATTTTAGCAAACCAAGTCTAGCAAAATAAAAACCTTTATGACCAAGTGAGTTTTTTCCCCAGGGATGCAAAATTTATATAACATTGGATTGGGAAAGGACAAAGCCCAGAAAGAAACCCACAGACCTGTGGTCAGTCGGTCTGACAAAGGAGGCAAGGCAACACAATGGTAGAAAGGCAATCTCTTCAACAAGTGGTGCTGGGAAAACTGGACAGCTACATGTGAAAAAAATGAAATTAGATTATTCTTCAACACCATACACAAAAGTAAGCTCAAAATGGATTAAACACCTATATGTGAACCTGGACACTATGAAACTCCCAGAGGAAAACATAGGCAGATCACTCTTTGCAATGAATTGCAGCAATATCTTTTTCAGTCCATCTCCCAGAATAATGGAAATAAAACCAAAACAAATGGGACCTACTTAAAAGCTTTTGCACAGCAAAGGAAAGAATCAGTTCAGTCCAACTCTTATGAGTCCAACTCAGTTATGTCCAACTCTTTGCGACCCCATGGACTGCAGCATGCCAGGCTCCTTGTCCATCACCAACTCCCAGGGCCTACTCAAACTCATGTCCATCGTGTCAGTGATGCCATCCAACCATATCATCCTCTCTTGTCCCCTTCTCTTCCTGCCTTCAGTCTTTCCCAGCATCAGGGTCTTTTCAAATGAGTCGATTCTTCACATCAGGTGGCCCAAGTATTGGAGTTTCAGCTTTAGCATCAGTCCTTCCAATGAATATTCAGGACTGATTTCCTTTAGGATGGACTGGTTGGATCTCCTTGCAGTCCAAGGGACTCTCAAAAGTCTTATCCAACACCACAGTTCAAAAGCATCAACTCTTCAGTGCTCAGCTTTCTTTATAGTCCAACTCTCACATCCATACATGACTACTGGAAAAACCATAGCTTTGACTAGATGGACCTTTGTTGGCAAAGTAATGTCTCTGCTTTTTAATATGCTGTCTAGGTTTGTCAAGGAGCAAGCATCTTTTAATTTCATGGCTGCAGTCACCATCTACAGTGGTTTTGGAGCCCAAAAAAATTAAGCATGTCACTGTTTCTCCATCTATTTGCCATGAAGTGATGGGATCGGATGCCATGATCTTAGTTTTCTGAATGCTGAGTTTTAAGCCAACTTTTTCACTCTCCTCTTTCACTTTCATCAAGAGGCTCTTTAGTTCTTCTTCGCATTCTGCCATAAGGGTGGTGTCATCTGCATATCTGAGGTCATTGATATTTCTCCCAGCAGTCTTGATTCCAGCTTGTGCTTCATCCAGCCCAGTGTTTCTCATGATGTACTCTGCATGGTGGAGAGTTCTGACAAAATGTGGTCCACTGGAGAAGGGAATGGCAAACCACTTCAGTATTCTTGCCTTGAGAATCCCATGGGGGAGAATGGATACATGAATATGTATGTTTGAGTCCCTTTAATGTTCACCTGAAACTTTCTCAACATTGTTGATTGACTGTACCCCAATATAGAATTTAAAAATTTTTTAAAAACACACACCAAAAATATAAGTACTTTATTGCTAAAAAATGCTAACCATCATCTAAGCCTTCAGGAGATTGTAAACTTTTTGCCGGTGGAGTGTCTTGCCTTTATGTCAGTGGCTACTAGCTGATTAAGGTGGTGGTTGCTGAAGGCTGGGTGGCTGTGGCAAGTTCTTAAAATAAGACAAAAGTGATGTTTGCCACATTGATTGACTCTTCCATTTGTGAACAATTTGTGTAGCAGCAATGCTGTTGGATTGAATTTTACCTACAGTAAGATTTCTATCAGAATTGGAGCCGATTCTCTCAAACCCTGCTGCTGCTTTGTCAACCAAGTTTATGTAATTTTCTAAATCCTTTCTTATCATTTCAACAGACTTCACAGTCTGTTTACCAGGAGTAGATTCCATCTCAAGAAACTACTGTTTTTGTTCATCCACAAGAAGCAGCTCCTCATTCCTTAGAGTTTTATTGTGAGACTACAACAGTTTAGTCCTAACTTCAGGCTCCACTTCTAATTCTAATTCTCCTGCTGTTGTTACCATGTCTGCAGTGACTTCCTCCACTAGTCTTGAACCCCTCAAAGTCATCTGTGAGGTCCGGAATCAGCCTTCCAAATTCTTTTTCATGTTAATACTTTGACCTTTCCCCATGAATCACAGATGTTCTTGATGGCATCTAGAATAGTGAACCCTTTCCAGAAGGTTTTCAGTGTATTTTGCCCACATCCATCAGAGGAATCACTATTGGGTCTTCACCACAAGCTGGTCCACGCTCCCAACACAGGGGGCCTGGGGTTCAATCCCTGATCGGGGAACTAGATCCCACAAGCCACAACCAACATCAAAGATCCTGAGTACTGCAACTGAGACCTGCACAGCCAAATAAATTTAAATAGATAAATTTAAAAAATAAGAATCACTGTCTATGGCAGCTAAAGCTTTACAAAATACATTTCTTAAATAACAAGACTTGAAAGTTAAAATTACCCCTTGATCCATGGGCTGCAGAGTGGATGTTGTGCTAGCAGGCATGTACACACTATTAATTTCATTGCCCATCTCCCATCAGAGCTCTTGGGTGACCAGGTGCGTTGTCAATGAGCAGTAATATTTTAAAAGGAATCTTTTTCTATTTTCCTGGGCAGTAGGTCTCAACAGTAGGATTAAAATATTCAGTAAACCATATTGTCAACGGATGTGCTGGTTTCTCTTTTATCCAGACCCCTCAGACTTTTTCCACATCAACAATAAAGTTGTTTTGCTTTATCACTCTTGTGTTCACTGGAGTAGCACTTTTAATTTCCTTCAAGAACTTTCCCTTTGCACTCACAACCTGGCTATCTCTTTGGTGCAAGAAATCTAGCTTTTCTCTCTCGGCTTTCAACGTGCCTTCCTCACTAAGCTTAGTTCATCTCTAGCTTTTGATTGGAGTAAAGAGTGTGACTCTTCCTCTCACTTGAACACTTAGAGGCCATTGTAGGGTTCTTAATTGTGTCTCAGGGGATGCCTAGGGAGGCTCAGGGAGAGGGAGTGAGAGGCGGAACGTGGGCTAGTGGAGCAGTCAGAGCATGTGTAACGTTTATGCGGTAAGTTCACTGTCTTACATGGGTGCAGTCCATGCTGTCCCCAAACAACTACAACAGTAACATCAAAGATCACTGCTCACAGGTCAGCATCACAGATATACTGACGGTGAACAGTTTTTAAATACTGTGAGAGTTACCAGAGTGTGACACAGAGACACGAAATTTAACAGCAAGTGCTGTTGGACAAATGGTATTAATAGACTTGCTCAATGCAAGGTTGCCACAGTTCTTCAATTTATCAAAACTGCAGTATCTGCAAACTGCAGATAAGTGAAGAGCAATAAAACAAGTAGTTCCCTGCACAGTATTTTGTACCTACTAAGTGATCAATAAATATTTGTTGAATGAATTCAGTACAATCACTTCACTCTTTATTCGGGAAAACGAAACCACTGTCGTGTGAAAGAGACATTCAGTTTGTCCTGTGTGGTCCCAAAGGACGGATCAGGAAGTCCAGAACTCTGATAGAGAAGCTCTGTTTTCAAGTTCCGGTTGTCCAAGGATAGACTTACTGACCTGTGAAGTGAGGTCTCCACCAGCACAAATGGGATGATCACGGAAGACACAGAGAGTTGAATGTTTCTCAGCTCTGAGGCCAGACCACCCCAGTTCAAAGTCCAGTCAAGCCACTTACTATCTGGGAGGTTTTGGGGCAAATCACTAAATCTGGCTGTGCCAGTCTCTGTGCCTACAAAGTGGGAATGCTTTCTTTGATGCTCAGATGCAGTTATTTCAACATTTCTAAATCAGGATGCTTATCACAGTCATTGTCAGCCAGATGGCAGTAGTGGCATAGTTGTCTGCCCATGTTGGGCATACTTGGAATGAGCTGTGTGTAGTTGTAGGACTCCATGTGTACTGAGCTTGACTGTCTTTTTAAAAATGTCTTTGAAAAGACTGTGGCATAGATCGGTATTAAAAATTAACATTTTTTGGTGTATGCAGAAACATAAGGGAACAGAGGTTCAGTGCAGTCACTCAGTCGTGTCTGACTCTTTGTGACCTCATGAATCGAAGCACGCCAGGCCTCCTTGTCCATCACCAACTCCCAGAGTCTACCCAAACCCATGCCCATTGAGTCACTGATGCCATCCAGTCATCTCACCCTCTCATCCTCTGTTGTCCCCTTCTCCTCCCGCCTTCAGTGTTTCCCAGCATCAGGGTCTTTTCCAAAGAGTCAACTCTTTGCATGAGGTGGCCAAAGTATTAGAGTTTCAGCTTCAACATCAGTCCTTCCAATGAACACCCAGGACTGATCTCCTTTAGGATGGACTTGTTGGATCTCCTTGCAGTCCAAGGGACTCTCAACAGTCTTCTCCAACACTACAGTTCAAAAGCATCAATTCTTTGGCACTCAACTTTCTTCACTGTCCAACTCTCAGTTCCATACATGACTACTGGAAAAACCATAGCCTTGACTGGACAGACCTGTGTTGACAAAGTAATGTCTCTGCTTTTCAATATTCTATCTAGGTTGGTCATAACTTTCCTTCCAAGGGGTAGGCGTCTTTTAATTTCATGGCTGCAGTCACCATCTGCAGTGATTTTGGAGCCCCCAAAATAAACGGTCTGACACTGTTGCCACTGCAGTGGGGTGTAAATTTCAGATCAGTGAAAAGTGTTTACTGTTGATTAGATTTTTTTCTTTTCTTCAGGGTTAATAACCTGATGATAAGTCTTGAACTTGACAGCATCTGAGAGTCAGTGAATGTGGCATCTCACTAGTTACCTCATAAGGTTATTATAAAGGTTGTAAGGGTGTAAGGATTAACACCTATCTGTAAACAGCCTAGAACAGGGCCTGGTGCAAAGTCAGCACCATGCAAGTACTGTTGTTTTATTTTTAAATACTTAGTCATCCTTGATTTCAACAGTTGCTGCCTCTCATCTAGCTGAGGGGGTGCCATAAGCATTAAGGTCATGGAGACTGTGAGAGGACAGTGGGGGTTTCTGTAAAATAGAGCCTCAGAAATTCAGAGTTGATGCTACTGAAGTTGAGGAAAGCCTCTAACAATTCAGGAAGTTCTTACAGAACCAGACATTTTAAACTCATTGAGACTGATTGAAAAAGAAGACGACTCTGGAAATAAAAAATCGAGGTTGGAGCTTCCCTGGTGGCTCAGTGGTTAAGAATCCACCTGCCAATGCCGGGGGACACAGGTTCCATCCCTGATCTGGGAAGATCCCACATGCCACTGAACAACTAGGCCTGCGCACCATAATTGCTGAAGCCCACGTGCCCTAGAGCCCGTGCTCCGCAAGAGAAGCCACCGTAACAAGAAGCCCGTGCACCACAACTAGAGAGTGGCCCCTACTCTCTGTAACTAGAGAAGGCCCGGGTGCAGCGACAAAGACCCAGCACAACCAAAAATAAATGTTAAACATCAGGGTTATGGCAGCACCGGCCTTCTCTCTCTCATTCTCAGCAGCTTGTGTGCTGACCCACATTTCCTTCCACCACGTCACAGCCTGGCAAGGATTCCACCATTCCGAAGATTTATCAGTTATAAAAGACTCAATTTCACTCTAAACACCAACTGACCCTGCAGCAACAGGAGAAAGCCAGTGCTTCTCCACACTTCCTTGCCCGCCCCTGCCTCAGACCCAGCAAAGCTACCTGTTCCCAGAAGTAGCTTAGTTGGGAAAAGATGTTTTGCATTGAAACAGGATGGTTCTGATACCAGCCGGCTCCATCTCAGAACACCTGTTTGGGTACGAAACGGTAATTATTGAAAGAATACAATATGGAGATTTCCCTTTGACAGCTGCTCTTGTGTTCTCAAAGGCTTTTACTTTCTTGTTAAAAAATAGGCAGTAGAATGCATAGGGAACCAGGGCTCATTGTGTGCCGCCTGGGCTGAGACTCACACCTGTATATTGTGTCTTCTAGTGTGTCAGCCCCTGCTTTGCAGCACACAGCCCTTAGCCAGTCATTGGTTAAAATGTCCCTTGTCTTATTCCAAGCACTAAGTTTACTTCTGCCAGAGCTTCATGAGAGTCAAGCAATGGGGGAAGGCTCCAGGGTTTGGAGAAGGAGTCGAGGGTCTCTAGAGACCTGCCAGCTCTCATCCCAGGGTACCAATGGAGTAAAGACATGAAGGACCAGCAAGCTCTGAAAGTATTTTAGATTGCTACCCACCCTTCTCCAGCTCCCTCCTTTCTGGCTCGAAAAGTGTGAAGATTCCTTCATTTACACCAGATTGACAACTCGGGTAAGGAAAATCGGTTTTCATTATGGCTGGTTTAAGTGTGTGCTTGCAGGCAGGTTCATAGAAATAATCAGCAGTACTGGGAAGCAGAGAATTTGCACAACTTGCCAGAGTGTGCTCCAAGTTGATAACATAATCCTCTTATTTTGAGGTATGATTCATTGTGGCCTGTGTCTACCACAAGGAATCAGGCTCAGGATAAAGTCTAATTATAAAATCCTGGAGCATCTTAGAAGGAAGTTACTCGATAAACACCAGGTGCTTTAATTTTGCTGACTCAGTCGTTGTGAGAAGACTTGCGGTAGCATCAGGCTCCAGGTGTGGAGGTGGCACTGAAAACATGAATGCCTCCACTGCCATAAAACTATATTTTTTATTATTATAAAAATAATACCCACTTATTATGGGAGGATACAGAAATGCGTAAATTTAAAGAAAAATAATGTCACCTATATAGTCCCATGAAATTAAAAGATGTTTGCTCCTTGGAAGAAAAGCTATGACCCATCTAGACAGCATATTAAAAAGCAGAGACATTACTTTACCAATAAAAGCACGTCTAGTCAAACCTATGGTTTTTCCAGTAGTCATGTATGGATGTGAGAGGTGGACCATAAAACTGCGCCAAAGAATTGATGCTTTTGAACTATGATGTTGGAGAAGACTCTCGAGAGTCCCTTGGACTGCAAGAAGATCAAAGCAGTCAGTCCTAAAGGAAATCAGTCCTGAATATTCATTGGAAGGACTGATGCTGAAGCTGAAACTCCAATACTTTGGCCACCTGATGTGAAGAACTGACTCATTTGAAAAGACCCCGACGCTGGGAAAGACTGAAGGCAGGAAGAGAAGGGGATGACAGAGGATGAGATGGTTTGACAGCATCACCGACTCAATGGATATGAGTTTGAGCGAGCTCTGGGGGTTGGTGATGGACAGGGAAGCCTGGCATGTTGCAGTCTATGGGGTCACAAAGAGTAGGACATGACTGAGTGACTGAACTGAACTGATATAGTCCCATCCCCCAGAAAAGTTTGATGTTTCCTTTTCCTCTTGAAAAGATAAGGAAATAAGTAATACATATGATACAAAACTAGTATCATGTTGTATTTACAGTACTTTAAAACTTCTACTTGAAATAGTTTCAAGCAACACAAAGTTGCAAAAATAAAACAGGACAAGGAGTACCTGTGTACCCTTACCTCATCTGCATTACCTGTGTCCTCTCCAGCTAGCCATCCATCGTATGTTCATCTACCTGTAATTAAAGGGTGAGTTTCATCTATCAAAGCTCTCTTACCCCGAAACACTTCAGTGGGTATTTCCTAAGGAAAAGGATTTTTCTCCTTTAATGTGACCACAGTTGTCAGCCTAGCAAATTCATAAGCTGATGTTGATTTAAGAATTTAATCTATCATCCATGCCCCAGTGTAATCAATTAAGTGAAAAATTATCCTTTCTGGCATTTCTCCCTCGAGCACAGGATCCAGTACTACATTTGATTGTCAGATCTCTTTAGCTTTCCTGATCCTGGGACATTTTCATGTTGTTGTTAGTCCCTCAGTCGTATCCAACTCTCTGCGACCCCATGGACTGTAGCCCGCCAGGCTCCTCTGTCTATGGGATTTCCCATGCAAGAATACTGGAATGGGTTGCCATTTCCTCCACCAGAGGATCTTCCCAACCCAGGGATCGAACCCACATCTCCTGCATTGGCAGGCAGATTCTTAGCGCTGTGCCACCAGGGAAGCCAAGATATTTACGTATTTATCTTTTGTGACATTGACGCTTGAAGAAAGCAGTGTCTCCAGCCCCTGCCCCCCAACACACAGCTTTTCCCTTGTAACTGAATGTTTCTTATTCTGCATTTGTCTGGGGTTTCTTTGTGATTTCACCTGAAGCTATGCATTCCCATTGGATACCCAGCAGGTGAAGCTGTGTCCTCCTTGGGGATGTCACACCTGGAGACAGTGTCCTGCTATCCTCACTGATGACGGTTAATCTGATCACCTAGCCAGGGCTTGTGTTTGCCCAGTTTTCCCACTGTGCCATTACTATTTGTTTTTCCAATCCTCCTGTGCAGTTTATGTCTGTGGGGAGACAGTTTAGGATCATGCAGATATACTGCTCATCAAAATCTCCCCTGAGATTTAGCATCCATTGATGATGCTTGCCTGCTTCAACCTTGACCATGACAGTTGCCAGATCCGGTCTAGCACCTCCTCAGCGTTTGCGAGTTGGCCCTTATCGCTATATTTTTTTTAATTGATAAGGACTCATTAATTCTTCTCCATACAATGTCTCACACATCCAAAAGAGTCGGATAATCTCCAGCACCACTTGCCCCTCTGGATCCTCCACCTGGAGCTCTTCCCCTCTTCTCTACTTCAGACTCGTGGTCTGCAAAGCTTCCTCCCTGAGATTCTCACTTCTTACCATCTAAGGAAGTTCATGCCTCTTTTTTTCCCTCGCCCCCCTACCCCCCGTGTTGGATCATGTTTCCTCTTTCATAGTTTCTTTCTATGTTTTGAAGAGAAGACATTTCTTCTCTAACCTTCTGAGAAAAGGCAGGCGACAAGTTAATTTTGGGGGTAACATATATGTGTCTAAAAATGTCTCTGCTTTTTCTCTCACTTTATTGATAATTTGGGTATTGAATTCTGGGTTTGAAGTCATTTTCTCCGAGACTCCTGAAGACATTGCTTCAGTGTGTTTTTTTTAGCTTCTACTGTTTGCTGCACAGGAAGCCCAAAGCCAGTTTGATTCCTGGTTCTTTTGATGTAACCTGAGACTTTGTACATCAGGTTTTTGGTTTTCATTCTGCATATTTTAAGATTGTTTCCTCTACCTCTTATAATCTAAAATTTCTCAGTGTAGCTCCTTTTTAATTCATCCCACTGAACTCTGGGGTGGAAACTTTCACTTTGAAAACCTATGTCTTTCAGGTCGTAAGAGGCTTTTTGTTTTCTTTGTTCATTTCTTCCAGGTGTTTTCTTATTCTCTTTCTGAAACACATATTCAGACATTGGACTTCCTTGATTAATGCTTTAATTTTCATACTGTTTCTCTTTTATTACCCATATCAACCAACTTTGTGAGAGTTGTTTTTTTAAACTTTATCTTCCAAACTTATTAGTGACATTTTTATGTTGGGTGTTATATTTTAAGTTTCTAAATGCCTTCTTTATCTAATATATTTTTTCTTTTCTTTTTTAGAGCATACTGTCTTGTGAACAGAAAACATAAGTAACATTCTAGGATAAGATATATGTATTCTTTGGAAAAATATTTTTGTTTTCTTTCTCTCTTGAGTTCTTTTTTCATTTAATAGCTTTTATCTCAAAGATATTCCTTGTGATCCTTTACTGTCTTCCTAGTTAAGAACAAGGTATTAAATCAGCTCATATGGACGCTCTCTGATTTGCTTCACTGTAGGCAAGCTTTTTAAAAAATACTTTAAAAATTTGAGACTGTAGTAAGATGCACATAATATTCACCATCATCATATTTTCAAATGTACATCTCAGAAGTGTTAAGGACACACACATGGTTGTACAGTCAACCTCCAGCTCTTCTCCTCTTGCAGAACTGAAGTTCAGTATTCATTTAACAGCAAGTGTCCACTTCCCCCTCCCTCCAGACCTTGGCAACCACTCTTCCACTCTCTGTCTTTATGAATCTGACTATGCCCAGTCCTATAAGTGCAACTGTACCTTGCCTCTCTCTTTTGATGGGCTTCATAATGGCCTCAAGGTTCATCCATAGTGTCCAGCATGTCAGAATCTGCTTCCTTTATCAGGCTGTGAAACACAGTCCATTGTGTATGCACACCACATCTTGTCTGTCCATCGTCTGTCAGGGACACAGACACTGGGACTGCTTCCGTCTTTTGACTACTATGAATACTGCTGCTATGGACATGATACGCAAATACCTCTTGAAGACTCTGCTTTCAGTTCTTCTAGATATATAACTAGAAGTGGAATTGTCAAGTCATATGGTAATTCTAATTTTAATTTTTTTGAAGGCCTACCATTTTATATTCCTGTCAGTAGTGCACAGTATTCCAGTTTTTATACATCCTTGTCAACATTTGGTGTTTTTTGTTTTTTTTTACATAGTAGCCATCATAATGAGTGTGGGCAAACAGTTATATGTGTATAGTTTTAGGCCCTGCTTTTACCACAGAAAATGATGTTGAACATTTTTTTTTCCATGTCAGTAGGCATTTTTTAAAACCTGATTTTTAATGGCTCTCCTACTTAAAAGATTTCATAATGTTAACATTTTGTGTCCAGTAATTTTTCAGGTATAAATAATGCTATATAGAATATCCTTATAAAGAAATCTTTGTGTACATCCTTGATATTTTCTTTAGTAGCTAATGTCCTAGAGGCTGAATTCCTGAATCAGAGGGTATGTTTTTGGTATGTATTGCAAGATTGCTTTTCTGAAAACCTGCATCAGTTTATATTCTTATTAGCAGCATGAAAGTATCATCTGTGCTGCATATTATCAGACAAAATAATTTCAATGTATGATCATAAATATAAGGTCAGAAAAACTATATATATCAATAGATAACTGGGCAACTCTGAGAATAGTTCTGGTTTTGACATATAAGTGCTTATGTAAAATGCTAGATGAATTTTTATCATTTGTATTTTTCAGTAAGAATGTATTAATGTAAATTTATATAAAACATTTTAATTTCCTAATTTAAAAAAGAAATGGCTGAAATTATACACTTATTTCAATATGTATGCTTTTTGGTTTTATTAAACATTTTTTCCTATTATCTTTCTCCTTTGGCAAAATATCCACTCAACTTCATTTGTCTAATTTCTTGAGTTGTTAGAACTTTTTATATATGAATTCACTTCACCATACATGTCAATAATATTTCCCCGTTTCTTGTTTATTTTTCAGAAGCTAAAGAAGTTAAATATAGGTAGCTACATTTATTCATCTTTTACTTTATGATTAATTTATCAGCTTTTACAGTTAGAAAGCTTTTCTCCATCCTGAGGTCAGATATTCATCTGCCTATTTTTTGTGTTTTATGGATTATTGTTGTTGTTATTGTATGTGTTTTATGTGTTATTGAGGTTGTGTCCAACTCTTTGTGACTCCATGGACTGCAGCATGCCAGGCTCCCCTATCCTTCACTGTCTCCTGGAGTTTATTCAGATTTACGTCCATTCAATCAGTGATGCTATCTAAGCATTTCATCTTCTGCCCTCTCCTCTTTTTGCCTTCAACCTTTCCCAGCATCAGGGTTTTTCCCAGTGAGTAGATTCTTCACATCAGATGGCCAGAGTATTGGAGCTTCAGCATCAGTCCTTCCAGTGAATATTCAGGACCAATTTCCTTTAGGATTGACTGGATTGACCTCCTTTCAGTCTAAGAGACTCTCAAGAGTCTTCTCTAACACCATAGTTGGAAAACATCGATTCTTCACACTCAGCCTTCTTTATGGTCAATTCTCACATCCATACATGACTGCTGGAAAAGCCATAGCTTTGGCTAGATAGACCTAATGTCTCTGTTTTTTTAATATGCTGTCAAGGTTGGTCATAGCTTTTCTTCCAAGGAGCAAGCATCTTTTAATTTCATGGCTGCAGTCACCATCTGCAGTGATTTTTGGAGCCCAAGAAAATAAAATGTCACTGTTTCCGTCGTTTGCCTTTCTATTTGCCATGAAGGGATGGGATCAGATGCCGTCGTTTTTGTTTTCTGAATATTGAGCTTTAAGCTAGCCTTTTCACTCTTTTTCACTTTCATGGAGAGGCCCTTCAGTTCCTCTTCGCTTACTGCCATAAGGAAGGAAGGAAGTGAAGTTGCTCAGTCGTGTCCGACTCTTTGCGACCCCATGGATAGTAGCCTACCAGGCTTCTCTGTCCGTGGGATTTTCCAGGCAAGAGTACTGGAGTGGGTTGCCATTTCCTTCTCCAGGGGATGTTCCCCACTCAGGGATCGAACCGATGTCTCCTGCATTGTAGGCAGACGGTTTTACCGTCTGAGCCACCAGGGGAGTCATTCTACCATAAGGGGTGGCGTCATCTGCATATCTGAGGTTATCGATATTTCTCCTGGCAGTCTTGATTCCAGCTTGTGCTTCATCCAGCCTGGCATTTCGCATAATGTCTGTATATAGACTTCCCTGGTGGCTCAGATGGTAAAGCGTCTGCCTACAATGCCAGAGACCGGGGTTCAATCCCTGGGTCGGGAAGCTCTCCTGGAGAAGGAAATGGCAATGCACTCCAGTATTTTTGCCTGGAAAATCCCATGGACGGTGGAGCCTGGTAGGCCCCAGTCCATGGGGTCGCAAAGAGTCGGACACGGCTGAGCGACTTCACTTTCACTCTGTATATAAGTTAAATAAGCAGGGTGACAATATACAGCCTTGACGTACTCCTTTCCCAATTTGGAACCAGGCCGTTGGCCTGGGGACCCGGCGGCGGGGGGCGTGTTCCGGAGGGCCCCTCCCCTTGCAGTCCCTGCCGGGCTCTGACGACCTTAGCAGCCTCGAGGCACCGGGGGCGCCAAGCATTGCTGGGCTTGGGTGCAGAGGGCGGTGCTGCGAGCTCGCTGGGCGCCAGGGGGCAGCAGGGGTCACGTCGGCGCAGGGCAGGCGGGAGCCGAGCGGCGGGCGTCCGGGTCGCACTGCCACCTTGCTTTACGGCTCTCAACAGATGACTGCTCCCACTTGCCAACTTGACTTGCGGCTCCTCTTCCTATGCCTCACAGGGGTCCGGCGCGAGTTCAGTTGGACCTACTCCTTTCCCACGGTCCTCTGCTCAGCCGTCCTAAGCAGGGTCGGGTTCGGGCCGCCCCGCTCCGGCGCGTTGTCGCCCAAACCTTCTCCTCGTGGTCCTCTGCGTGCCCTTCGCACCTCCTCGTCCATTGCGGTGACGCCGAGACCTTCTTCCCAGGGTCCCCTGCGCGGCCGTTCACGCGCCCTTTGATCCTCGAGGCCGCCCCCGCTGGCGCCGAGTCTCTCAGACCTTCTTCCCAGGGTACCCTGCGCGGCCGTTCACGCGCCCTTTGAGCGTTGCGCCCGTCCCCCCCTGGCGCGGAGGCTCTCAGACCTTCTTCCCAGGAGCCCCTGCGCGGCCGTGCGTGTGGCCCTCCGGCGCGTTCAGGCCCCCTCCGCCCCCTGGTCTCGCCCTGACTTTCTCAGTCTTCCGCGGCCCGTGCCTGGTGCCCTTTCGCGCGTTCAGACCGCCTCCGCTGGTGCGGTCTTCCCCAGACCTTCGTCCCAAGGTTGCCCACGCGGCCGTGCCCCAGAGCGTCTCTGCGCGTTCGGTGTGGACAGAGCTAGCTCCGCTCTGCGCGGCCGAGGCGCGTAAGTGGAGTCGCCGCCGGGTGGGCGCTCGCGTCGCGGGTCCGGGCTTAGCGGTCCCGCGCCCGGCCGTGTGTGCTGAGGCGCGAGGGCGCCGCGCCGCGCCGCGCCGGGCGGGCCGGGGCGTCGGTGATGCCCGGGGCGGGGGCCGAGGGCGCACCCGCCGGCAGGCCGCAGGCGGGAGGCGCTAGTGTTTCGGCGGAGTTTGAGAGGTCAGCGCGTACTCAGCGCTTTCAAACAGCCGAGGCGGAACCCACCCACGGTGGAACCCCTCGGTCTGAAGAGACCGGCTGCGTGGCTTCGGCGCGTTCGCCGCCGGTGCGGAGCGTGTGGGGCGCCCAGAGCCCCGCGAGCTCGCTAGCGGACGCGGCTCGCCTGGTCCGGCCGGGGTCGGCGCTCGTCGACCCGCGGACCCTGGGCCGCGTTTCGTCGAGGGGGGACCTTGCTTTCTTTCTCCGTTAACTGATGGGCGTTTGGGCTTTTGCGCTTTCTGGTCTCCGAGCCCGTTTAAGGTCTGTTTCTCCCGGGGACTCACAAACCTCTGAAATCTAAATTCTCCCCCAACCTGGAGCTCCGGGGCTGGGTCAGGTGTTTCGGCGGCCTAGGTTCTGGTTGTTTCGGGAAAGTACAGTTTTATGTTCTCGGTACAGCACTCTTGGACCCTTGGCTTGGCGTCACGGGCAGAGCAGCGTTCGTGTGCGGGTCTCGCTGGAGACACCGCCAGGCCGGCCGTCCAGTGATGGGCACCGGCTGGGCTGGACACGAGCGGACAGATGATGTAGCAGAGCCGGAGGGCGTGGGGCGCATCTCCGAGCAGACCTAGCGCGCCTTGGTGTGTATGGGTTCATGGACCTGCCCCCGAAAAGAACCAGTACTCAGGGCGCCTGGCCGGTGTGCAGTGTGACCCTCGCTCTGTCCCTGCTGAAGTGTGTCTGGCAGGCCGCCCCCTGCTTGCTTGTTTCAGACTAAACCAGCGGCCTCGTTGTCCTTCAGTGCGGCAGTTAAACTTTTTATTCTTGATTCCACTCTTTATTATTTTTTAAACACATTAAAAAATTGATTGAAAGATTCTTTGAATTCTGTAATTCTTTTCCAGTTTCGGTCATACGAGATCGTTGTGTAACAACCCTCTTTTTCCCACTACCCCTGCCTTGCCCCTCCTTCCCTCCCCTACTGGTCCCAACCACTGAGTTCACTAGTGATCTGCTTCTCTTTTGTTGACTAGTTTGTTGTGTTGTTTCATTTCCACCTGTGAGTGACATCGCACGGTGTTCGTCCTTCTCTCTCTGACTTACTTCATTTAGTATAACACCCTCCCAAGTCCATCCCTGTCTAGAAGGTCCTCCAGACTTGTTGGGGCAGCAAGGCAGGCTTCTTTCCGATGAGCTTTGTTCAGGTGTGAGTTAGGGGCTGTCCACACAGCTGTCCTAGCAGTTTTGAAGTGGCTACATGCAGAAACAGCACAATCATCTCTTCAAATTGGTCATCACTAGTCTGACTAGCATCATCTTGGCTGTCTTAGGTGCAGTTAATCTTCAGTTCCAGGGGGGCACTTGTTCCTGTTTCTTTGCAGTCAGTTCTTAGAACTGTAGCAGCTCACGTCCTGGGTTCCGTCAGGTCATCAAGTAGTTAACTTCTCCGCCTGGTGTTCTAGTATCTGTAAGACAGCTTGCAGGATATGGTTCAAAGTATTATTTATAGTCCTTGAAAAAAACTAAAGGTCTTTGATTATGCTTCATGACTACATTATTATTTAGTCTCCTTCGACTGTTTTCCTTTGTTTCCACGTTTTTCACTTTTCTGATTAAACTTATCCTTTGAAAATTTCCATGGACAAAAAGAAGCAGAGGATATGAGTTGGGGGGGCAAGGACCATATGGTCCTGCTCGATTTCAATCCCCTGCCCCCTTTAAGCATTAAACTTAAAGCCAGCATTCCTACGCATCATGAGTAGTTATACCCTGTGACAGCATTCAGTTCAGTCACTCAGTCGTGTCCGACTGTTTGTGACACCATGGACTGCAGCACGCCAGGCTTCCCTGTCCATCACCAACTCCCGGAGTTTACTCAAACTCATGTCCATTGAGTCAGTGATGCCATCCCAACCATCTCATCCTCTGTTGTCCCCATTCTCCTCCCCGCTTCAGTGTTTCCCAGCATCAGGGTCTTTTCCAGTGAGTCAGTTCTTTGCATCAAGTGGACAAACTATTGTAGTTTCAGCTTCAGCATCAATTCTTCCAATGAATATTCAGGACTGATTTCCTTTAGGGTGGACTGGTTGGATCTCCTTGAAGTCCAGGGTACTCTCAAGAGTCTTCTCCAACACCACAGTTCAAAAGCATCAGTTCTTCGGCACTCATCTTTCTTTATAGTCCAACTCTCACATCCATACATGACTACTAGAAAAACCATAGCTTTGACTAGACAGACCTTTGCTGACAAAGTAATTTTTAATATGCTGTCTAGGTTGGTCATAACTTCTCTTCCAAGGAGCAAGCATCTTTTAATTTCATGGCTGTGGTCACCGTCTGCAGTGATTTGGTGACAATATTACTGGACGGTTTTTCCATCCTGAACATTGGGGTCAAAAGTATCATTAGAAACAAAGCAGTTACTTTCTATTGGGTGTCTCTGTTACCAAAATCAGATCAATATTCCAGGAGAACTTTGCGTTTTTAACAGAGGGGAAGAAAAGGAAAGTTGGTCTTGTATCAGTTTACTGTTAATAGCAAAATTTATATACCTAATTAAATTTAGTCTAATCTTAATCTTGACAACAAATTTTTTTCAAAAATTTTTAAAATCGTTTATCTTTTTTTTTGGATTTGAATAAATTAGTCCTGTATTTTCCCCATCCAGAAACAGCTGTAGGGCAAAATTATTATCATTTTTTTCAATAAAAATATTTTTATTTTTGTATACCTTTTTTTGCCAACAAAACATTGTCTTACTTGTTTTAACATACTGAAATGCTTTCCTTATTATTTTTACACATCACAATTTTTAAATTTGTAACCGTAACAAAACCAGGAAGTAATTGAAATGTTATATCAGCAATTTCTGATTGGCAAACTTAAGAACATACTCCATAACCTCAAAAAACATACACTTCTAATAGCATATTTTTTTTTAATAATACATGTATGTTTAATAAACCCAAACATCCTTAGTTTTCCTCTTGGTTTTATAAGAAGACAAAAGTAGGTAAATTTAGATGTTTGAATTGTAAGCACTCATATTTTTTTAAGCCAATTAAGTAGAGCTTCTTTACAAATTAACCTCAGCGATATCATCCAAGGACAAAAACACATACTGAGACATGCAAACATTCAGAGATCTCATTGTTTTATCTTTTTACATTTTATGAATTAGGCATTGCAGTTAATCTTACTAGTTTATGGATAATAGAATAGCCAGGTTTACATACTTAATTTTAAAAGGTTTTTTCCTTTTTTTTTTTTTTTCTTAGCTTGAAGTTTTACAATTAATCCAAGGCTGGAGTTCCAAGCAACATGGACTATAGTTTGTATTTAAGGGACATGATAAGTGTTAACCTCAAATTTTCTCCTAGGCTTATTTTTGTTTCCTCAGAGTCTAAAAAAAGCATTTTATCAAGCTAGCTTTTCCTAACTGTATATGTAAAGAGAACTGGCTTTTTTTTGAATTTTAAGAGTTCCATTTTAACCAATCTTCTCTGGAGTCTAAAGAATACTGTTGCCATACATGGTCCAAAAAAAAAAAATCATCTTTCTTTAGTCATAATTTTCCAGCTACAGTTTTTCTTAACGAATTGAACCTGAATTTCCATTTTACATAAGGCAATAAGAATACCAGTCACACAGATGGAATACACACACACCAATTGACAGATCTGTCATAAACCTTCTTCGAGGGTGACCAGTACGGAGTCGCAAACAAACACTTCCCCAGAACAAACAGTCCTCAGTGGTAGTCAGACATCAGAACCAATTGCCAAGAACGCCCAAGTAGCACTGGGTGTGTTAGTCACTCAGTCGTGTCCGACTCTGCAACCCTATGAACTGAGTGCACCAGACTCCTCTGTCCATGGGATTCTCCAGGCAAGAATACTGGAGTGGGTTGCCATTTTCTTCTCTGGAGGATCTCCCCGACGCAGGGATTGAACCTGGGTCACTCACAAATGGGAAGGTTGTCTGTGTGCACACCGGTGCCCTTACCTGGTCTTGGAGCTTGTCAGCTCATCCCAAATGTAAGTTTTTATTCCACCAAGGAAAAGCGTAAGTCTGCAGCCAGTGCCAAGCAGGGGAGAAGCAGGGAGAATCCTCAAAGTAAAAAGGTTTTGGCAGCTGTTGGGAACATCTCCCAAATGCCCTACCTGGGCTTGCTCACCACTAGCAGGTGGATACACCCTCATGGCCACAGCTCCCCTGGAAGACCCAAGTGCCATGAAAGCACAGGCGCCAACTGGAGCCAGCCCCGCACTGGGTGCCAAAAATCTGTTACCGAAAGGGTGTGGGAAGGGGTTCGGCTGCTCACCACTCAAAAGGTCAATAAACAGGCAAGGTTTTGTGGAAAGTTTGCTTTATTTCAGATGCCGGCAACTGGGGCAGGCGGTGGAGGACATCTGTCTGAAGGCCGTTTCCCTCTGCCCTGGCATCCAAGTAGGGGGTGAGAGCTTTTGTAGACAGAGTTGTGGGGGGGGACCTACATGTAGAAACAGCACAGTCAGCTCTGATAGTCATCTTCAGTTGGTCATCAGTGGTCTGACCAGCATCATCTTGATTGTTTTAGGTACAGTTCCAGGATCCATTTGTTCCATCTCTTTGTGTTCAGTTCCCGAAATTGTGGCAGCTCATGTCCTGGGTACAGTCTGGTTGTCATATGATTAATTTCTTCACCTGGTTTTTTAGTATCTATAAGACACCTCATAGCATATGGCTCAGAATAGTATCTATAGCCCTTGAAAAAGAACTAAACATCTTTGACTATGCTTAGTGACTACATTATTATTATTTAGTCTCCTTTGACTGTTTTCCTTTGTTTTCTCATTTTTCACTTTTCTGATTAAACTTAGTCTTTGACTAAAGTTTTCCACAGGCAAAAGTTAGGCAAAGGACATGGTGGGTGTGGCAAGGCCATAGGGTCCTGCTCTGTTTCAATAATGCCCTGTCTTGTCTTTAATAAAGATGAGAAGAGGTCAGACAAAAGAGCATGCTCAGTCACTCAGTTGTGTCCAACTCTTTGTGACCCCATGCACTGTAGCCTGCCAGGCTTCTCTGTCCCTGGGATTTCCTAGGCAAGAATATTGGAGTGGGTTGTCATTTCCTTCTCCAGGGGATCTTTCCAACCTAGAGATCAAACCTGCTTCTCCTGTGTCTCCTGCATTGGTAGGTGAATTCTTCACCACTGAGCCGCTTGGGAAGCCCAGATAAAAGAGAAAATCATCCTTATGGGGCATGTCTCCTTCCCACCTTCCTTCCTCCCTTCACCATTAATTAGAAGTGCTTTTAGGTGATAAGGAAGTAAATAAGAATAAAAGCATTGGGGGCAGTCTTATCTTCTTAGTTCAGTTCACTCACTCAGTCATGTCCCACGCTTTGCGACGCCATGGACTGTAGCACTCCAGGCTTCCCAGTCCATCACCAACTCCCGGAGCTTGCTCAAACTCCTCTCCATCGAGTCAGTGATGCCATCCAACCATCTCATCCTCTGTCATCTCCTTCTCTTCCTGCCTTCAATCTTTCCCATCATCAGGGTCTTTTCCAATGAGTCAGTTCTTTGCATCAGGTGGCCAAAGTATTAGAACTTCCGCATCAGTCCTTACAGTGAATATTCAAGACTGATTTCCTTTAGGATTGACTGGTTTGATCTCCTTGCTGTCCAAGGCACTGTCAAGAGTCATCTCCAACACCACAGTTCAAAAGCATCAATTCTTTGGTGCTCAACTTTCTTTATAGTCCAACTCTCACATCCATACATGACTACTGGAAAAACCGTAGCTTTGACTAGATGGACCTTTGTTGTGGAAGTAATGTTAATGTTTCTGCTTTTTAATATGCTGTCTAGGTTGGTCATAGCTTTTCTTCCAAAGAGCAAGCATCTTTTAATTTCATGGCTGCAGTCACCATCTGCAGTGATTTTGGTGCCCGAGAAAATCTGTCACTATTTCCATTATTTCCCCATCTATTTGCCATGAAGTGATGGGACTGGATGCCATGATCTTTGTTTTTTGAATGTTGAGTCCTAAGCCAGCTTTTTCACTTCTTCTCTTGCTTTCATCAAGAGGCTCTTCAGTTCCTGTTTGCTTTCTACCATGAGGGTGGTGTCATTTGTGTATCTGAGGTTATTGATATTTCTCTTGGCAATCTTGATTCCAGCTTGTGCTTCATCCTGCTTGGCATTTTGCATGATGTACTCTTCATATAAGTTAAATAAGCAGAATGACAGTATACAGCCTCGATGTATTCCTTTTCTTCTTAATATCACTTGAATTCATCAATATCTTACTTACAACCACTGTCCTAGTTCAGGCTCTTACCCACCAGCCCCCAAAGCCTTTTTTTTTTTTGGACATGTTTTTATTTCTTTGGGAAAATACCTATCAGAAGGGAATTCTTGGGCCATATGGCAAATTCATGTTTAATTTCTAAATAAATTATCAGATTTGTTTGCAAAATTATAAAAAGTATTTAGAAGAAATATTAGTATCTAGAGGAAAATATTAAAAAAAATAGCTTCATGATCTGGAGGGGTGCAAAGGTTAGACTCAGAAAGCAATAACCTCTTAAAAAAAGATAGGCTGGATAACATCAAAAGTGAAAACTTCTTTTTTAAGGTAACTCTACAAATGAACAGGCTCTGACACCTGTTTGACAAAGAACTGATATCCATGGTATGTAAAGAACCACTGGGGTTCAAGGCCTGGAACTAGTCCTCTGTCGCCTGTTGCTCTACCCTCTGGGAGGCTTGGCTTCATCTTCAAGCCATTCTTTTTCCATGAAGAGCACCGTATGTTTACAGCTGTCAGCAGTGCGTGAGGGTTCTGGCTGCATCATGTCCTTGTCAACCTTTGGTGTTGTCAGCCTTTATTTTTAGCCATTCTGGTGGGTGAAAAGTGGTGTGTCATTGTGGTTGGTTTTAATTTTAGTCCTTGATTACTAACAATGCTGAGCACTTTCTCCTGTGTTGACATTTTATATCTTCCTTTGTAAAGTGCCTGTGCAAATCTTGCCCATTTAAAATTGGGTTGATTGTCTTTTTAGAGTTGTAGTTCTTTATGTGTCCTTTTTATATCCTGGATATCAGTCTTTGCAGTTGCCTATTCATTTTCTTAGAGTTGTTTTGATAAGTAGAGTTTTACATTTTGATGTAGTCATATTTGTCTTTTTTTTTCCCTTTAATAATTATTGGTTTCTAGGTCGCAAGTAAGAAATATTGGCTACCTCCAGGTTGTGAAGATATACTTCTGTATTTTCTTGTAGAAGTTTTAGTTTTAGCTCTTATGTCTAGGCTAAAATCCATCTCTAGTTTTTATGAATGGTGTAAAAATTACTTTGTGAAAAATACTAAGCATTCTTCCCATACAGATCTCTAGTTGTTCCAGCATCGCTTGTTGAAAATGCCGTTGTGCTGCGCTGATAACCTTTGCTGGAGTTCAGTGGACGGTCGATTTCAAACCCTCTTTTCTGTTCCAGTCCTCACCACTGTTTATTTGTTGCTTTTTGTTTCGTTTTTAAATTGTCACTTACTTTTAGCTGTGCTGGCCTTCACTGCTGCTCGTGGCCTTCACTGCTGCTTGTGCCCTTCTCTGTTGTGGAGAGTGGGGCTGCTCTCTGGTCTCAGTGTGCAGGCTTCTCACTGTGGTGGCTTCTCTCATTGGGGAGCACTGGCCTAGGGCGTGTGGGCTTCAGTAGTTGCGGCTCCCAGGCTCTACAGCACCAGCTCAATAGTTGTGGGCCACAGGTGCGCTATGGCATATGGAATCTTCCCAGATCAGGGATCGAACCCATATTGGCAGGCAGATTCTTTACCACTGAGCTAGTAGGGAAGCTCCCCACCATCCCCCACAGTTTTAATTATAGTAAGTCTTGAAGTCAGGTAGTGTAGGTCAGCAATTTCATTGGTTTTCAGATTTGATTTGGTTAATTTAGATCCTTTGCATTTTCCACATAAATGTTTGAATCATCGTCCTAGCAGTTTCTACAAAAAAGTCTGGTAGGATTATGATTATGCTGTTATTGCCGCATCATTTAATAGGGTTCATTTTTGAGGGTGGTCTTTTTAATATTCCCTTTTACAGATGAGGACATTGGGGCCCAGAGAGCTTAGGTGAGTGTTCTGTTTAAGTCCTTGGAACTCAGTCCTGAACCACAGTGGACTGTGCCCTTCATAGCTAGCTTTGCCACGGTGGATGGCACACCATAACCTGCGGGCCACAGCTGCTACCTCTTCTGTGGTGAAGTTTTTGTTTCTTTCTTTTTGGTTTTTATTGTTTTTAAAATTTTTATTTCATATTGGAGCATAGTTGGTTTACAATATTGTGTTAGGTTGACAGCAAATGGATCCAGTTATACATATATTTGTTCTTTTTCAAATTCTTTTACCATTTAGGTTATTACAGACTACTGAGCAGCATGCCCTGTGCTGCACAATAACTGGTCCTTGTTGGTTTTCTGTTTTAATAGATACCAGTGTAGCGGTGTGCACATGTTGGTCCCAATCTGTCCCTTCCCTTCACCCTTCCACCCCGACCATGTGTTTGTTCTATGAGTCTGTGATGTGAATCTGTTTCTCTTTTGTAAATAAGTTCATTCATGTTAATAAAGTTTTGTTGGGACACAACCACACTCATTTACATATTGTCAGTGGATTTTTGTTCACTCACTAAGTCATGTCCAACTCTTTGCGACCCCATGCTCTGCAGCACACCAGGCTTCCCTGTCCCTTATCTCTTAGAGTTTGCTCAGACTCATGTCCATTGAGTCAATGATGCCATCCAACTGTCTCATCCTCTGTCATCTCCTTCTCCTCCTGCCTTCAATCTTTCCCAGCATCAGGGTCTTTTCCAGTGAGTTGGCTCTTCACATCAGGTGTCCAAAGTACTGTAGCTTCAGCATCATGCCTTCCAATGAATATTCAGGACTGATTTCCTTTAGGATAGACTGGTTGGATCTCCTTTCAGTCCAAGGGACTCTCAGGAGTCTTCTCCAGCACCACATTTCAAAAGCATCAGTTCTTCGGTGCTCAGCCCTCTTTATGGTTCAACTCGCATACATCCATACATGACTACTAGAAAAACCATAGCTTTGACTAGATGGACCTTTTGGCAAAGTGATGTCTCTCCTTTTTAATACACTGTCTAGGTTTGTCATAGCTTTTCTTCCAAGGAACGTCTTTTAATTTCATGGCTGTAGTCACCAACTGCAGTGATTTTGGAGCCCAAGAAAAGAAAGTCTGCCACTGTTACCATTGTTTCCCCATCTATTTGCCATGAAGTGATGGGACCAGATGCCATGATCTTTGTTTTTTGAATGTTGAGTTTTTGTTTTTTAATATAATAGCTTTGTTGATGTATGTTTTAAATACCATACAGTTCACCCACTTTAAGTGTATAATAGCTTTTATATTTGCACAGTTGTGGAACTGTCACCATCATTGATTTTAGAACATTTTCATCACCCTGAGAAGTAACCCTGTATCCAGTAGCAGTTACTCCCCATTTGCCCTGTTGCATCTCCTACCCTAGCTTCTGGCAGCACTGATCAATTTTCTATAGTGGTTTAGTTGCTAAATTATATCTGACTCTTGTGACCCCAGGGACTATAGCTCAAAAGGCTCCTCTGTCCATAGAAAGTTTTCAGGCAAGAATACTGGAGTAGGTTGCCATTTCCTTCTCCAAGGAATGTTGAGTTTTAAGCCAGCTTTTTCACTCTCCTCTTTCACCTTCATCAAGAGGCTCTTTAGTTCCTTTTCACTTTCTGCCATTAGAGTAGTATCATCTCCATATCTGAGGTTGTTGATATTTGTCCCAGGAATCTTGAATCCAGCTTGTGAGTCATCCAGCCTGGCATTTTGCATGATATTCTCTGTATATAAGTTAAATAAGCAGGGTGACAATATGTAGCCTTGACGTACTCCTTTCCCAAATTTGGAACCAGTCCATTATTCCATGTCCAGTTCTAACTGTTGCTTCTTGACCTGCATATAGGTTTCTCAGGAGGCAGGTAAGGTGGTCAGGTATTTCCTATCTCTCGAAGAATTTTCCAGTTTGTTGTGATCCACACAGTAAAGTCAATGAAGCAGAAGTAGATGTTTTTCTGGAATTCCTTTGCTTTTTCTATGATCCAGTGGATGTTGGCAATTTGATCTCTGGTTCCTCTGCATTTTCTAAATCCAGCTTGTACATGTGGAAGTTCTCAGTTTGCATATTGTTGAAGCCTAGCTTGGAGAATTTTGAGCATTATCTTGCTAACTTGTGAAATGAGTGCAGTTGTGCAGTAGTTTGAACATTCTTTGGCATTGGAATAAAAACTGACCTGTTCTAGTCCTGTGGCCACTGCCAAGTTTTCCAAATTTGTTGGCATATTGAGTGCAGCACTTTCACAGCATCATCTTTTAGGATTTGAAATAGCTCAGCTAGAATTCTGTCACCTCTACTAGCTTTTGTCCATGGTGATGCTTCCTAAAGCCCACTTGACTTTGCACTCCAGGATGTCTGGCTCTACGTGAGTGATCACACCGTTGTGGTTATCTGGGTCATTAAGACATTTTTTGTACAGTTCTTCTGTGTATTCTTGCCACCTCTTTTTATTCTCTTCTGCTTCTGTGAGATCCTTGCAGTTTCTGCCCTTTATTGTGCCCATCTTTGCATGAAATGTTCCCTTGGAATCTCTAATTTTCTTGAAGAGGTTTGTAGTCTTTCCCATTGTACTGTTTTCCTCTGTTTCTTTGCATTGTTCACTTAAGAAGGCTTTCTTATCTCTCCTTGCTGGTCTCTGAACTCTGCATTCAGATGGATGTATCTTTCTTTTGCTCCTTTGTCTTTTGCCTCTCTCCTTTTCTGAGCTATTTGTAAGGCTTCCTCAGACAACCACTTTGCCTTCTTGCATTTCTTTATCTTTGGGATGGTTTTGGTCACTGCCTCATGTACAGAGTTGTGAACCTCCACCCATAGTTCTTCTGGCATTCTGTCTACCAAATTGAATCCCTTGAAGCTATTCATCACCTTCCTGTAAATCATAAGGGATTTGATTTAGGTCATCCCTGAATGGCATAGTGGTTTCCCTACTTTAAGTCTGAATTTTGCAAAAAGGAGCTGATGGTCTGAGCCATAGTCAGCTCCAGATCTTATTTTTGCTGACTGTATATAGCTTCTCAATCTTTGGCTGCAAAGAATATAATCTGATTTCAGTATTGACCATCTGTTGATGTCCATGTGTAGAGTTGTCTCTTGTGTTGTTGGAAAAGGGTGTTTTCTATGACCAGTGTGTTCTCTTGACATAACTCTGTTAACCTTTGCCCTGCTTCATTTTGTTCTCCAAGGCCAAACTTGTGTGTTACTCCAGTATCTCTTGACGTACTGGACACTACTGACTTGGGAAGCTCATCTTTCAGTTTCGTATCTTTTTGCCATTTCATAGTGTTCATGGGGTTCTCAAGGCAGGAGTACTGGAGTAGTTTGCCATTCCCTTCTCCTACAGACCACGTTGTGTCAGAACTCCCCACCATGACTCAACAAGCCTGCTTTCATGCTAAAATGTCAAAGTGAAGTAGTGACAGAGACTGTATAACTTGTCAAACCTAACACATTTACTCCCTGAGCCTTTATGGAAAAAGTTTGCTGGCTCCTGCTTTTTAAATTTTTATTTAAGTAATACATGTTATGTATTTGAAAAGGAAATAGCACTGAGATTTTTATCTTTAAAAAGACGGGCCTGACTGCACTGTTGTTCACTCTGGCCCCACTCCTCAGAGATGTTTCATCCTTTTAGCTGTCTTTTCTGGCATTTACAGTTACATTCTAATATTCTCACTGCACTGTTTCTTGATTTAACAATTTTAGACACTAATTATTGACTAGTATAGGCCACTCTCTAGTGCAAAATTATAAATAAATTTACCATTTCTTAGCTGAAAGATAATGTTTTATGATCACTTAGTTTTTCTGTATTTTCATAATAATGTACATAAAGAAATTAACAAGCACTTAGCAATAGTTAATGTTTATTTAATACTTCATATGTGCCAGGCACTCTTCTAATGCAGGTTTTAAAAACTGAAGTGTAGTGGATTTACAGTGTTGTATTAATTACTGCTGAACTGCAAAATGATTCACTGATACATATATATACGTTTTAAAAATATTAGTTTCCATTATGATTTATCATAGGATATTGAACATAGTTCACTGTGCTGTCCAAGTAGGACCTTGTTACCCAGTCTGCATGGAAAATCTTACATCTGCTCACCCCAGCCTCCCCTTCTCTCCGCCCCCCTTGGCAACTACTTGTCAGTTCTCTGTGTTCCTGACTGTTTCATAGATAGGTTCCTTTGTGTCTTATTTTAGCTTCCACATATGAGTGATATCACATGGTGTCTATCTTTCCGACTTACTTCACTTAGTATGATCATCTCTAGTTGCACTGATGCGGTTTTATGCAGTTTCACACTTAATCTTTACAGAACCCCTAGGAAGTGTAGGTACTATTGTTACCTCCATTTTCCAGATGATGAAACGTCATTGGAGAGCTTATCTAATATTTCTCTTGGTCGAGACCTTGTGGGTGATGGAGCCAGAAGTCCGCTAATTAGGAATGTGAGCTCTTAAACACTGTGCTGCCATGTGTGGAATCATGTACTACTTGACGGTCACAGATTTGTGGCTCTGTAGGTGATCTGAGGATTTATATGCAGAGTCACGCTCAGGTCCGCTGAGGCCCCACTTGGAAGCTGCTGGGTGTGCGGCAGGGGCGGGGCCTCAGGTAGCAGCTGACGGTCCCCAGGTGAGGTGTGCACCACCAGACTGCACGCACACTAGCGTGGGCTCGGCCTAGCACAGCGGCCCTCAGACTGGAGCTGCTGCCGGCATTGCTGGGTCAGCTTGGACCTCGCCTCTGGTTTCCGCTTCAGTCGGTCTGGGGTGGGGCCTGAACAAGGTCCCCAGCGGTAGCGAACCTGCGGGGCCACGGGTGACTCAGGGCTGTGTCCTGTCTGCACACGGGGCCTTTTGTGCCATGCGACTCTTCCATAGCGTCCTGTCTCCATGGCAGTTCCGTTGCTGCGGCTTATGTTTCCTCTTTGATCCCACAGAGGTCAAGGTCACGATGCTCATATATAGATGTTAATGTAAGTTGGTTGTTGGCTCTTCCCTAGCGTGCTTTTGTTTTGACACTTTCTATTACAAACATTGTAATTATAACACATTCTTACTACAAAAATCACCTTTAGTAGCAGCACCACGCTGGCAGAACTCAGCAGAAGTTAGAGCAGGCCCTGAGGGATTCAGAGGCCTATTCTGTGACACCCGGGCACCCCTGACCTGTGTTTAAGGTCTGTGGAGAAAGTGACTTCATCTGATTGTAGCGGAGACTTGCCTTTCAGCATTAGCATTCTTTGAGATCTCTGTTTTGCTCTGTTTATTTAGAGTCAACCTGGATCAGCATGTCCGGGACTGAGGAGGCGGTCCTCGGAGGCCATGACAGCCGGCCTGCTGGCGGCAGCCCCGTGCTGTGCTTTGGTCAGGTGAGTGTGTCCTCCTCCTCCCTGCAGGATGGACGGTCTGGGGAAGCAGTGTGTACAGCGCCATCATATGCATGTAAGCTGTTGTTTTCATCTAGAGACTTTATTCGGGTGTCTCTTATCAAGCTCTGAGGATGTATGGGAGCTTTAGCAGCGCTGGGGGCTACATTTAGATGTAAACTGTTTTTGGATAGGTTACATTTTCATACGCTGTAACATTCCAAGTGGAGCAGACTCTGTGTGAAAAGTCCGAGTGTTTCCTGTCACTCCTGTCACCGTGACACTCGGATCTCTCTTTTTGGAGGTATCCAAAGTTTCTGGGGTTTATGGAGATATTCTCTGCGTGTAAGGGAGTTTCTTACTTTGTCCATGCACATTCTGCCTTACCAGAGATCTTTGTGTGTTCATTCCATTTTTATAGGGCCAGGGGAAAACTACCAAGGGGATGAAAATCTAATCAAATAGTGGTGCATTTCTCCACGTGCAGGACGGGAAACGGTTGAATCGGAGGACACATGGAAGCAAGGCTTCCTGCCCTGGTTTCTCCTCTTCCACGTTTACATGAATGTCACGAGAGACTCTGAGACAGGAAGTCTTTGTTTCTTAGTTTTGGCTGGAGAGAGTTGTGGCAAAACATTAGTCACAGCTCAGGCAGTGGTTCTCACAATGTGGTCCAGTGGCCCCTGGGGTCCACAGGACCTTCCAGAGCCTGTGAAAGTAAAGTTATTTTCGTAATACTACTAAAGTACTCTGCCGTTTTCACTCTCATTCTTTCATGAATGAGGGTGGAGTTTTCTAGAGACTGCATAGCATATGCCAGGGTCATTGTTCTGGTGGTTATTGGAATGTGTGCCTGCGAAGTTTTAACTCCTTGTATCGAAAGACATAACCCACATGAGCAACAGCTCGCAGGATCCTCAGTACGTCTGAGCGTAGGAGTGGCAGAAGTGTTGGTTCAGTTTCCCCTTTCCGGTTGCAGTACCAGTACACAGTGGAAGAGCACCACGCCATCCAGAACGCCCTGAGGCAGAGGCTGGGCCCAGAGTACATCAGTAGCCGTATGGCTGGAGGAGGCCAGAAGGTAGGCGAGTTTACTGCCTGAAAAGCGGGGGCCCAGGGTGCTGACTGTCTGACAGACTTGTCTGCTCCCTCTCTGGTCCCCATGGATCCAGTAGGTCTTTCGTTCACTATCACGTCTCATCCCTGCAAAGGGATGGCATGGTCCTCTGAAGTGGCCTGAGCCACAGCCTTGAGACTCTAGTCTCAGACCCTAGTTCTCTGAGGTAAGTTCACTGGGAATTTCCCCAGAGTGTTTAGGGCGATTTTGACAAAAGAGCTGGTAAGGAATAAGTACATTCTGATCCACAGTTACGGCGAGGAACTTTAACAAGGTGCTTTTTTCTTCTTTATTTTTTCCAGGTGTGTTACATCGAGGGTCACAGGGTCATTAATCTGGCCAATGAGATGTTCGGCTACAATGGCTGGGCGCACTCCATCACACAGCAGAACGTGGGTGAGTGTGCGTCCCTTCCTGGCATTGGCCGGCTTCCGGCTGGACGTGCCTTGGCTGAGGACCGGCTGGGTGTGCTCCGTCTCCGGCAGGAGGAACACAGGTGAGGCAGGATCAGCACGCCCTCACCTGGCTGTCTTTCCCACCCTAGATTTTGTTGACCTTAACAATGGCAAGTTCTACGTGGGCGTCTGTGCGTTTGTGCGAGTCCAGCTGAAGGTGAGGGTGACGTGCTGCGGGCAGGCAGGGGCGGGGGAGAGTGAGCGGGTGCGGAGGCCCTGGGCCAGAGCGGGATGTGCATTCACACAGCCTTACTCAGGCGCTCAAGAGGATTTTGAGGAGCTCCTTCTGCACATTTTTGAGTGACTAAGAATTTTCACCATATAGACAAACAGTTGCAAGGGTGCATTTTTTGGCATATTGTAAAATTCTATGCTCTAAAACAAATCTGCTACATCTTTTTAAAATGTACCAATAGATTCTAAATATTATTACCATAGATTACATGCTTTCGTCTATTTTAAAAAAATATGTATACAAGCTACTTTTCTTTTGAGCAAGCTATTCTAGTCATTAGAAATTTTATGTTGTTTCTTCTTGAACACGTACTTCCACATTTCCCCACTGGCTTTTTTTTTTTAATAATGCAAAGTGATGCTTTGTTTATTTTTGGCTGTGTTGGGTCTTTATTGCTTTGCAAGGGGCTTTTCTCTGGTTGCGGTGAGTGGGGGCTACTCTTGGTTGCAGTACTTGGGCTTCTCACTGCAGTGGCTTCTCTTGTGGGGAGCACAGGCTCAGCAGTTGTGGCTGTGGGCTTTAGAGCTCGGGCTCAGTTGTGGCCAACAGGGTTAGTTGCTCCATGGCATGTGGGATCTTCCTGGACCAGGGATCAAACCCGTGTCCCCTGCATTGGCAGGCGGATTCTTATCCACCGCACCACCAGGGAAGTCCCCTACTGGCTTATATTATATGATTGAAAACCGTGTATTAATAACTATTATACTTCTCTGTCTGAGTCTGTCTGTGTATATGTAAAAATTTGGAGGGGGGAGTAAATTTCCAGTGACCTTAAGGCTCTCTATTAAAACATTTCTTTCGGATTGAGTTACTATTAATATTACAGGTGTTATTAACATACAATAGAGTCAATTGTGTTTATTTTGAAGAGATAGCAAAACTACATCAAAATATAAAATTTTATAGAAAATGCATTTCTTAATAAGATGAAGCTTTTTTCTATTGTTAATATATGTAAATATTACTTACTCCTAAACGTCTAGCATTAATTCTGTTCTGACTTATTTTTGTAAATAGTACTGAAAACCTTGGGCTTCCCAGGTGACGCAGTGGTAAAGAAACCTGCCTGCCAGTCAAGAGACACAGGTTCGATCCCTGGGTCGGGAGGATCCCCTGGAGAAGGAAATGGCAACCACTCCAGTATTCTTGCCTGGGAAGTCCTACATACAGAGGAGCCTGGTGGGCTACGGTCCATGGGGTTGCAAAGAGTTGGACATGACTGAGCAGACACACACACAGAGATTGAAATCCTTATTCACATAAACTGGGACTGGAAAGAGTTTTATTATAGTGTTATTCATTTCTTTGACTGCTTCTGAGTTATACTTCACAATCACAAGTGTTTTCATCAGAAGTTATATTCAGCTCTCTGGCAGCTGACAGCTCTATCAGGCCTACCTTTGCTTTTGGTGGAAGCCGAGAAGCAGGTACCACCTGACTTGTGAGAGGATTTGCTATCCAGTCATTGGAATCAGTTAAACATAATATTTCAAATTTTCCCTTTTCTTGGTTTCTCAAAGGTTTTTTTCTTAACTTTTTCATACTGGAGTATAGTTGACCAATACTGTTGTCAATTTCAGATATTCAGTAGGGGGGACTCAGTTCTATTTGCATCCATCCTTTTTCCAGTTGTTCTCCCATTTAGGTTATCACAGAGTATTGCGCTGAGTTCCCTGTGCTGTCCAGTACGTCCTTGATTATTCTAAATACAGCAGTGTGTATATGTCCATCCGGAACTCTCTAATTATCCCTCCCCGACCAGGTTTTCCTACTGTGCATAGTGCATCTCAGTAAGACTTGGGGTGGGTTAGACGTGTGCCTTTTTATGTGAAGAGGGAGAGAGAGAAGAGAACTGCTTCGACGCTGAGCACTGGCTCATGGGGGCACAGATCCAGTCCAGGAGGCAGCTCCGCAGGACCGTCGCCTAGGCTGAGCGCGGCTGCTTGAAGACGAGGAGTGCTGTGAGGCATGGGCTCTAACCTGTCACGGTGGGGCCTGAACGCCTTTTCTGCCCCCAGGATGGCTCGTATCATGAGGACGTGGGCTACGGTGTCAGCGAGGGCCTCAAGTCAAAAGCCTTGTCCTTGGAAAAGGCCAGGAAGGAGGCAGTGACAGATGGACTGAAGCGGGCGCTGAGGTAGGCAGGCGCAGCGTCCGGAGCTGCCCCAGCCCTGCCCACCCTTGGCCCAATCTTCCCCTCTGCGCCTTCACCCCAAGGCCCTCTTCGGGGTGCGTGGGAGGATCCCGTTGGGTGCTGGGTTTGCCTTCCCCACCCCACCCCACCCCACCCCTCCCCTCCCCTCCGCACGAGCATCCAGGTTGCTTCCTCGTTGCCTCTAACGCAGATATAACATATAGTTAACTTAGTTATACTGAGCACGGTTTTAACCTTTTTTGGGGTTAAAGATGCCTTTGAGAATTGAATTACCAGAAAAAAAAAATAACAGGTAAAACGTGCTTTAAAAATTCTCAGTGCCACAGCCTGTACGGGATCTGAGCCTCCCAGAAGAGAAGTCTAGGTGTGAAGGTTGTGCCCCTGAATGCATGTGCTCACGCACTGGGGGTCCCAGCCGTCCCTGGGAAGGGCTCTCGGCCCTGGAGCTTGTGTCCCTCAGCGGGAAGGCCCAGTGGGCTTTGTGAGTGCCTGGCTCGCGCCCTGTGCTCCGGGCAGGGACGTGTGCCTGTCCAGCACTGCTGTCTTCTCCGAACACCATCAAGAAGCAGTCTGAACCGAGGCTCCCCGCTGTGTACACGTAACTGTTCTCAACCCGGTTCCACTCTGTTTTACCCTTAGAAGTTTTGGGAACGCACTTGGAAACTGCATTCTGGACAAAGACTATCTGAGGTCACTGAACAAGCTTCCACGCCAGGTACGTTGGAAGTGGGTATGGTGACTCTGACGCCCTGTGTCTGAGTATGTGCTGATGGAAAGGGACGCGAAGACTCGGCCGGCTCTGTAGAGGGTCGGGAACGTGCGCTCCCGCCGTCTTCGAACATCGGAGCTGGCAGGGGCCAGTGGCCTCCTTTACCCGAGGACAGGAAGCCGAGGGTCCAGGGCGGAGAGGAGTGTGCTCGGCAGAGCTCTGAGAGATGGGAGCACAGGGCCCTCGACGCACTGCCATTCCGTCCACTCGGAACCTCACCGGCTCAGTCTTCTGCTCTTCTTAGCTCCGTGTCTGGATCCCCGTTTGTGTAGCTGCGTGTTACGTGACCCTCGCGCTTGCCTTTGGAGAGGAGGGTCTGGAGTCCAGCGTGTGGCTGTGGTTCTCCGGGCCCCTGCAGAACCACCACCCACCCCGGCAGCCTCCCTCTGCTGTACTTGAGGGGTCTTTTTCTTGTGCTGCCCCGCATAGAGGTGTGTGTCAGTTGGCAGAACTTCGTTTCTTTCCTTTTTTAAAATCTTCTTTATGTCTTATTGGACTCAGTTTGCTGTTAATAATATTGTTTAGGATTTCTGCATCTGTATTCATGAGGGATATTGTAGTTTTGTTTTGTAATCATGGTAAGAAACAAATAGGAGTTTCCCTGGTGGTGTAGTGGTCAAGAATCCACATGCCAAAGCAGGAGGGCAGGTTCTATCCCTGGGTTGGGACGATCCCCTGGAGAAATGAATGGCAACCCACTCCACTTCTGCTCTGTGCCAGGCTGCGGCCAGAGGCGAGTGCCGTGAGTGTCCCACCTCCTTTGCTGTAGCTTTGTTTCGGTTTCACGTTGCCCTGAGTGCTGGCACCTCTTAGCTGGTCACTGGAGCTCTTGCAGGGGTATTCTCGTCTGTTTACTGTCACCTTGCTGTCTCTGTTGAGCGAGGGCATGGAGCTTCCTAGCCTGCTGTTTTGTTGACATGACTCTATTTTTTCACCTTTTTAAAAAAGAAGTACAACATACACACAGAAAGCTGCGGGAGTCAGAATGGCATAGCCTGCTGAATCTTTGGAAGTGAACACAGCTGTTTACACCTCGGATTAGGGAAACAGGACATAACCAGCTCTGCAGGACTTTTTTTGCTCCCCTCACTCCATTCACTGTTTTCTCTTTTTAAGCTTTTGGCTGTGCTGTAGCTTGGTTGCTGTGCTCAGGCTTTGTCCGGTTGCAGTGAGCGGGGGACCCCGCAGTTTCTGTGCACCGGCTTCTCGCTGTGGTGGCTTCTCCTGTGTTGCACAGGCTCAGTAGGTGTGGCGCTCGGGCTTCATTGCTCCATGGCATGTGGGGTCTTCCCGGACCAGGGATTGAACCTGTGTCCCCTGCACTGCAAGAGTTCATAGTTTTAACTCCTGAACCACCAGGGAAGTCTGACTTTATTTTGTTTGAAATTAACGTTTTGTTTTGTTTTTTTGGTCTGACTTTTAGTCAGGTTTATTCCTGCTTTTAAACTTTATATAAATGAAATTGTATGGTTTGTGCTTTATTTATAAAAAGTACAACATAGATATGTCGACAATGGACACGTGCTAAATGTTCAGCTGGATGAATTTTAAGGCAAACACACCCATGTAGCGAGCACCTGAATCAGGTCGAGCATCACCGCTTCCCAGAGCCTCCGTGTGTGCCACCCCCTCCCTCATCACTGCTGAGGAAACCACATTCAGCACAGACTAGTTCTGGTTGTTCTCTACTTTCTGGACTCAGATTGTGAACTGTTTTGTGATTCATTTGTGTTGGATATAGTGGCATTTTCTGTGACACGAGTCTCCAGTTGGTTTTCCCATTCTGACTTAATAGATGCTGGAGATTTTCATAACTTTTGGTTGAACAGGGCTGCTGTTAGCATTCTTGAGCATGCCTCGGTGCACACACACCCATTTACTGTGGAAATTATTAGCGCAGCTCGGAGGGTTGGGCGTATGCTTGGTTTTAGTAGGTTCTACTTCCAGTTGTCCAGTATGGCACACAGCAATGAGTCCCAATTATTCTGTATATTCAACAGCATTTAGCTTTGTCAGTCTTAAAATTTTTTTCAGTGCTAATTTTTTTTTTCTAATTTTTAATTTTTTTTTTTGTGGTGGTAAAATATACATAAAATTTACCTTCTCAGACATTTTAAGGGTGCAGTTCAGTTGTACAAAATACATTCCTAACGTAGGGTACTCACCACTACCACCCACGTATTGAACTCTTTGCTGTTACATAACAAATTCTACCCAGTGTACAATGACCCTAGCTCCCTCTCCACACAGCCCCGACACCACCATCTGCCTTGTCTCTGCTTCTCACTGCTCTCCATGCCTCGTCAGTGGAGTCATCTGTTTGTTCCTGGCCTGTTTCACTGAGCATATCATCTTCAAGGTTCCTAGCATGAGCTCATTTCCCCTTCAGTTTCTTTTTTTTTTGCAGCACCATGAGGCATGTGGGGGCTCAGTTCCCTGAACCAGGGATTGAACCCGGGCCTTTGGCATGAAAGCCTGGAGTCAAAACCACTAGGTCACCAGAGAACTCCCTGCAGAAGCTCATTTCTTTTTGACTGACTGACTTCCCAATGTAGATAAGAGATTTCACAGTGTAATTTTCATTTTCAGGTTATCTTTACCAAAATGTAGTCATCTTAACCTGATACCCCTTTCTTCTATGAGCCTCACGTTACTGAGTGAGGCTTCGCTTGTGGAGCACAGGCTCTGGGTTTCTGTAGTGTGATGATGCATGATCATTTCCATAGAAAAGTAGGTCAGGCCCAATTGCCAAGGTAAGACTGAAGTTAGATTTTACAGAATATTTTGCCCTAAGTAAAAACTGAAGTGTGATTCCTTCGTATGAAAACACAGAATGGCACAGGTGGAAAATGGAGCTGTTTTACTCCACACAGAGTTGAAGTTACTGGCACTTGTGGATCCTTTGTTTCAGCTTCTCAGGACCTCAAAGGAATGAGGGCAGAGAATTGTGGAATGCGTTCAAGGAAAGGGCAAGAGCAACTGAAGGAAATCATTCTCTCTTCTTATTAGCCGCCTCTTGAAGTGGATTTAACTAACGCAAAGAGACAAGATTTTGAACCATCTGTTGAACAAGCCAGATACAGCAGCTGCCAGCAGAATGCGACTCTGGAACCCCTTAAAGCCCAGGAGGTGACCTCACCTTGCAGACTGAGCCACTCAGCTGGCCCCCACGTTGTGATGCAGGGGGACAAGGACAGTGGCTACCGGTATGGCTGCCTGCCCTTCGCCTCTGCTCCTCCCTCACCTGCACCTCTGAGCAGCACATGGGGCCGTGAGCCCCCTTGGGAACTGTGTGCTGTTGACCAGGTAACTTGGAAACCACCCCCCAACACCCCACTGGTCTCCTGCTGCAGAAGCCTGGCCGCCAGCACCACGGAGAGCGAGGCCACGCTTCAGCGGAAGCTCCGGCAGAAGCAGCTGCAGCAGCAGTTCCGTGAACAGATGGAGAGACAGCAGCAGGCCGCCACCTCTGCTCCGTCCACCAGAAGGAAAGACCAGGGTGAGAGGTCGGGGGCCCCTCTGCCTGGAGCGGCAGGTTCGGTCCAGACCAGGGCTCGGTACACCTGGGGCCAGGGCTTCAGAGTGCCAGGTCCTGCCCTGCGTTTCCCCGTGGGTGAAGACAGTGGTCCTCAGGGGAAGGAAACAGCCCGGTGTCACCAGAGCTGGACTTCTGGGGTGCCAGGGCTGCTTCGGGCCTCTCTGGCCACACGGACACAAGCTCTTTGACTGTAAGGCAGAAAGTTGGGTGTGCAGGTGATGGGGCTTCTGACAATTCTTTCTCCATGAACTTGCGTTTATTTCAGAGTCCAGATTCCCTGGGAGTAGTAGATACAGATTGTTTTGAAGTCTTTTCCAGAGACTAGAAACAAAGACCAAACAGATTTTTCCCAGCTTCTCCTTAAAAATTACTAAGATTCTGAGGACTTGGTCCCTGTTTAGTTCTTTAAAAACGCCCATCAGCACGGGCCAGCTGAAATTACTGAAGAGAAAGCCAACAACAGATTGTGCTCACGGGGCTGTTCTTAGTAAGAATTATTATTCTAGGTCTCTAGCTTCCAACCCAGACTTTGCAGTTTTTTCTCTAGTTTGAGGAGAATGTGGTGTTTTCAGCCCTAGTTTATACAGATGAGTAAGTGGGACTGGGACGCAGGGCCCTGACCTCGATGCCGGCTGTGCGGGGTGTAACTGGACAGCTCTGCAAGCACCCCTGCGGCTGCTCAGCCCCCCATGACGACGGGAGCTCAGCCTGCGCCCTCTCTCTGCAGTGCAGCTGCCCCCGGTGCCTCCTGCCAAGCCCAGCCTCCCCAGGACCTGCTCACCTTCGGAGCCACTCTCCCAGAGAGACCTGCTCCCAGGTACGTGGGGCTAGAGGAGTGACCTAGGGCCTAGTCAGGAACACGTCAGGGTGAGTCGCTGGTCGTCACACACATCTCAGAAGAGGCACAGGGATCTCCCCTTCTGTCTGTCCTGTCCCGAGGGGATGCGAGTGGCCCAACGCTGGGTTGACTGCTAGCGCACGGGCAGCTCCTCTGCTGCACCTTGGAGAGGCCTGGTGTACTTCCAGGGGCCGGCGGGAGAGAAATTCGGATGCCGTCGCGGGGCCCTCACGATACAGAACCTGCTCATGACCTGCTCTTTTCTCTCGTTTGTGTGTGTTACATTTTCCCATGACTGCTGTCCTTGCAGACAGTCTTGAGATGTGGGATATGGCTATGGATGCAGAGGACAGCGTGCTCAAGCCCTTGTCGAAACCAGAACCACCGCAGCCCCCTATCTCGGTCCTGAAGAACCACACAGAGACCCAGAACAGGATCCCACAAAGCCTTTGCCACCAGAATCCACAGGCACAATCTGGACCCTGGCACCTCCAAACTTCCAGCCTTAACCAACAGACCTCAGGTAGCCAAGTGCTTTAGGAGCAAACACCAAAGGGAGAACCTGGGTGTGTGTGATTCGCTGAGTCTTAAAAGCAGAATGATATTCCATTTTAAGAAGTCCGGTGGACTCCTGTCAGAGGGGCAGCAGTCTAAGAACGTGGAAGACAATTAGTTTAAGGGCCAGAAGTTCCCCTGGGGTCCTGACCTGAGGGGTAACACTTCAGCTATTTTTAACAGCTGTGGTTAAACACAGGCCCGTCGTGATTTCTCCTGCACCTTGGCCTCGTGTTAGTGGAGGGATCTGGCCTCATGTAACAATTTTCATTCTTGGGCTTTTGTGGTTTAAAGTAGGACTGTTAGCTAATGACTTCTGGATTGTATCAGCTGTCAGTTTTCTCCTGATTTTAAAGTCACCGCAGCTATGTTTGAACAGTTTCCTCTTCCACAGGGGACTGTGGTTCCTCTAGGAAGAATCAGGACATGAAGAAAAGGAAACTGGATCCACCTTAACTAAGGCTCAGGTCACCTCATGAACTCTGTCCTGATGGGACTTCATTCTGGTCATGAAATGACGGGTCCTGCCTGAGGAGTGCGCTCTGCTTCAGGGCTCTGCCTGCTTCACCCTGAGCTCTGCCGGAGGACTGAGCACCGGCTCACACCAAGTCGGGCAGTTGGGAAGCTCTGCAGAGCCTCAGTGCCTTTTCTTGGGCTCCTCACTCTTTATTCCTAAGCTGTTAGGTTAATGAAGACTGAAATCACCTCAGCCTTTGGTACATCCCTGAGTGACCTCTGACCTCTTGCTGTGGGGCCCCCCTGTTTTCTAACACCACCATGCAAGACTGCAGTCTTCATCACTGTCCTTCAGCACCTCACCATGAAACTACTTCCCTTTTCTCAAGACCAAAGAAAAGGCATTTTTAAGAAAGCAAAATTAAATCCTACCCTGTAACAATATAACAGGTGTACCTCTTCTTGTGCTTCACATTGTTGTTTTAAAACAAGGTTTTTGGCCACCCTGTGTGGAGCATTTTAAAGGTTTTTTTCCTTTTTTTTTTTTTTCAGATACAGCGCTAGCGCACACTTCAACTACAGTGTCATGTGAACAGCGTTCATATGTATCTGAAAACCAAAAATCTGGTGTAAGCAGCTGTTTACATTTACCTGTCTCAGATGTAAAGGGGCCTCGTATCCAGTCCAGAGGCAGCTGGAGCACAGGCCTGTCTGAGGTGGTGCCCGAGACAAGGAGCCCTGTGGCAGGAGGCCCTGGCCACCCCCACACCCCCGACCCCTCTCCTGAGCTGCAGAGATTTTTTTTTCTGGTTTTGGTATCCTTACCGCTATCTTCCTTATCTGTGGCATCTTAGTTCAGATCAGAATCCTGTTTGAAAAAGTTTCTGGAGATAGGAATCCAGTTATAAATTGCACGCAAGTCATATCAGAGCTAATGCGATCATGAAAAGACACCTGCTGAAAATGAATCCCCACAGCTCAACAAAACCAAGTTTGGTTTATTCAAATGTTTCATCACATGTCCACAGGCAGGAAGTGCAACCCACAGTTAGTGCCGCACACAGGAGGGATGGCTGCCAAGAATCCCCACGGTTTGAATTCAGTTTATTTTTTTTTTAAACAGTGTACATTGTTAAATAATGTAAGGAAAACATTTATAATTCAGAAAGATTTTTTTTAATGTGGAAAAAGATACTCAAAAGTGTACTATTAACACAAAAATAATTTAAACAGTTCAGTAGCACTGGTTCATTCCTCTAGGCTTCACTTATTTCATCCACAGGAGGGGAAAAAAATCAACAGTAAATAAAACCAGTTCTTACTTTCCATGTGAGTGAAGAGACCCCAATCATTAAGCCAAAGTGACAAGACAGTCGTGCTGCATCTGGCCCCCTCCGTTGGTACAAAGTCCTGTCTCCTCTGTCCAGGTGTCCATTTCCCATTTCCTTGGCACCTCTTGTTCTGTCCTTACTTTTACCATTTCCCGAGGATTACAGGCAGAGAAAAAGTAAAGTTTCAAAGCAAAGCTTGAAGCACCTGCCGTTCTCATCTCTTACCTTCCTAAAACCTCAGCTTTCGTTTGCATTTTTGGGGCCTTGGCTAACTTAATAAAGAAAATGGCCAACGAAGGACAGGACAGCCAGACTCTTCCTGTCATGAGAGTCCTGGGATGGGCCACTGAGGTGGCTCAGAGTCAAGAGAAGAAGCACCCCAAGATTAAGAATCCTGGCTTCTTGCCCCATCTTCTGGGAGAACAGAGATCCCCAAAATAGGCAACTGGGAGAATATTTCCTGAAGTTTCTGAAAATAAAGAGACTGCCCATCACAACAGGCATAGCACTAAATAATACTGGCTGGTTGCAGTTGTCACTTGAGGGGAGTCTCTCTTTATATGAGAATATCCATTGTCATTCTAGAAACAAAGGTAGCCAGGAGATTATAACCCTGCAACCCTCTGGACATTATATAGAAGTGAGGAGGAACAAGCAACCACTCCTACAGTGCTTATTTCAGATGGGGGGCCACTTGCCACAAACTGCAGGACCCCACGTTAAGAAATACATGGTACATTTGCACCAAGAGGAAAGCAAGCCAAACAATTTTCCTTAGAGCAACTTTCTCCATCTGAGACGTTTCACTATCACATTTCCCAACTTAAAAACCAGCCCCCACCCCCTTCCTTTCTCTTCAGCCATTTCTTCTTCTCAATCTTCTGTGTTCAAGCCCAGCGCAGGTAAGTAAGGCTTAGGGCAGCCGCTGGCCAAGCACCACGTCTTCCAAACGTCTGTTCTCCAGCCTCTAGTCTCTCAGCACCTATCGCACACCACGCTCAGTCTGTTAACTGCCCGATTTGGTGACAGCATCCCTCCTCACTTGTCCTGAAACAGTTTTCTGCTTTAACCACTGATGTCAACTTAACTTCTCACCCTGCTCATCTTACAAAATTGTTAAATGACTTGAAAAAAATACCCTTCCAGTTTCCTTACAACGCAGTCCACTGCTGGGTCACATGGACCCATGCTCTCCTTCCACACGCCCTCACTAACCAGGGTCTGACGAGAAGTTGATGCAACGGCAGAAGCGATAGAAGTCCAAGGCACTAAGCATCCAGCAAGCGGTACTGGGAGGACGGAAGTATTCAAGTAGAGTGATTTATACAATTTTACATTCACATTTATTTATCTAATACAATGGAAATACAAAGGAGAAAAGTGAAATCTCAGTAAGTAAAGGACAGAGCTAGCCTTTTTAAGCCTTTCATATTTTAAACTACTGTTGTCCAACAACATTTATACATCACAGTGTTTCCACATCAAAACTGATGGCAAAGTTACATGTCCGCAGGGAACTTAATTTTTTTCCTAATTGCTAATGCTGCAGTCAAAGCTGCGAGTATCATTTGCTTAAAGCACTAATGACCTATTGTAAGAAAGGGCTGAAACCTCCATCCCTCCCCAGTGTCTTCACTGGGTTCTAAAGATTGGTTGGACTGGGGTGGGGGGTAGGGAGAGACAAAGGAGAAAGAAAAACTGGGGGTGACAGGGTAGGACAGAGCCCAATAGTTTAGATTTTTTGTCTTGTGGTTTATATTCTTGAGGGAGTAAGTAAGGGGTTGGGGTGGCTACTAAAATGAAGAGCCCCACCACCTGAAATTACAGACGGCTCTGCTTTTCCAGAGCTCTCTAGGAGCCTTCTGACCAACCCAACTCTTCCCAAGCGCTCACTGCTGGGTCTGGGCGACGATAAAGCACACACAAGACAGCTGCCCTCTCTCTTCCTCCCACTCCAGGTGACGGTGAGGGCAGGGGAAGAGAATCCACTCCAAGGGCTCTAAGCGGGATTAAAACATTCCTTTCTGGCAAGAAATGACCAGTTAAATGCAGCACTAGTAGTTAGCATACAGGCTACTCCCCCCACCCCCACGTTCCATCTCCTGCCCCCAAACCTGCCCCAGGATCACCTTGGGTCTATGTGGTCCGCAGGTTGGAACCTGGGGGGTTGCTGATGGACTTCTGCAAGTTGCTGATGTTGAAATTCTGTAAGGAGGCTGTTCCCACAGGCTGGAACTGGCTAAGTGGCTGGGGTGCTGGGCCACCTGTCCCGCTCCACTGCGTGCCAAACGGGGGGGCAGGGAAACCGTACTGCTGAGGGGGGCACATGGACTTGGGGAAGTGCCCTAGAGAGGTAGCTGACGCTGCAGAGCCGGGGGCAGAGCCACCCAGGTTTGAGGTCATGGAGACGCACAGCTGACCAGGCGCGGAGAACTTCCTTGCCATGCCAGGGCCCTGGGGAGAGAACAGGCGGTGAAGCCATGCTGGTGGGACAGGGACAGGGCGAGGGGGAGTTCTGGACTGGGCTGCTCTGACCTTACAGGGCTGGGGAACAACTCCCAGAGAGCCTTCCGTCACCATCACTGGCTCCCGACACTTACCACATACCTGTTCTGACTGGAAGGCGGTAGCCTCGCATGCCTCGCCTGAGTGGCGTGAACACATGCCATTCAGAGTGTAAGGAAAAGGGAAGAAAAACTGGGCTGACTCGGTTCAGAGCAAGAAATCCAGGGAAAAGAAGGGACTTGGCTGATTTCTTTCTTCCCGAAAGTGCTAGAACTCAGGAGCCCCTGGAAGTGGTCATGGCAGGGTCCCACGTGCCCAGCGACACTCGGACGGGCAGGAGGAAGCACAGGGGTTGCGCTGACCTCATAGCTCACGTGTCCTTTGCTTCCCCGCCTGCCTGAGAGACTCATGGCATCCCGGGCCCAGTTGTCCACCAGCTTGTGCAGGTCATCCGTGAACGTGCCCTTCCTGCTGGATGTCACGGCAGGAGGCGGGGCTGGGGCGGCCTGGCTGCTCACGGCTCCCCCGACAGCGTTGGTGCTGCTGGTCCCTAAGGTCAGAAGACGCAACGAGACACGACCATTAGAAGGGACTTGGGTGGTGACTTCAGGGAATGGAGAAACCTCCCACGATGATCAACGGCAAGCCCAGGATGGGGGGATGAACCAGGGAGCCATGCAGAAGGGAGGTTTCAGGGTCTCAGGAGCCAAATGCCACGGTGTAGCGGGGCCAGGGTAACGCTCTCCTCAGGAGCTGCCGGGGAGGGATGAGGGTGGGGCCCTCGCTGCGCCCATCCCCGCGGAGTCAGGAGTGCGGACACGTGCTGCTGGGCCTCCATGCCCAGCACCCGCTAAGGAGAGCTGTGTCTGTAGCCACCCAGCCCGGCTGCTCTGAACGCGGCAGGACCCCGAGCACGGGCAGGGTCCCCGTGGGAGCCGAAGCACTGCGAGCACAGGCCCGAGAAGAGCTGGGCCCCCAGGCCGCGGGGGTCAGGGTCTGGGACGTGCTCAGCCGTCCTTCCACAGAAAGGGAGACGAGAGAACGCATGCTCTGTTCAGAAAACTTCTTCACCTGGACCCATAAACATGAACGCAAACATTAACTTGGGAGAGTGAAAGCTCAACCTCTCCCAACTCCCTGTGAGCAAAGCAGCACAAGGACTCGAAGGTTCTCTGCTGCGCCTGAGCCTGTCGGCTCCAGGAAGACACGGCTTCCCCGAGGACAAGGACCACCGGCTGCACCGCGTCTGGCCGTGCCCCACCCCGCCCCTCCCCGAAGAGCAGGCGCTCTCTGTGCACCCAGGGAGGCGGGGGTGGCAGGGGAGCAGGAGGCTCTGGGGCTGTGATGAAGGGTCTTATGGTTTGATGAGGAAGAAAGGAGTCTGTGTCCTGCCTGATTTTGGCTCTGCTGGAGGGCACACTGGCGATTATTCGAGAGGCAGGTTTGAGGGAAAAGGGAAAGAAGAGTCAGGGTCTGTGTATTCCCCGCACCCCCACTTTCTTACCAGATCTCACATGTGCTGCGGAATAACTGTAAGCGGCCACTGTAAGGCGTGAGTCAAGAGGACTTCAGATCCCCAGTCAAGACCAGGGCTGAATGTATAAATGCGGACACTGCCCGCTGTCACAGTCCAGCAGTGCCAGAAGCAACTTGCCCCCGACCCCCCAGGCCGCACGACGGGGATGGCTCACCCGCCTGGGCCGGGCACCCAAGCCCAAGTGCGGGAGGAACAGCTGTCGTGAGGTGAGGCTGCCCAGCGCAGAGGTCCCGTGCTTCTCAGCACCCAGGCAACACGGGGGGCAGGGGGAGGCAGGGGGTGGGGGCCGAGTTCCCTACAGAGCAGAACCCAGGAGGAAAAGTGGGGCACACAGGACACAGGTTTCCAGGACAGCAGGAGAGAGACAGTGCAGGCAGGGGGTTGGGGTGGGGATGGGGGTCAGCGCATGCATGAGGACCATCTCACGCCCCGCCCCCCGGGTGAGCGGCATGAGCTTGGTGGTGAGTGAGACGATGAGGACGGCACAAAGGATCACGAGGGAGCAGAGCGGTCAGCAGCCCACGGAGGGGGGGCGCTGCAGGCCACAGGCGGGCTCAGCCGGGTGCCGAGGCCCCTGGACACTGGGCGCAGGATGGACACCAGGGAGCATCAGCCACACAGGCAACCTTCTTATTCTGGCTTCTGAGAACTGCCTTCCCGTGAGAGGATGGCACAACACACCCCCCTTTCCAAGCAGAAATTAACTCTGGGATAAGCTGGCTCGGCTACTAAACCCAGAAGAATGGGGGTGCACGTGGTCCATGGCAGCAGGAAAGCAGTGACAAAACCAGCAAAGCAGGCGTCTCTGAGGCACGGCCAGCCTCCAGAGGACACTCACCATCCTTTAAACCCTTCTCAATTCTGCTCAAAGATTCTAAAAGCAGTGCATGCTTTCCCACCAAAAATGTTCTCCTGCCATAGTCTGCCCCCAACCCCTGCCCCCCTCCCCCAGTAACAAGTGCCCACTATGAGCCACGCTTACTGCCCGCCTGCCAAGCACTGTTTTCTGGAAGAGCCCCGTGGCGGCGGCGGCTACTGTTCGCACCGTCTACACAGCTGGCTGACTCCTCAGGGGGTGCAAGGCAGCCCCACTCGCCCTACACACACCCGCGGGCGCCCCCACCCACAGAGGTCACAGAGCCGGGTGCGGGCTGTCACCGAGAGCATGGACTGCGAGGGGACTTGGAATCTGGAAGGAGAGCCAGTGGCAACCACTGAGCGTGTTGAAGACGACACCAGAAAAGGGTGCAGGGCTGGGGTCCGGGAGTCAAGAGGCTGCGGGGCGCAAAGAGCTCAGGGCGACAGGCTTCACAGTCAGGGACCAGAAGTAACAGAAAGAAAGGATAATTACTACAGAGCTGGTTGCAAGGGCAGACTTTTTTCACCATCTTCCCTGAAGCACAAAGAAAGAGCAGTGTGTTAAAGATAAGGAAACAGAAGTATAAAATAATTAGACTCTCCAAACAGCACACCAGGGCCCAGCAGGAGAGAGCAGGAGGGGAGAGGACAGGGACTGGCACCAGTGCCAGGCTGTGTGGGGGCCCTCCCAGCCCACGGCCCCACCCCACTCTGTCTGGAGGAGCGAGCCCTGCACCAGGCTGCTGGGGCTCTGGCTTCGCTGCTGGAACCTCAAGTACCCAGGCAGTCTCTCCTTGCCCTGGCTCCTTCCTGCTTCTCCTGCTGGGCTGTTAAGACGCACTGCATTAAATGCATTAGCAATTCTACCACAGGAGGCTGACAGATGGTACCATTGTTACAGTTCTCATTTAAATTGGCTAACACACTATTTCCAAACCCTAGACATACATACTAACCCCATCCCCCCTAGAAAAATCTTTTTTAAAAAGTATGTGGAAAACGAGCAACTTTTGAACAAAAAGCATGAAGCCAAGCCGTGCTTCCAAACCATTATCTATTTTGAGCATAGAGTGAAGCACCCCAGACTAGTTAAGACCCCATGCCCAAGAGCCCAATCTCTGTGCGTATTTGCTACTTTGCCTGTTTTTTTCCTTTTTGGCCAAACCGCACTGCTTGCGGGCCTTTAGTTCCCAGAGAGGGACTGAACCAGGGCTCAGCAATCCTAAACCACTGGGTTTATTCACTTTAAATCTGCATCTTGCAATCTGCTCACAAAGGCTTACATGATGGACACTGACGTGCCTTCAACAGAGGCAGGGCCTCTCATTTTAGACCTAAGGGAGCGATCAGATTTAATACTTCCAACCACTTTCATCTGAACAACACTGTAACACCACCTACCTTTCAGAGTGTGATGAGAATGTTCTGAGCTAACAGAAGAGGTGCCTGTCACATGACACTTCCCTCACAAAAATGCCCTGGTCCTCCTTCCCTCTGAGACACTACAGGCTACATAACACAGGACTGATGCCTCCAAACACTTGTCTCCTGCTATTACTGTCTCTTCAGTCATCTTTCTAACTAAACACAGGACTTAAATGCTTGCTTAAGGGTCGAGGAACTAACATTCTTGGTCCAGCCTAGCCTTGCCCTGATAGCTTGGCTGGTAAAGAATCTGCCTGCAATGCAGGAGCCCCCGGTTCAATCCCTGGGTCCAAAAGATTCCCTAGAGAAGGGATAGGCTACCCACTCCAGTATTCTTGGGCTTCCCTGGTGGCTCAGCTGGTAAAGAATCTGTCTGCAACGCAGGAGACCTGGGTTGGATCCCTGGGTTGGGAAGATTCCCTGGAGAAGGGAAAGGCTACCCACTCCAGCATTCTGGCTGGAGAATTCCATGGACTGTATAGTCCATGGGGTCACAGACAGCCGGACACAACTGAGCGACTTTCACTCACCCACTCAGCCTCGCCAGGAAAGCCATTGCCCTCCAAGCAGGGCAGGCATTCCACCACTCTCTTGGCCACACAGCCCTGGGCCAGCACTGCACGAGACCCAAGGACCCCTGAACCACTCAGGAAACGACGACAGTCTGAGCACATGCACGTAATAAGTATGCCAACAACCGCATCAGAAGTTTGAGGCCTCAACAGAAAAGATCTTTAAGCTCTGACAAAGGTTTTCTACTTAAACCTCAGTTTTCTTTTTAAAATTCTTATTTCAACGTACGTTTATCAACTACCATAACGTGCCAGGCTAATCAGAGAGAAATGATGTGTGCTTCCCTGGGCTCTTGTCTTGTGCCCGTGGTCTCACGGAGTGTGTGCAAGACCGCCCTCACTCCACACACAGGGAGGTGGGCTAGAGAGGCAGGTGCCTTGTTTTGGGGAAGAAAGCTAAGAAGCCCCAGCGATTTTGTTAAAAAGCCCGTCTTTACTTGCAGGTGCTGGCCCTTGGTCTTAATGAGCATAATTTATAAGATGAACTACACTGAAACCCTCTTTGAAATACTGACTTTATGGAGTCAGAGGGCGGTGGTAGTGAAAGCATCCAATGAAGAGATTCCAGCATCTTTACAACTGATAGATGGTTATGCTTAACTGAGATGACAACAACAAAAAAAAACTTTCAATCTACTCTGAAAAATAATACAAAAACAGGGTTTCAGTTTTCCCTGCACCAGTGGTCAGGAAGCTTTCTGTGACTTCTAATGCCAGAGCAAGGGGTAGCACTATGCATGGCTGGGTGCGTGGACATCACTAGGCTGAGTGACCCAGCAGCCCTTTGCCCTGGACACCAGGCTGCACTCTGACACAGGCTGAGGAAGAGGCAGTTCTACCAGAAAAGTCATTTTGAAGTTTATAGAAACCTATGATCAGTTCTCCATCTTTTACTGTAACTAACAGAGGCTCAAACTTCTGAGGGTGATACTAGTTCAGCCAAGCTACTGCGGAGATGATGCACAGACACAAATGAAAATGGCCTGCGTGAAACAGATCCAGCGGCAGACACAAGGACAAGGAAGGAGTAAAGGTGTTACACACAAAGAGCCAAGCAGGGCGTACTCAGAAATCGCGTCCTCCTGCCGCCAGCTTTGAACGTCACCTGCTCGGACGCACAGTTAAACTTGGCACAGCCTGTGAGAGGGGAAGAATGGGGAGAACAGGGAGAGAAGAGACAGAACACAGCTACGAGACGTTAGAACCCGAGCCGAGAGCCACACGTGCTAGGACGGCACACAGGGATGAGCTTCCAGGACAGGCCTGCACACCAGCGGCAGGGGTCAGGCCTGCCCCCAGTGGCCCAGACTGCGCCACCCGCCAGCACGCTCATCCTGCGAGACAGGCTCATCTCTAACCTCCGCGAAGCTGCGGCAAAAGCACCTCCGTTTGCCAACTAGATCCCCTTAATTCTTTTCCACCCAGATGCCCAACACCTTTTAAGTTTTGTTTAATGTTACTAAAAGGTCTTTCCTCTACAGGAGTGTTCTGAGTGATCATTTTATTAAACCTATGTTTATTAAACGACCTATACTTGGGAAGCAGATTAAAGGTAGCAACTTGAATTTTAGGGCTATTCGCTTTAGTATGTCTCTCTCACACTTAGAATTTATTAAAGTCTACATTGGCTGAACAAATGCATCAACTTTCAGAAAGGGCTAAAACACCTAAGAATCTGGTTGCAGGAAACCCCAGTCCAGTATTAAATCATTAAGTCCAAATCCCAAGGGAGCCCTGCACTGCACTGCGGCCCCACAGGGGCACTTCCTGCTGTAATCCCTGGAAGAAAACCTACTTTCACCAGAAGGGAGAAGTAATCCCGCCCAAGCGAGTTGCCAACCACCCCTCTGACAGCCCAAAGAACCGCGTGGGCAGCAGGTTCCAGGTCAGCTGCTCGCCCAAGCCACCGCCTGCTCCAGGCCCCTGTCCTGCGTGTGGCTGTGTCTCCTTTCAAGGCTCTTGGAGGGTGGTGGCTGCTTGTGGCTCTCACCTTGACCTGGAGCAGAAAGGCTCGGTACTGAAATGGCACCATCACTGGTGAAGGCCGAGTACAGGTTGTCACTGGAGGGAGATGGCTTCACGGGCGGTAACAGCTGGTTGGGCCCTGTCTCTGGGGCACTGCCAGGAGCAGGGAGGGTCTGCTGAGGGTGCAAGACTGAAGCTGCACTCTGACCAGACAGGGTACCTGTCAGAAAATACAGTGGTGTGAGGGAGGTGCACTGCTTTCCCCTGTACTATCCCTCTGAGGGAGTGAGAGTGGGTCAAAAGCTACAGACCAAAGGGCAAAGGCTTCCGGATGGGATGGGGAGTAAGAGATGGAGGAGAGGCAACAGGGCTGCAGGGTCCCATCCCTGAAGCTGCTGAGCTGCAGATAACCCAGGGCACTCAGGAGTCCAAGCTGGGTAAGACGACAGCACATGTAGGAAACACGAGAGCTCCACTGTAACCTCAGCCCTGCCCTTTACCCTCTTAGAACTGAGCCTGGTCCAGAGACAGTCTCCCCTTAGTCTCGTAACACACTGAGCCTGGTCCAGAGATAGTCTCCGCTTAGTCTTGTAACACACTGAGCCTGGTCCAGAGATGGTCTCTCCTTAGTCTCGTAACACTGAGCCTGGTCCAGAGACGGTCTCCCCTTA
>ML663560.1:11784042-11993438 GCA_007570785.1 Antilocapra americana
TCTCGTAACACACTGAGCCTGGTCCAGAGACGGTCTCCCCTTAGTCTTGTAACACAATGAGCCTGGTCTCATAACACACTGAGCCTGGTCCAGAGGCCGTCTCCCCTTAGTCTTTGTAGTACATGTGTCAAATCAAGTACAAAAAGGTGTCAAAAAATGATACAGGGATTGTAGAGTAATGTTATTTAGAGTTGTTTTGACAGGTGGCTTTCACACACTAGCCGGGTGTCCTGAAGTGGACAACTTGGATATTCCTTAGTGTAACTAGTGGAACAGAAGTGCACTCCAAAAGAAGGTTCAGATTGGGATCAGAATCTAAATTAGAATGAATTGGCTCTAATGTCCCAAAGAAAAGGTTTAGGCCCCTGAAAACTTGCAGAGAATGGGAAGCTGTTAGTGCTTTCCAATGCAGTTACATGAGAACTAAAGAGCAAGTGCAAAGTAAAAATGTGTTTCAGCTGCTTTTACTTACAACTAGTTACCTAACATTACCATAGCTTCACTGAGGGGTAAAAACTCTCTACATAATAAAACAGGCAAACCACAGTTCAAGAGATTATGATTTAACTGGTTTTTGACTATAAATACTAGCATGTTCTTGATTCCAATATAGCTAAATAAAACAAAACTTTAATCAAGGACATTATCACACGACATACCCAAACACCTATGTGAAATTTACATTCATCTCAATTGTGATTATGACCAGTCCACTCATTAAAAAAGAGAACTGACCTGGACTTTACTAAATAGAGAACAGTGCATTTTCTTCCAGCTGCCTAGGAGTTTGGCGACATGTGAGATCTATGAGTCAAGAACAACTACACATGAAGAAAACCACCAGACAGCAATATGGACAACACAGGAAAAGGTCACAGTATTACCTTGCCTTCCAGACTCAAAAAGAGGTTCTATAAATATGGGGAGTAGAAGGCAAGGAAGCGACACTATGGGACAGTCAAATTCCCTCACCATTAATTCAACTGAAGTAGCCAATATTCAACAGATTCTACACGCAGATGGAGACAGAAACACAAGACAGGATGGTCACGGCTGACCTGGTCCAGGGCTTTTATTCCCCAAAGAGCTGCTGCGACTGGACTTGCTCCCTTTGCTTTTGGTGGGTCGCCTCCTTCTCCCTGCAAGGGGGGCTGCTGGGGGAATGATGACAGCAGGAGGAACCTTGCCCAGTTTGGTGTATAAAGACTCAATTTCGTGCTTCTGGCGACTCTGCAGGTCCTGAATCTCTTTAAGATGTCTACAAAAGATAACCAAACAATTAAAAAATAGGATAACCACCACTGTTCCAACAAAAATTAACATGATTTCACCTTCACCCACATGTTTACATACTAATGAATCTGTCCCTCAAATGCACTTAATCTAATTTCTACTACCTTGAGATTCAAGTTTGTTAGCTCTTCTTGCTGGCCTCCACTACCCAAGCCAAATTCCAAAAAGCTCCTAGCCAACCACAAAGGGCTGATGATGTTCCAGGAGAAGGATTTCCTGACTTTGAGGCTCTATACGGGATACTGAATTGGCAACTCAAATCCAGCTTGTCAACTGCGACCAAGAAAACCTGCTGAAGTACTCTACACCCCAGTGCCCTTACCAGATTCATTCAGTAGGCTAGCAAACAGTTAAGATTAGGTTAATAACGCTAAAGTGCTATTGTTAAAACCACACGGTAGCAGTCATGCACAGGTGCTGAGGCAGTTCTGTAACTAGGGATGCCCGAGTCCTTCCGAGAGCTACATCCAGAGGCCCCTCCTGCTGCCATCCCTCCAGCACCAGGAGCTGGGTCCTCTCACAGCTCTGCCGCCACCCGCATGGGAGAAACACACTCACTTTTCACGTAGTCGGCGAAGCTCTAACTTTAAGTCCTCGTCTTCAATGTCGGACTCGTTGTCGCTGCTCATGTAGGAGGAGTTGAAGGAATTGCTGAGGCTCTGACTGAGGCTCTGGGCAGGAAGGCTCTTGGAGCTCAGCTGAGGAGGGGAGTGTGGGCTCCCTGAGCCGGCATCCGCATCTCGGCTGAGGAAGGCAGCTTCCAGGTCAGAAGACGGCCCGTTAAGATGCGAAGGCTCTGACAATTCGGGCTTCTCTCTCTTTGGCATAGCGGTGGGAGGAACGTCGTGTTCCGAGTCCAGGGAAGGAGGAGAGGCCACTGGCTCCTCTCCCTTCACCTCGGCCATCTTGTCTTCGGTTCTGGACACAGAGAAGCGACCTACTCTGCTTGCCGTGGTGGTCACCTGAAAATGGCCAATTTTGCTAGGCTGCCCGGCGTCCGGCCTGGCTTCCGAGGTAGGCAGCTGGCGGGCACTGTCCGGCGCATCTGTAGAGGTGCCCCGGATGGCCAGCCCATTGGGCTCTGCCTTCACCACGGTGCTCTCTGGGCTACTGCTTGACAGCACTGAGGACTCTGACGTGCTGGATTCGAAGTGGACAGACTTGACGTCCTCTGACTTACTTTTACCCTCTTTCTGGGGATCATCCATTGCAACTGAAACCTGACATAAAGAGACCGAAGTGAGATTAAAAAACTCCTGAACACTCCATTTTTACAATGGATGATAAAAAAAGGTGAATCCCTTTACTCCCCAGTCTGAGTAGGCTGATTATTTGTTTACACAGGTCCTCCCCCCCAGACTGTGAAAACAGAAGGAACAGCACCGTAGAGCATGACATGTCTGAGATGTACAATCAGATGCAAACTCTGAGCGGCTGGCTATGCCGAGTAAATTGGCTACTTCCATTATCTCCTGTTGTGCACAGGACTCAGATCACATCTTGTGAAAATATAAATAACAACAGGTCACAGAATATTGATGATTGCTGGTGAACAAGAGAAACTACAAGATTAAATCCAATACATGTTACATGCCAGCTAAGCTTCAAGAAACAGCACAACTAGCCAGCGCTAAGGGAAGGATCCAGATTCCTGTGCTAGCTTGACAATGTATCATAAATGCAGACTCAGGGCGACCACAAACTCTGAGGACACTTTACAGATGAGAAGAACACGACCCAGTACCCCCAGCTTCAAGTGCTATCCTGAGAATAATTAGAAAGTAGCTAAGAAAACAGAAAAAGATTTTTAAAGCCTGCACTGTTCCCTATCACTAACCCAAAAAATATTCACTTGTTTCTCAATTGGGAAAATATAATTACATGGTGTCATTTGATGCTGACTCAGTATTTTCACTATGGAAATGAAACTTAAGAAAGTTATCCTAAACATGAAAACTGTTTTTATACAAAGATGTTTACTATTACTTATTAAAAAATTAGAAACAGCCTAATGATTGGCAATAGGAGAATGGCTAGATAACCCTAACCCCTAAATGGGAAAAGCGACAGAGAGCCATCAGAAAAGAAGCAGGGTCAATGTCAGGTCCACACATGCACAGAGCAAAAGGAAAAGAGGAAGATGGGCAGGGAGTACAACTGTCTACTGCTTCTTGACCACTCTAAGTATTCTTCATTTTCCTTAAACAGCATGTATTATTTTAAGAGAGGAAAATGATAAACAGCTCTGAAGTGCTCCCTATAAAAGAAGACATATCATTGATGGCAATTAGGTCCCCAAAGACAGATGTAAATTTCTTACATACACACTCCCACCCCGGAATCAGAAATCCCTTTTTTATTGTACATACACCCCCCTCCCCCATATCGAGGATCCTTTTTTCATCACACACACACACTACCCCCTAAAAGCGTGAGTCTCACCTGAAATCGCCCCATCTTCAGAACACCAGCTGTGGAAGGGGGTGCAACGACAGGAGCGTCCGTGACTTGAGAGACTGAAACAACTACACGGAGGAGGAAAAGAGCGAACGTCACCATCTTTTCAGCAGCTTCCTTTCCCTAGCCAGAGACACAGCACACAGAGACTGTGCGTCCCAAGAAGAAACACGCCAGAAAAGAGGAGCATTTTCTTACGGCTGTCCCCCCTCACTGCACCCAACAAGGGGAAACGGTTACTGCTTGCCTTCCTACCAGACCTTCTTGTGTAAAGATTACATTGCTTTGAAAACCTCTGCCTGCCCTGTACACCATACACCAGACAGCATGCCATGTGGAGGAATAAAAGCCACACAGCAGCAATGCAGCTTCCCAGCTTAACTCACGAGAAGAGATGCTAAGGCTGACCGGCAGGGACCCTACGGCTCTGTCCTGTAACTCAAAGATGTAAATAAATGAAGCAAACCATGAGATTCTGCTGAGGACGCTAAAGACCCATTTTAAATGAGAACTAGCTGTAGCAGACTTCTACAGTAGCAACTGCTCTAATATGTATATTCTTATATTAAAAATCCTTGGAGAAAATAAGAATGGGAGTACTCAATCACTGCCATTTAAAACTTTGACAGACATAAACTGATCTCCAAAAAGGCTATATACCAAGTCACCAGTGGCTATTAACTTCTGAATTTACCAAGGACAGGGGAAAAATATGATGACTTGCAGTTTTATTCTATTGTTCTGTTTCATGAAGGAAGTTTAAATATTTTCATGTCTATGTTTTCCCCCCATCCCGTTATCTTTTTTTTATTTTGGTCTATGACAAATTTACAGAAATTCATTATACTGGCAAAACTAAGTCCTTTTTGTGACATGCGTATACAACACACACATTTCCCAGGTTTTCATTTATCTTTATCTTTGGACATAACAGTACTTTTTCCCCCATGCAGAAACTGAAAATCTATTAATGCTTCTGGGTTGGGTATTAAATGTAATAATAACATTCTCTGTATCACGGAGTAATAAACTATGATCTGTGAACCAAATCTAGCCCACAGATTGTATTTATAAATAAATTTTATTGGAATATAGCTCATTCATTTATTATCTATTACTTCTTTGGGGCTACAAAAGGTTAGATATATTTGAGTAGTTGTGACAGAGACTGTATGGCCAGCAACATCTGAAATATTTCCTCTCTGGCCTCTTACAGAACAAGTTTGTCAACTCTGCTCTAGATGGTTGGGGAAAAAAAAAGATCCCTTTTTTTTCTTATAGTCCTGTTTTATGACAGCATTTTCCATCTCTGTTGCACTTTGAATTTATTCTGGTCTAGGCTAGTGACACATCTTTACCTTCTTCCAGATGGCTGTCCAGCTGTCCAAACCACTTACTGAAATACCCCATCTCGTCTCATTGATTTGAAAGGCCACCTTTTTCATATTCTACATGTCATTTTAGTTTGTCCATTTCTAGACTTTCTAATCTATTCCACTGATTTTCAAGTCACTTCTTTTAAAATAAGAGCCAATTCATAGTCTGTTTTGAAAATAATTTCATTTAGAAAGATCTTAAGTGAAACTTAGCACTTTCAAGGAAAACAGGAAGTAGTAAGAGCATTCAGGCAATCTTACTATTATACAGGGAATTACACTTATGGCAGGTGGTGTTGAGGAGGATGATTATTTGGGAAAAGTCAACAACAACAAAAAGTGTTAAATTTCCCATGTTCTGTGGGACTGATGGTGAAGAGAGAGATTTACAACAAAACTTTACAGCAACCATGGCTGATATGAACTTACAACTAACATCATGACAAAAGTTCTAATAAAATATTTAAGCTGTTGGTATGGATAATTTTTACAGAATTAAGTTTTTTTTGAAATGCGCCTTTTTAAAACAGATTATTTTATGGACATGTCAATTCTAAACAATTCAGAAATAGATAATGTTTAAAACTGAGAATCTGAACTCTTACATGTGCATTTTCACCATCCATGCTGTTCAAGCTTCTATATGTCTATATAAGCCAAGAGGCTGCAAATAAATTAACTTTATAAATAAGCTTGGATTTCCTTGTATGTTTTAGCAATGATCTGCCTAGCTAAAAACAAGGAGTCTTATGCTAAGAAACTATCATTACCCCCTGGCAAGCCAACCCTCAGAAAGAAGTTAAAACCTCGTGACCCTGCGGACACTACGGCTCTAGGTGTTAGTATCAGTTCTTGTCAATCAGGAAATACATAAGAACGTCCTCTGACAGTCTCAAGTACACCTCAAACTCTCAAGAAGTTGTACTTTCCACCATCAATTACAGGGAGGCCTGGCGTGTGAACAGAGAAGAAAGAGGGTGCTCTCACCATCCTTCGGAAGCTGGACTCCTGTCTCCACAACTGCTGTTGGAGCCACCACAGACACGGGCTGCAAGACACACACAGACACCACAACGGCTATAGCGTCAGAGACTTACCAAGAGGGTCTTTTCCCTGCTGCCTTTCCGCTGGTCTTTATAAAGGGCAGAAAGACAGGATATATGAAGAAACACTTTTGTCTAAGGCAATTTTTCTTTAATAACCTAAAAACTAGTCTGATGTAAAGAAAGACGGATGTTTTAGAGATTTTTAAAAGGAATTTTGAGTCTTAACCTTTCCAAATCACTTTCTTAATTCTTCTCATGGAATGCTTAAACATGGATATTCACAGAAAGGTAACTTGAATCAGAACATTATTTTGTCACAAGCCTAAAAGATGTTAAGACTTCAAACGTAAAAGTGTTGCCTCCTCCCAGGCATAAACACAGAATCCACAGGGCTGGTCTGTGGGAGAGCTTTAACCACAGGGAAGATAAGAAAATCAAAACCAATGTCTTGCTCGGTTATGTTGCTAGGTCAGTGTTACTCCTTCATTAACCATCTCATTTCTGTTGATTGGAACAAAAGCAAAGACTCTGCTTCAGTGCTGAAGGTATTCAAAATGGTCAAGGTCACTGCTTACATCCCAGGAACATAACACATGAGGGTTATGGGGAGATTTAATCAAGGTCGTCAGAACTCACACCAACGGCAGACGTCAGCACGCCAGTCTCGGGACTGAGGGTTCTTCTCAGCTGAGCGTCCAGGTCTCCCAGGGGCTGCGGGGGCTGAAGGACACAGCATGGTGAGCACAGCCTCAGGCATGGCCAGTGCCAACACACACGGGACACACTGCTTCCTGCTCAGACCACATGGCATGACCTTGTCTGCTCATTCAGTGCTAAACCCAATAATCTACACTCACCTTAGCTTTCCTGCTTGAATGATTCACCAAGCTCACAAAACAGTATCATCAAGTTCTCAAGCCACACAAAAACCCAGTTACATTAATGTTTTTACAGTTTTACGGTCTTCTTTCTTATATCTGTCCTCTCGATAAAAATGTATTCTGAAACACGAATCAAGATTGACTGGCAGATTAGCCGTATCATTCCCTATTTCTTCTTCAGTTTGGTACATCTTCCTGAGGACCTGTCCTTGTGAATAACAGCAGGCATTAGCACACCGTCACTGCCTTGGCTTCCATCAACCGTGCACCTCTCTAGCCTTCATCTGCTTAGCCTCACTCCCATAGGTCTAGTTTTCAGTTTCTCATTACACATTTTGGGCCTTCTGAGGAATTGGAATACATGTTTTTAATGAGAAAATAGGTTTAATACTTTCACATTCTTTTTCAAAGTTTAGCAGCTGATGGAGTGGGTTCTCTATTGCAGTTATTACTTTATTTAGCAAGTTGCTTAAATTAGATTTTACTGTGTATCTGGGATTAAAGAATTGAGGATAAATTCAGACTTCAAGCTAGCAATTAACCATATTTTTTCTTACTCTTATTCTAAAGTAAGTCCCTAATTTAGCTTCACTGTTCACTAGCTTGTCCCATGTCACAAACTCTTACATAGTTACAATAGGATCATGCCAAGTACTTTATTTATAGGAATTTGACTCATGTGTGGGGTTGGGGTAGACTGGGAAAGGCCATATTAATTCAGAGACTGCAGGCGATTCTGACCCCGAGTGAGCAGAACAGGTGTGAGATAGGATCTCATTGTTACGTCACTGGTCTCACTTGTCTCTGAGCAATTTCATGTTAGCTGAGCTCCATTGGATTGTGGATTTTAATACCTTTTTTTTTGTAACCATGACCCCTTCATACCCAATTACTTCATTAGGAGGTCATCGAGAAAAATGTCAAACGTTCAAGAAAAACAGGCCGCTATCAGGGTGGCACCCTTTTCTTAGAAACTTTCACCATTAATTTTGATTACATAAAAATTTTTCACTTGCACAATGGTGTAATCTTTCAGTATTCTACAAAAGTATGAATGACAAAACAATTATATCTTTTCTGGCAAAATGTCACATTTGCTATTTTTTTCCCCATAAGATATGAAAAAATATTAACATCAAATGATTTCTAGATGATTTACTTCTGACTTTAAGCAAGGCCTATATCATCAGCTATGGTGTTTTAAAAGCAAGTTGTTACTAAGTCAAAACCAAACAGGAGCCAGAGGCAAGATCATGCAGTGGAGAACTGCAATAAGCTTTGAGAAAGAAAGGAGAGGAACAGACAGACATCTGCCAAGTTGCAGGGCACCTGAGTTAGTGAAGGTCCCGGAAAAGGTGGCAGCTGCTCGCTGGGTAGGGTACCAGCTGGAAGTTCAGTGCCCACGGGCAGCACCTACAGACAATGAAGGGAAATTCAAGTTCATGAGATGCTTAGCAGAGACAGCATACAGAGAATAAACCAACTAATTCAAATGCAGTTGCGTAGGAACAGGACGCATTTGGTTAAGGAAGTTTGTTGCCTGGGTTATACTCCAGTATCTATCATAAATACACGTTATAACCGTGGCACTCTTAGAGGGGTTACCATGATATACCAATACAATGAACAGAACTTAGTAAAAGGCTGTTCCTGAGGGAAAGCAGAGGAGATGAAGGATGTTGGACACAAGGCACAGGCCAGGCCCTCGCAAGCCTGTCTGGCACAATGTCATCAGGCTGTCTGAGGGCACAGCACAGTTCAGAAATAACCATGGGGCAGGTCTGATAGCAAAAGGCATCAGAAATCTAATGCTATCAAGTCATCTGTATGCTGTCTGAGTGAAGCTGCTATACTACCTCACTGTACAAGGGATCTCACGCAGAAGGCAAGGCAGAAAGATGGGGAAGCATACAACAGGAGAAACACAGCCTTGTTATTTGGAGAAGAGCAAAGACTGAAGATGGCAGAACGAGAGGAAGGCACCACAACAGAACCAGCAAACACATTCTAGCAATTGTATCTTTCACATTAGATTCACTTCTCCTTCCATCAAATTTACCACCAACTTTCAAGTTTTTATAAACTCCAAATTGTGTGTCTATGGAATCTGAGCAAAGCAGAAAACCTGCTTCATTCTCATGGAAACCAAGACTGTGAACTGCTGTCACCAGGTACAGCTGCCAGGAGGAGCATCCCAAGCCCTGTGGGATATGGGTTTCTTCAGTCTCAGTCTGTACCAATTCAGAAACACCACCTGTATTTTACCTACTATACATTCTTAGAAAATCTTATGGTCAACCCCAAATCCTGCCACGTTTCAAAAGAGAAAAATCTCAAGTTCAATGAACATATATTCTAAAATCACCTTCAATTAACTTAATAAATATCTACTGTAAGGAAGCCAAGCATCGTTATAACTATATTGCAAGGCTGAAGTGAGAAAGTGTACTTTGGGGTAGGGGGGTAGGGAAGAGTAATATTTTCCAAACTATTTCAAAATAAGAATCTTACTGGAGGCTTAGTTGAAAGTGGCTTTGCTGGAGCAGTTTCAAGTTTCACTCCTGGCGCAGAGCTGACTGGGGTGGAAACTTGCCCAGGAGTGACCGCTGGTATAACTGATAAGCCAGCTGCTCCTAAAGGCAGACTGACGGGTGGCAAGCAAGTACTGGCAGTGGAAGTCAGAGGCTTGCTTGGTGCAACAGCAGTGGTGGGGAGGCCTGCTGTGACAGAGGTCTCTACAGTGAGCGAGGTCTCCAGCGAGATGGGAGCATGTTGGGCTCCAGATGAGCTGTGCTCACTGAAGAGAGATCGCAGCTTTTCCTCCAAAGTCTTGATGTCGTCGATCCCGGGAGCTTTGGGTTGAGTGTCAGCGTCTATCTCGGAACAGTGAGTGTGGGGCTGGTTGGGGAGCGGAGCGGGCTGAGGCTGACTATGAACCAGGGTCTGCTGCACAGCAGGAACGCTGACAACCGGCTGTACCAGGGGTGGGATACTGGGTACCTGGGGCAGTAGAGGTGCTGACATGGGTCCTGCCTGGGAGAGTACGGGAGTAGAGGCTACAATTGATGGGAGGACCAAAGGGTGAGCCACAGCAGCAGGCTGAGCAACAGCACTGGACACTCCTGCTCCGGAGGTGGGAGAGGACGAGGTGGCAGGAAGAGACAGAGCCAGCCCAGTGGTGCTGCTGTGAGCCGTCTTATCCAGTGCGTGGGCACTGACCAGCACTGTCTCCGCCAGAGCTGGGGCAGAGGTGCTGCTGCTGAGAGCAAGGGACGGCGGCGCTGTGAGGCTGGGGCCCAGAGCGGCAGCGGGCACAGCTGCCGGCGTGGCCACCCCGGCTGAGCTGCCTGCCACGGGCTGAGACAGCACAGGTGGGGGCTGAGCAGCAGAGGCAACAGCGCTGCCCACAGCAGAGGCTGGTGCCAGGGATGCGGGTGTGGAGGGGAAAGTGCCTGCACTGGAGGCCCCGCTGCCAGGGGTGGGAGCCTGTACTGCCTGGGGCGCTGGTACTGCCGAGAGAGCTGCAGGGATGGTGACACTGGGGGCCACACTGCAAGGTGCCGGGGACTCAGATGCAGAGGGTACAGGGAGACCACTGGGAGGCATGACACCTGTTCCAGGGGCCACTGTCACCTCAGCCTGAATGACTGACGTGGCCACGTCACTAAGAGGGTGGCTCGAGGCAGGGGCTGACACTGACGCTGCGGCTGCTGTGGGTGCTGCTCCAGGGGTGCTGCTCAGGGGAGGAGGCACTGCTGGAAACACGGGGCCCATCTGACCAAAGTGGGGAGGGGCCGTGCTTGGCCCTTCTGCCATCCGGGCGTGTCTAAGTTCAGAAAAGGCCTGCTGCAGGCTAAGGGACGAGGCAGAGTGAGACAAGTTCATCCCAGGGCCAGCAGATGTGGAAGCAGCAACTGCAAAGGCAAAGGAAAACTCAGACTCAGTCCATAGTAAAAAGCTGGTTCAGAAGGGCGCCCTCACCTATCCTCGGGATTCAGCCACACACCCACAAAGTACACGAGCTCTCCCGAGCAGTGTCAGCACGTGACAGGGGCGCGCGAGCAGAGTAGATTATTTTGTATGAACATGGACTTCCGAAAGAGACACGGGGGGGACTGCAAGCCATCCACGGTAGCGCTAAATGGACACAGACGGTGCTGAACCCACGCAGCATCGGCCACAAAGGCTTCCATGCCCATTTGCTTAAATCCACTCTATTCATCATCTATTTCCCTTCTCCATATGTCTATCTGTTGGTTAGTCTCAATTTTCTACTCTTTATTGTCTATGTTGTCATTTGACTAAGCTTCCAATATAGGAGGGAGAGACGTGGGATTTATACATGTATGTGGGAGAAACAATTTCTTACCTGTATCTGAAATCTCAGTGAAAAGTTTTGATTCTCGTAATCGACTCTCTGGCACAGGACTTACTATAAACCGTCTTCCAGCAGAATGAACAACTTGAGTTAAAGAACTGGCAGGAACGCCTGCTTAAAAAGAAACAAACCACTTAACTGTGCTATTATTACATACACTGACACCAACACAAAGCTTCAAAATTTCATCATTAGCACACAACTTCTTAGGTAAAAGGTAAGAACAAACAATAGAAAGAAAAGAAACTCACCTATCTGTTGTGGCATGGAAGATGCAGCAGTCGGCTGTTTGAACTCTCCTTCCAATTTCTACAACAAACAAAAGGGATTAAATGTGCTCTCTAACTCAGTATTAATGACCAAGCAAAGCAAATGGCCACATGCAAAGAGAATATAAATGCTGATCATCTCCATTACAGGTGTGATATGGTATCACCGGACACTCATAAAGTGTCAGACTAGACGGCTCAGACTCCACAAGGCAAGTACAGCACCCTTTTACCATAAACAGAGCTTCACCATGGGAATGATGAACCTACCTGGGCGCCTGAGAAGCCATAGTCATCCTTGCCATGGAGACTCTCCAAGCTCTGGTCACCCTCTGGCTCCACGCTGACATCCTCACTGAGCATCTCATCAGCTTTCTCAATGATCTCCCGCACCTGCTCCACAAACGCATCTCTCTCCAGTGCCAGAATAAAGTCATTGTTCACCTGTAAGAGGAACGTGAGGTCCGCCTTTCGTACAGTGCTGGAGCTTCAGTCATCCCGTCACTACTTCTGCCCATCTGTGTAACACCCATACTGTGATCTGATTACTACGGAAGTCAGTTCTTCAATACCTAGTTACACACGCCTTAGACAAAAACACCTCTAAATCACAGGTTTGGTGTGCTAGTTAAATTCACACTGAAAAATATACGATACTGTCGAAACAGTTCACAGAATACTGCACACACGCCTACGACAGTGGATATGAAGATCAAGGACACAGGATAAATCTGGAGCTCCAGACACAGACGTACCATAATTGTGGCTATCTCCTCAGGGTTGTCACCATCTAAATCGAATTTGAATGTAACCATCTTCCGGTTGTGAGTCTCTAACTGACATTCTACCACCCGATCTCCTTTATTTGAAACCTAAAAAAAAAAGGGGGAGGTACTTCATATCTCAGAACACCACACTCAGCTCTGGGACTGAATGTGACAGTTAACACAGGCCATCACTGTTTTCTGAAGCACTGCCTCTTTCTTATACTACCAGCAAGGAAACCTGAAGAATATATCAGCCTTTCAGCCACTTATATACTTATGGAGAAGGAAATGGCACCCCACTCCAGTATTCTTGCCTGGAGAATCCCATGGACAGATGAGCCTACTGGGCTACAGTCTATAGGGTCGCAAAGAGTCGGATACAACTGCAGCAACTTAGCATGCACTTGCATACATCTTTCACTAAAGGGTCTGGGAGAAATGTAAGGTCTTTGTTCTACAAATAAAACCCTATTTTTTTCCTAAAAGATAAGATAGTGCCTTCTCATAGAAATATCAAATGTAACAATATCATCTGGGTGATTAAAAAAAAAAAGATCCTAAGCTTTCATCAATATACCCAAGCTTTAGAAATATTTAAATGTTATTAATCAACTGCATGAAGCCAGAAGTCAGCAACACTTACATTGAGAATTCTCAGTTTTGGGCGGGAAGGCTTCTCGTGACGAGAGCGGCTCCTTATAGACTTTCGATGTAGCCGCTTTGTGGTCCTGCCCTCGTGCCTCCCGCTAGACGAGGGGACGTTCTCATTGCCATCGCTCATGCCTGAAGCCACATCTGAATGTGCACTGCAAATACAAAGTGCAGTTTATGGTGAGATTTCAACCGTCCTTCTATTCCAACCTCCCGTCAAGAACAGAGAACTGCCCTGTCACATACCTGTCTATAGAAGAGACCACTGTGGCTGGTTGGGCAGGCTGTGGCTGAGCCCCAGGAGCTGGCTCTGGAGGAACCACCTGAGAGACGACCTGAGTGCTCTGTGAACAGAAAGGGAAATTCACACCTCGGCCGTAAAGAAATGTATTACTGACCATCCCCAACTAGCTAGTCTTTTTTCCCCCTTATCTGCCCCCTGTCCTAGAAGCACTACATTTACTAATAACTCTCAATATCAGCATCTACAGACAGTCATCCTAAAATTGCAAAGGAAATTCCTAAAGCTAGTCTCTGGTATAGACTACATGGTGTGCCATCAGCCAGGAGCGGCTAGGCAGTGAGAAGCTACAACCTGCCATGCGGCCAGCATCTCACCACAGTGTGCGACAGGGCAGGCAGAGCAAAGCGCAGAAGGCGGCTCAGAGCTCTCTCGGGATGGGGCAGAAACGACCACTGGGAGCAGAGCAGGGGAAGCTATTCTGCTGACTGCCCAAGGCAGGAACTTGTGAAAGAAAGGGTTAAGAACAACAGCTAGAGGGCCAGCTAGAGAAGTGAAGTGCTAATGAGGATAATCTTCTCAAGGCACACTCACTTCCCAACAGAACAGCCAGTGGCAACAAGGCCCCCACACTGGCATTTCATTCTGCTGTAAGAAAAAGTCATTCACAAGTTAGTTTGAAATAGTTTCCAAATGAATCCTAAGCCAGGGAACCTATGTTTCTCCTTCATCATTTCTATCCCATTGTGCGTATGCTTCAGACATAAACATGCAGGAACTCCATTTACCTCCAGAGCTGCTTGCTGGGAGGATGTGGTGGGGGCTTGTGCTAAGCTCACTGCCGGCTGGGACACCTGGACCTGTCCTCCTACACTGCCCACAGGAACCAAGAGACTGGATTCCACATAGGGCTGCACCATCGCAGGAAAGTAACCCGGGGCAGCCAGTGCCTCTGTCGGCATGGGAGGGGACAGGACTGCAGAAGGCAGGCACACAGAAGCTGCACTGGAGGAGGAAGCAATGTTTGAGTCTCCTGGGTACTGTGATGGCAGTCGAGGTGGGAAGCCCTGTGACAGAAATGAGGAAGGGAAATTAGTGCAGACTGGGTCACCAAATGAGCTAAACAGCAAGACATGCAAGGGAAAAAGAAAAAGAAAGGAAAGCACACAGCAAAGAAAAGTAGCCCAATCTCTAATAATGATTGACTGATTTCGATTTAAAGGACAGGACTGTGTGTAACTGAACTTTTAAACTGCTGCTTTTTTTCCCTTCTGGAGATGATTTTAAAGAGGAAGAATAAACATAATTCATGCCCCCCAAAACACCTACTTTCCAGGCAGTCCAAAACGAAAATGCAAAAACTCTTGAAGGTATCAGTCATGCCAGTCACATAACGACTTGCTAGTATTCTAAATCTAAACCCTGAAGGTTTCCATCGACACCATGTTGGCTACCCACCATTACTCCTCCCATTAAAAAAACGCAGCCTGCTGTGAGTTACACCGAGCCCTCAGCTCACAGTGAATGTGGAGAGAGCCATTTTTCGCTCAAGGAGGGGTCTTGGAGAAGATGCAAATGAGTCATCAGACATCTCTACCCAGTCCTTTCTCAGATGTGGACTATTTTGGCATGTCTGGTTGCGAACAGCAACCTGTGTTATTGCTGGTTATTATGATATTCAGTTACTTGGTTTTTAAGTCCCTGATGTTCCGTCATTACGACCAAACCCCCTCCGGGGCCCTTCTTCTGCCAGCCAGCACGATACCTGGTAGAGAATATCTCCAGGGGGAAGTGGCACCTCGGCAGTCTGTCCAAGGCTGGCGGGGATCCCCATGGACTGAACTGCTGGCTGCAGGAGCTGTGAGTGAGCCTGACTCGGTAGCTGGGTTACAGGCTGCAGCAGGGCAGGAAGCTGACTAGGGACCACAGCGGGTGCCCCTGGGACGGCCGCCGCCGCAGCAGATGAAGCCAAGGTGAGCAGAGGCTGACTAACGCCAGCTGCCATCGTGACGGGCAGAGGTGGGAAGCCTGGCTGAGCCATAGACACGTGAGGAGGAGCAGAGGGGAGCTGAGAGACAGGGTACTGGGGCAGTAAAGAGGGCGGGAGCGGCTGTCCCACAGGAAGGAAGTGAGCACCAGCATGGACAGGAACGACTGAGGGCTGTGTTGCAACTGGGATCTGAGTTTCGCCTTGGAGAGTTGGTACTGGCTGGGAAACTGGAAGCTGGGAAGGTAAAGAAAAACAAAACACACAGACTTAAAAAAAAAAAAAGCAAGGATGCCAAAAGCAAGACTTGTTTATTAGCCAAAAAGAAAAGAAAATTAAAACAAACACCAATCCCTGCATACATTAGTATAAGTTAACGTGCCAATAGGAGCAGGGAGAGGCAGCTGCAGACAGGCGGCTGATGGACTGCTGCTGTTCTGAATCTGTGCTAGAAAACTCTGCTCACACTTCACCGTCAACAACAGAGAGCTCTTGCATAGGAAGTGTCTTCTTCAATCCTGACTGAGGCATGTTTCACAAGCCATAATCCACTGGCACGTTTGCTGTCACTGAACTTACCCATTACTGCTATTACAGTAATGGCTGACATTCAAAGGACTTTCTCCCCAGTGGACTTAGAGCTCATCCATATTGCTTCCACAGTTCTCATGTCCCACCCAGGCCTGTAAGAGTAGGTCTATGACCATATTCCACTAATAGCAGGATGTAATCATGCCTTTCCACCACATGGTCATTTTAACATTTATGAAATTAAGATATACCTTACAATTAATGGTGCATCAGTTCTCAGTGTTACCTAAAATAATGGTGCATTTTACAACTGATAGTCTCAGATGTGACAAAACATGACAGAAACAATCCATTGTATCAAAATACAAGCACAAGTCCCAAGGTTAAAGTTGAAAAAATGTCATTCAGAAAGGTGTATCTTCAACAGGGCTACTTTTCAAGTGACTAGAAGGATAATTTAGAAAAAAAAAAAATCACTCCATATAGGGTTTTTTTTAATGACTGTGACAATGAGGGCAGGGAACAACACACAAATCTATGTAAAAACACGGCATAATTGCAAACCTAGAACAGATACAACTGACGATTCTAGAAAATGTCATCACTGCAGCACCTTTATCAGTTCTACATCTGTCAAATTTATTGTAGGCTAATAAACCTAAAAGCTGAACATTTCTGGATTACCACTGCTGTATAAACCCCTTTATATTAATCAATTCATATGTACAAAAGACACGCCATGGACAGGGCAGCCTGGCGGGCTGCGGTCTGAGCGACTGAATGGGAACAACGCACAGAAATAATGTTCACTCCACTTAACAGTTTCCCCACCAGGGAAGCAGAAGTCATGCGGTGCTCCTTCCCCAAGTGTGGCACTCACCTGTTTTCCCGCAGACACGTGTGGCAAGGCCTGTGGAGGCGGAGGCTGACTCGCGGGCTGTGCAATCGCGGCCTCGCTGGGGGCCGATGTTTGAGAGAGCGGATACTGCGCTGCCTGCTGAGAGGGGGCTGTCGGCTGCACTCCTTGCTGCTGAGAAGAAAACCATCGCTCAGTTTCATTTCAAGTCGTTAATAGCACATTTCTAAGGAAGTACATCTGCTTATCAGTGTCTGTAAGAGATGGCAATTTTAGTAATCAAGACATGCACAAAGTCAAACTCACGAATTCCCCTTTATACATCTTCATTTTTCCTCTGCTGCTCTGTGTGATGGGACAACCAAGAACTAACCCATGTTTCTGAGCCTGAGTCACCCCTGGTTCTTCACCTGACATGCTCCTTGCCCCAGGAGCAGCTCAGGTATTCACAGACACCCTCAGATCCAGGTTCACACAGAAGTTCTCTCCTCCAAATGCCCTCCCCTCTTTGCTCCCATTTCTTGATAGCAGTTCTCAATGTGGTTCATATTAAACCAATCCAATGGGCTTCCCTGGTAGCACAGATGGTAAAGAATCTGCCTGCAATGCAGGAGACGCAGGTTTGATCCCTGGGTCAGGAAGAGCCCCTGGAGAAGGGAACGGCAACCCACTCCAGTGTTCTTAACTGGAGAATTCCACGGACAGACCATGGAGTCACAAAGAGTCAGGCACAACTGAGAGACTAATGCTGACACTGAATCTCTCCCTGTAATCTCCTAGTCTGGTTTCTCTACTGTATAATTAATCTGCTTAAAGAACAGCTCTGACAATAGCTACAAAATAGAAGAAAAGCACTGAATTTTGAACTTTACCACAGACTAGCTGTGATACCTTCGTGATGATTGCTCATTTTACTGCCAAAATGAGGTTTCTTGAAAACAAGGGCAGGATCACTCAATTCAAAATGCAGCAAAGTGAACGACATCTGGGAATCCAGCATGTGCTGGACCCTCTGGTGTAATACGTCTACACTCAACACTGACATGTAACTGTACCCAAATACTAAATTTTGCAGTAAAATTAATGGCCCCTTCTAGCCGAAACTCTGAACTTCACAGCTGACTTTCAAGATTCTCTCATACCTATCAGTAATTTAAAAATTAATTTTTAAATACAAAATAAACACCTGTTTGTAACCATTATATTACATTAGCAGAGTTAAATGAAAACACCCAACCTCATTTCTCTAGATATGACCACAATTAGTGGTCCGGTGCACTTGCTTTATCGATTTGCTGCTATGCGTAAGTGGTCACTTACACACATTGATTTTTTAAAAAAAGCCCACTTTTATAAATACTGTTCTCTGACCTACCATTTTCATTTCATTTATCTATGGTATCAATATCCTAATGATGAATATTTTGGTTGACTCACTATTTTGTTACTTAAAATAATAGATACTTAAAATAACAGATCTTCACATGTGTCTTGGTCCATACAACTAGTTAGTTATTGCTGGTATAAAGATAAGCCATCTGTGTGTATGTGTTTGTGTACATGTACCTAACTGAGACACACTTGACAGGTAACAATGATTTGATATATGTATACACTGCAAAATACTCACCATAGTAAGTCTAGTTAACATTCATCACCACATATAATTCATATTTTTTTCTTGTGATGAGAACTTTTATAATCTTCTCTTAGCAGCCTTCAAACATATAATACAGTATTATCAGCTATAGTCATGATGCTATACACTGCATTCCCAAGATTTTTGTTTTTATATTTATTATGCTTCTGGACACCTCAATAAGCATCCTAGATTTTGTTAGGTAATAATCTGTAAGTAATATTTCTGTTCTCTATGATAATTATTTCTTATTTTTTATACCAATTAAAACCTTCAAAAGAATTCTGAAATGTAACAGTGACAATAATCATGTTGTATTTTTATTTAACTATTTCTGATAATGTATTCTTATTAACTTTAAAAAATTAGGAACTAATAGCTGTTGAATTATAAAAAATTTATTTTCAGCAACTAAGATATATCATAAATACTCAATTATAAGGCAACTCTGAATATAAGACAATTATGCCCATTTTCTCACTAATAACTAGAAAAGTAGAAAATGCTTTTGGTTAACTTGAATATATTGAAACTTTAAGGAGTTCACATGGAACTACCTAAGTTACCTAAGTCATTAATCTACACAGCTAAACAAAACTGCATATTAAATAAACAGACTAATTCAGAAATACTGCTCCCCTTGCCTCATTCCAGTTCTTCACATGTAATATACATCAGCATCTTTATCTTCAGGAGACCTACACTAGGAATGGTCTCACTTTTCTGGCACACAACACAGTACCTTTCCTTTAAGTTGTGTCTTGAGGTGAAATCTTCAGTGACAGCAGATCTGTCTGACATCTGTTCAGTTAATATTAGGGTAGCTGTAGCGTTCTGCAATTGCTTCACAGGAGTACAGTCATGTCACCTTTAAGTGATCTTTTAAGTTATTTACAGTAAACCTTGAATAGTGAAGTTGTTCCCCTAAGAATAAGATGTATGATGTCTCGGCTTATATAAAACCAACTCTGTTAGACACTGCCTACAAACACTCCCAACCATACACATACTATTTAAGGTCCTTACAGGCACACCTGTTCTTAACAGTTTTACTTTAGTCCATTCGTATTTTTTATGTTATTGTTCAAAACAAAGACCAGTGAGAGCCCTCTGATATGAACACTGGATGAAGGTCTGATTATCTGGTGGTCTCCTTTGTTATAAGGGGTAAATCTGAGGAAAACCTTCACCTTATATTTCCACGTATGATTTACCTCTCCCCCGACCTCCATCAGTGTGGGACCTTGCTTACATCAAGGTTTGGACTTTATTAGCTCTTTCCAAAACTTACACCTTCACTTTCCCCTCTATGTTTTAGGCCGCATGTGGGATCTTAGTTCCCTGGCCAGGGATCGAACCCCTGCCCTGGTTTGCACTGGGAGTGCCGAGTCCTAATCACTGGACTGCCAGGGAAATCCCGACTTATCTGTATTCTGGTTACACGAAGCCAAGGTTTGTTTGTTTGTCTCACAGGTGTCTATCTTTCTGCCTTCTACCTTGCTTATACTGCCCCCTAGCCCGCTCTTTTCTTTGGGCCTAGACTCCTTATCCTTCACCTGAATCTAACTACTCATCATCACAGTCCGGTTCAAAGGCTTTCATAAACCTGATACCCCTCTATGATCTCCTCCTTCATGGAGTCAGACTGCTGCTGCTGTTGCCGAGTCGCTCAGTCGTGTCTGACTCTGTGCGACCCCGTAGACGGCAGCCCCCCAGGCGCCCCCATCCCTGGGATTCTCCAGGCAAGAACACGCGAGTGGGATGGCATTTCCACCTCCAATGCAGGAAAGTAAAAAGTGAAAGTGAAGTCGCTAAGTCGGGTCGACTCTTCGTGACCCTGTGGACTGCGGCCTACCAGGCTCCTCCGTCCATTGGATTTTCTGCTTGGGTTTAAATACCCTCTCTGAGAAGCTGTGTACATCTGGGTAAAGCACTCAGCCTCTCTAGCTCTTGTCTCAGCTTTCCCATCTGTACAATGGAAATGATGGTACTTGGAGGGTCCATATAAGGACCAAATAAACACAGGCAGAGTGCTTTGCACATGGTGCATAATGTTGCTATGATTCTCACTCCTTTTGTAGCAGCTGACATACATGTTGACCAGATGACTCAGGCTCCCTGAAACTAGCCTTCCACGGGCCATCATGCTGTCCATCACTGCCCACGCAGCACATGGTCCTCCAGAGCATGAACTCAGTTTGGAAAAAAACTGTTTAATTAGTTGCTGTGTGTGTGTGTGTGTGGACTGTCAAAAATAAGCAGCTTTATAGACATACGTTCACTACTTGCTTAAAGTAATTGAGAGGCATGTGTGCCAGTTAAACCTTAAAGCATTTACAGAAAAGTGGCACCTCTGAGTAAGCCAGGAGTATATGGTGTGGTTTTTTTGCACAATCACCCTGGCTAGTAATCAACACTTTAGCCAAACAAATATTGTTTTAGCCTAAGAGCGTGATATCATACTTTGCATAAAACTGCCTCATGAAACCAGTTCACATAACATACACAGACTGTGTACCATCTGTCAGACAAGGGTGCTTGAAAAAAAAATACTAAGTCTGAGCTAAACAGAAAGTAAGAAATACCTAAGTCTCTACATATGTTCTGCTGGATGAAGTTATTAAGTCAGTAGGGTAGCTTATGAACTTTCTTGGCAGCAAAACACTGTTTTCCAGGAGAAAGCTATTTTTGGTACTGCATTAAGACATAACATAGCACTAGAAGAGATTCCTGAGGAAAACATGAAAAGAAGCAATGCTTTATTCATTTTATTTCAGAAACACAGAAATAAAGAAAATTTCAGCTCAAGTTCATCTCTTTCCTTACACTAATAAAATTAGAGATATGGTTTCCTAAGAAGGCACTGAGCCCTGACAGTATGTAAAACATAAATCACATCTAAAAAGAGACTCTAATTGAATAGTAGAGAAGATTTATAATCTTTCTTTTCTATATGTAGAATCCCAGAAGATAAAATTAACTAAATGCAGCTTCTTGGACACCTCTGCATAATTATGAGTTCCTGTAGAACTTTAATATAGGGAGGAAAAAAAAAACTACTGGAAGAAATCTTAGGTTCTGGTTTGTAACATTTCATTCTATCTACCTGTTGGCTATACAACCCTGGAAAAGTTAGTCCATACTGCATACATTCATGCAGACTGTGATTTAATTCATTCTATATTTAAAAGTGTCTGAAGAAAGCATCACTGAAACAGGCACTTTCATCTGTACTGCAAAGACAGCCATTTAGTCACATCTTTTCCCAGAGAGTCAACCATCTAATTCCTTCCAACTGACAGGTCTGCGGAGCTGTCCGCCTGACTGCGCACACTCTTATCACTGCTACACTCCAGGGGTTCCTGCACTGTCTGCTTCATTACATGCCTGAATATAAGACATCTAACAAATTCCTTTGAAAGGAAAAACAGCATACACTGAAACCTGCACATTTTACTGGTATTGGCAGGAAATTAGTACCAACGACAGTGTCTGTTCTCACCCAACTTTATGGAACTTTAAATCAGCATTCTTATCAGAGGTTGTTAATATAATTAAACCTGTTAAGGGTGGCAAAAATGTGACTACTTGAATTTAACTATAATTACATACTGATTAAGATACCTATCTGGAAGAAAGGGCAGGAGCAAGACAAAACAAGTTATTTCTAGCCCTTCCATTCTATAAGACAGAGATGTTGGTCACAGAGAAAATGGATTATGTAGGTACCTCAGAGATAACACAGATCACTGTAATATAGCGAATATTACAATCAAGAGAGTCACACGAATTCCTTGGACTGAATTCCCCACGCATATAAGTTATGTTTATACCTTACTGTATTAAGTGTGAAATAGCAGTAGGGCTGAAAGGACAATGTACGTACCTTAATTTAAAAATACTTTATTGCTAACAGATGATCACCATCATCTGAGCCTTTAGCAAGTCGCAATCTTTTTGCAATAGTAAACAAAGATCACTGATCACAGATCACCGTAACAAATAGAATAATAATGAAAAAGCTTGGAATACTGTGGGCATTACCAAAATGTGACACAGAGACACAAAGTGAGCAAATGTTGTAAAAGTGGTGCCAACAGACTTGCCTGAAGCAGGATTAACACAAACCTTCAATTTTTTGTTTAAAAAAAAAAAGTGGTACCTACGAAGCACATTAAAACAAGGTTTGGCTATATAGCCAAGTTAATATTGTACAAAGAACACCTCATCTTAAGTCAGCATCACGACTACACGATCACATGCTGGATGATAAGCAGGCCATTTGTAATGAGAATTAAAAACCTACATTTCAAAAATTAATAAAAACAAGCCAGTTCAGAATTTGGTGGTTTGAAAACACATTTTGTAGGAACTATCAACAATGAAATTCATCAGGAGGTTTTTATGACACACGTAGTGACTAAATTTTATTTGTAACGGATAATAAATATTTAACTGTGCCCCTAAAGCATTATTTCCTTATAAATAACTACTGCTAACTAACAGCAATGATGATCTAGACTCTTAATTTTAGAATAAGCAATTTTCGTTGAATACTTCAGCAATGTACCAATCTCTTGAGCTCTCTGAACCTCTGGGAACAAACTCCCCAAATCAGAAGTTTAGAACATGTTATAAAAGTTTCTGAAAATTGTTCTTAGGCTTTCATTCATTTTAGCATAGAATCTGATACCCCATCCCACAGATTAGAAATAATTAAAAAGGTGTGTAGAATCATTAGAGTCACGCACAAGGAAAGCAACGGTAAAATGCTCATAAAAGGACATAATCATGAAATACACAGAAATAAAATTGATATTCTTGGTATAGTTGATCCTTGAATAACATGGATTAGAATGGCACAGATTCACTTATATGTGAATTTCTTTCAGTACTATACAATCCAAGATTAATAAATCCATGGATATGTAACCATGGATAGGGAAGGCCTACTAGAAAGTTATACAAAGATTTTCAACTGAACAGAAGGCCTGTGCCCCTAACCCCCTGTGTTGCTCAAAGGTCAACCGCATTGTTAAAATAGCATTGAATCATCTGTTTAAGAAGGCACATAAATTGTTTCAGGAAAAACTCTTTTGAATTTCAATATATGTCTAATCTAATAGACTGTTCAAAAATACATTAAACGAAAAGATTCTTTAAAATGTTATGCTTCTTGATTTTCCTTTCAAAAACTTAGCAAGCCACTTACATCAGGAACCCAATTCATAAAGATGTTAACAGGGTTCTGGATAAAGCGCAGCAATGAGTTGCTCTCACCTGCTGAGAATGCTGCATGGGTTGGGAGGATGGAACCCCTGATAAACTACTTGAAGATGGCTGACCCTGGCTCTGCCCCTGTGCCTGAAGGAAAGAAGTGAATACAAAAAATTAGAGCAGCCCAAAGGTACCTGTACACAGAGGTCAGGGTTCTGCAATAAACATATGAGTTCCTGAGAGTCTGCTTGAGCAAGATGAAATATTAGCTTGATCAAGTATGGAGGGAGAGATGGCTGGGGCAGGTTTTTAAAGAGAAGGGTAGAGAAGGATCATATTATAAAACATACCATGCAAAAACCACTGATGGTTAAAACCTAATCTATCCCACTGCTCAGGCTATAATTGTTACCAAAATAGTAAGATTCATAATAAAATTGTTATTGAAAATCAGGAAAAAAGTAACGAGACTATCAATGTTGCAAAATCTATTTGAACAAAGAAAAAGGATATTTATATAATGTGACTTTGGTTCCTTTTGCTATTTCTTATAGTAATATAATGACTTTTGTCAAAAATGTAAAAACCAAAAAAACAAAAACCTGTTATTATTAACTGCCAAGTACCTAGAGCAATGGTTCTCAACCAGGGCCACTTTGGCTACCCCACACCCTTCCCAGGAACATTGGGCAATATCTGCATGTGTTTTGGGTTGGCACAACTGGGAGAGGTAGCTGCTCCTGATATTTAGTGAGTAGAGGCCACAGATGCTGCTAACATCCAACAAATGCACAAACAGCCCCCACAACTAAGAATCACCTAAGCTAAAATGTCAATTAAGGGTGAATCTGAGAAACTCTCACCTAGAAGAGATCTTAAGTTAAATGAGAAGGTGAGAGTGAAAGAAGAACTTGACAGAGGTGAGTTAGGAAGATGAGAAGCCTCAAGTCTGCTGTCTCATCTCAGTTCAGAGGCACTTCTTTGAAGCCTACTTGGATAGGACATCCAATCCAACTGCATCTTAACCACCTGAGCATACATTCCTGCTGCACCTTTCCTGTAGAGTACTTGATGTTTAAAATTTCATTTTGGAAGTTTACAGAGTGAAAGTGGCAGTGCACACGTTTACAGTAGAGCTGGCAACCAGTGTGTTAACGTGAGCATATCACACTGCCTGTGCACGCAGTACAGATTTTCAAGCTCTGGATCTTTCTGCTTCTTATTATTGCTTTAAGTAACTAATATTTGATGTATATTTTGGGGGATACTTTTGCCTCAGATAAGGGAAGAACATAGGATGAAAGTATGAAGAACATATAGTAATTTATATGAGTGAGATCATTTAAAACATCCAAATAACATCCTAAATACATAACTGCAAAGTTTCGTAATTAACTGCATAGTCTCCTACGCAGATTTTATAAGACTTATACATTTGACAAAATGTATCAAGGGAATATATGAAACAGTCAATACTGACTCCACTTCTTGAATCCTATTAGGCCCATCACTTTCTTTGGCTGCAAGAGGCTGCATATGTTCACATACATAAACAACATTTTATCTGTTGAGGAAAAATCTAAGAACTGAAATATCTCATGTTCCTTACCCTGCAACATATATCACAAATTCTTAACACAAAAGAAGCCCCATCACCCACACTAGATTCTACTTTAGTTACTAAGAATTAGAATTAGTCAATTTTAGGGATTAACATTTTATTTGAATATATAATACATGGTGACTTGTTGGATGCCATTTTTAAAAGGCATCTTCATTTGTTAAGACAAATTCCTAAGGTGTTTCCTGTCTTTTAAGATCCTTTCATACTAGTGGAAACTCTATATATTCCTAATACTACAAAAAAAAAAAAAAATTTCTATTTTCCATTTTTTTCACTTTAGGGGAAATAAAAATTAGCTCCTCCCAAGTTTTAAAAACTAGCCATGTTTGTTTCTAGGGAGAAAGAAACATTTTACAATACAATTTTTAAATACTCAATGCTCTGTCAACTTTATAGACACTAACATGTTCACAACTAGCTGAAAACTCCATCCATTCTACTGAGCTGACCAAAAAGCTTGTTCAGGTTTTCACATACCGTCATAGAGAAAAACTCAAATGAATTTTTTGGCCAACCCAATACGTATGGACAGAAATAAACTGATTTTGACAAGTAATTAAAATTCTAAGTTTTTGGGTTCTCTTTTCCAAGGGTCTGTACACATTATGGGTAAATCAAGCAGCTTCGGTCTCATATTTTGGTCTTAAATACAAGTAGTTTAAAATTGCCCTCCCCGCTCAAATGGAGAAACTCCACAATAAATAAAACAATATCCCTGATGAATGGAAAAGAAGGACAGAAAACTTAAATGTAACTGTCACAGCAGGGTAGTGTAAAAGAACCGTGAAGTTTTCCTATAACCTGTGGATGGAGTGCAGATCCTCCTGAAGAAAATGAAGCAGATAAAACCCGCGGAGAGGTGGCTCCTTGGGGGAAACAGAAGAAGAGTGGGGATTCTTGTAACACTGTCTGAGGCAGGCGGATAAAGGGTAATGAGACGTCAGAGCCAAAAGGAGCAGCTGCTCCCCCTGTAGGGGGAGGTGACTGAAATTCACTGGGATCTGAAGAAGTGACCTGGGAGGAATCACTGGAGTATTCTGGGCTTCCTATGGGCCAGGTCTGTCCGGACGGCTCCACCACAGAGATGGTCAACTCTGGGGCCTGGGGCGTTTGCTGCTCTTCAGTCACAGGCTGCAGGCGGCTGTGTAATCCTGCAGGTTGAGGAGGTGGTTCTTCCTGGTTCGAGTCCACAGCAACCTGCCGATTTCGGTAAATGCGCTGAGGTAAAACTCCTCCCGCTCCTTCTCCTGAAGCTGGAGTATGAACGTGAAACTCAAACACACAACTGCTTCTGCTCTCGTTGTTATGAGTTAACACAGCAGGTGCAGAATGAGGAACAAAGACAGGGTGAAACTTCAAGCGTGTGGCATCTGTACTGACAGGTGCAGAAACGCTAGACAGGGGAGAGCCTGGGCTCAGCCCCGAATCTAATCTTACATTCTGGAGGTGTCCTACCAGGAAAGCCTGTCCCGATGGAAATTCAAAGACAGAACTGGAGGTGGGGCCCCCGTGCACTGGCTTCTGCTCAGGTGTCTGCTTCATAGGACTTGACAGGACTGGTGAGCTGTATGGAATACCCTCAAACTGTTCTGCCATCTGGGCCTGGTAATGTACCCCGGCTAGATACACTGCTTCTGGAGGGAGGAAGTAGTGAGCTTCTTCTGGAAGCATCAGTCCAGCTCTGTAGTCACCGTAAACTGGAGCTGGCTCAAACACAGAATGGGCCTGCACCTCGCACAGCTCTCCAGCGACTCTACTAGCTGCAGTGCCCCACATGACTACAGTCTCTGGAGTCCAGTTAGGTGGGCTGCCACCAGATGGAAGAAGACTCTGGCCGACAGTCCTCAGCAGGGGTTGGAACTGGTGAGTTTGGGCTTCCAAGAAGGAGGTGCTCTTACGCCGCTGGGCAATGGCCACCTTCGGTGGACAGGTGGGAGGTGGTGAAAAAGAAACTGGACGTTCATGAATAGTTGGGAAAAATATCTGTGATTCTGGGTATGTTGGGGTCCCCCCACGCGGATGCGCCATGGACTGAGGCTGTATCAACATGAATAAGACAAGTAATTTATACATTCATATGTGAAATTACATCAGACATGCAAAACTGGGCAGCTCTGTGTAACCCTACAAAATGGTTACACCAAATTTATAATTAATAAAGAAATACAATGCTTTTGGAAATTATGTGCATAGTAAAAATCCATTAAATACATCCAGGGTCAATAAAACTATTCTGTGGGGATCTTTGCATTAGATAAGAGCTGCTTTTCCACAACACTCCCCTCTCAAAGAAAATGAATTAAACCTTCCGAGTGACTATTCTGCTTTTACCCACAAGTAACATGCTCACTTATGACTGTACCAAATCTTCCTACCCTGAAGCCTTATTGTCTTCTGCTGTGTTAAGAGGCTCCAGGGTTCATTTCTGATTAACTAATGTCATGTCTTCTAACTAGAAATCAGAAGAATTTCTGGTGAGTAGTAAAAGATACACAGCTAGGCTAAGCGACCATCGTCTTTCCCCTGTCTGCCCCAAACCATACGCAGTTAGTTTTACTACATGAAACATGTTACAGATGCCAAACCACTGAATGTCCACTTTTCTGATATTAGTTTAAGGGTTGACTAATTTGCCGTTCAAATCAGGTGAAAAGGGTAATATAAACAGCCAACTTGATTTGACAGCATTTTTTGGTCACAGAAGCAGTTCTAGATTAAACACTCTAAAATTAGAATTCTACCCTGTCAAATGCAAATGGTACACACTGTAATAGTTCACTTTCATGGGCCCTTCTTTTAAAGGGTAGATCAGTTTCACTCTTTCAATAGGAAAGATCCTATCAAAATCGCAAAGTGGCTCCACTGTTACTTCTTTACAACAGTTAAAAGGAGGTTTCTATTTTGAATCAGAATGCTCTGATTTACTGTTGTTTACTGAAGAGTATCCCAAGGCCACAACACGCTATACAGTTAATCACTCTCCTGCGTAAAAATCTGAAGGTTTTGGGATTCCTAGATCAGAATGTTAACAAATCCTCTATATGGAAAAGCAGCAGCAAAGTCCCACAGTGTTTGAAATAACCTTAAGAGATAAACACATCTACAGACATTAATGGGGCCAAAGCAAACTGCATGTATTTTATGTGCATCTAATGTACTGCATTAGAGCCAAGGTCCGTTATTCAATCTACTAAAAAAAAAAATTTGCCAAGAGGGAACATTATGTGGCCTTTTAGTTTGTTGATCCCTCTTTTTAAACAGGTAACAAATTAAAAGCAACTTTCTCTCTTCAATTATTCCTCACTGACTGTGGGAAAAAATGGACTCAAGCAGCATTATTGGTTTCTCTCTGGAACAAAGTGAAAACCTATTTGGCTAATTTTTGATGAAGAGAAAGTTTGCTTTTGAAAAACCCAACAAGTTTAAAATTAAACAATACACATACTCTTTGCTAAGATATGAAAATGCAAGGAGTTGAATACACTGGTGGGGGATGGGAGATTATAATAAAGGCTGAATTTTGCTGCTCACAGACTGCTATGTGCCAAGGTGTTATAAGCATTCTCTCTCATTACCTCCTTGCTTTTCTCCCCATTACAGCCTTATAACAAAAAAATTACAGGAAAAACCTACATGCTAAAAGTGTACTATATTACTAAGTTCAGTCCTGTTCTTTAATCTTTATTACAACTCCTGATGCCTGGATGTATTCATTGGTGATAAATGCTCATCTGTCAGGAAGTTGATGTTACATACAGCACTGACAAAGAGGGAAGGCAGGCTGGAGCGTCGGCACTTGCGCTGAGAGGCAGAGTACATAGGCAGGACCCTCTCCAATGCTTTAGAAAGCTTTTCGGCAAAAGTTTCCTCGGGGGCAGTCCAGAGGAGGGAAGGAGAAAGAGGTGCGGACAGCACTGGTGGTGGGGTGGAAGGAGCACTGGGAGAGATGCAGGACAGACAGGGGACAGCAGGAAGATGGGGGACACAAACCGACATGCTACGGCCACGACGAGGCTAAACAGAAAACAAACACACACGTGAAAAACACAGCACTCTGAAAACAAAATGTACAATGGTAACAGGGCACAGCTGACATAAAGAAACGTTCCATCCTCCCCCCATTCCACAAAATCAATTTCTGAGGATACAGAATTCCACAAAGCACACTTGGCAGACCATACTATTTTCTCTACACTGTTGGTCAAGTACAGTTTTTTTAAAATTAACCACCAAAATAATAATCAAGTACCTTCCTAAACATTCTGAAATAACATGAATTGTTATGAGTGTATGAATAAGAATGACTGACTGAGGCAGCAGAACAGACTGGGAAAATGATGAGTACTGGCTTGTAGTCTCTGCAAACTTGTCAATAAATTCTATCAGTTTAATGCACATTATAAGATGCAGAAGATCTTAAGACTGGATTGTTCTGCTGGAGCTCTGGGAACCTCAGACATACAAGATTTCTCAGTCCTATTTTAGAAGGCGATAGACAAAAAGTTGTTGGCTGATAGAATAGTTGACCACATTTGCCTGTCTTTGTCTATAAAGCTATAAGTCATATTCCAGGAAAAGCACTAGTTTTCTAGACATAATTCATAACAGATACAGGAAATATTCTATATTTTTACTAAAGCAGTCAATGGAAAGATATCTAAACTGTGAATCTCTAAAGAATAATGTTAAATTTTTTTCAGCCACATCAGAGGCTCAACTTTGGTTTAAAAGTTTAAGGCACCTTAATATAAAGGTTTCAGTATAGCTACAAGGTAGCAAATCTAAAGGTCTAAGGCTGTCCTGAGCATGCCTGTTATTTCCTTTTAGCAACTGTGAACTGTGTAATTACATTTTTTTTCCCACTCTTGTTTCTCTTCTATTTTTAAATTTTACTTGTAATTGATATGCTATTGCAAGCCATGGTAAATACTTTCTGGAATTAGAAAGGACTGATTATAAAAGCTTTGAAAAATCCTCAATATTTAGTAATTCATGATACTTCCATAGAACATTATCATTAAAAGGCAAGAATGTCTGCCTTTTTTCATTTAATTATTGGTGTGCTTTTAGAACATCCATAAATATAGGTATATTTGTGGCTCAAATATTTAGCATCTTCATAAATGGTCAGTCCTTTTCCATTTCTAAAATAGGGACCCGAAGTTCATATCCTGTGATGCAGGAAGCCAAGACATTAAAAAGTTTAAAAAAAAAACTATAGTTATGATGATCCAGAAGAAATCAACAAGAGTAGAAACTGATAAGAAATGCTGACAAATAATATTTGTTATACCACAGAAATACACCTGTACCCTACCTGTACCCTACTTACTTAGTTTAAAGGTCAGAGAAGTACGCTGCTATTACACTGGACGTTCTCTTTCTGTAACTGTGGCCGTTCATCCTAAGACGCAGCCGATGCAGAACTAACTAATGGACTCTAAAACAAGCAAACATCTTTTACTCCAAGCTGTAGGATTAAAAGACCAGAACAAGCAGAAGTATTTTCTTATGAAAGAAAGAGTTTCATTCAATGAAGAACAAGTGTTCCACAAATTCAGATTAAAAGTTTCTGTGATAGAAGGACAATCTATTTGCCTAAAGATCTCACTAAACAAGAGCACTGTAGTGGCTAGTTATTCTCAATTCTGTCCTGAGGCAGAAGAGGTATCTTGTTCACTTCTGAAGACTTCACAGAAGGCTGATCAAAGAAATGGGGTACTACCTACTGGTCTATTTGAACATTCTCTGTATGAGAAGCGAGAGTGGCTAATGTAAAACATGGGTAATAATGTATGTATGTATGTGTATATATGCATAGGTACAAATGTACAATATATACATCAAGATATAACTGCTACAAATTGAATCTGAAAATAAATCAGTCATAAAACAGGTACCAAAATAAAGGGAAGAAGCAAATGAACATATACTGGGGAAAGAATTTGTGTCCAACACAGACTTTAAGGCAAGAACACGCACAGCAACTGATGATTAAACACAAGCGCTAAATTAAATGGTCATTCCTTTTCTCTGGTGTACTCACATGCAGCATTCTATAATGGTTTGAAGGTCTTACCTGTGTTTTATACAATAAGCCGTCTTACAGAAAATATTTAGTAATTCTTTCAAGTAACTTTTGAAAAGCTCTCCTTGCCCCCCCACCCCCAAACCATTTGTCTGTCTAACTTAAACTGCTTTGAACAGTTTCAACTTTAAAGCGCTAGAGAGCATTATCTTTAATCAAATCAAATTAAACCCAATTTAGTTTAAATCCTGTGAACAGTGTCTTCACAGAGTGATGCATGTATCCCACCCTCCCTGAACCACTCCGATGGCACTCTAATAAACTTGCCTCCTCTGGAAAGGCACCACTTGTACTTTTCACTTTGGATTTGTGCTATCACTCATTCAGTGGCAGTGTGCCCTGAGCATGTTAAGAGGCGTGAGCACTCTTGCGCAGTTACTCACCAAACTTGACGGTGGATATACCGCATGAGGCTGAGCCTGCGCTTGGACAACAGATGCTGTGTGCCCTGGGAGGGCGCCAGTGGAAGGTGCCTGCTCATGCTGGGACCCGTACGAAACTGTCTGTTGGCTGCTCACTCGAGATTCCGTGAAGACAGAAGACCCCTGACCACTGTCAACCGTCCCGTCAGCTGAAGGAGAAGTTGCCAAAACACAAGACAGAGATACAAATCATGAAAAGGAAATATACACTTTCCCATCACAAACCCCTGGTTTTAAGGTTAATTAGTCTTGTCTTTGCACAGACCTGAACTAAATAAAGAATGGCTAGTTTTAAAGTAGATTTCTATGTTTAACTGAGGAATCCATATAAAAAAGTTTCATCTTAAAAAAAAGGAAAATCCCCTGGCCATCACAGAATTTACCACCCGATGAACAGGGGGAATAAAACAGAAGGCTGTATGAGCCTGAAGTTTGACAGATTCTAAAGTCTTAACCATGGAGACCAGTGGGCTCTAAGCATTAAGATGGCTCAATTAGTAACTAGTGGCCTCATTAATTTCTAGTTTATACATTATTCAGCTTTGCTACAAGAGCTGAACCAGATTAACAGGTTCGATATTAAGTGGCTAAGATAAATTTATCACATTTCACTATTAATTTAAGAAACTGTAAAAGGTAGGAATCTACAAATAGAACATCCGAGATGCTGGAACCTGCAGAATTTCTCACATCCTAATCTCATTTCCTCACTGTCCCATTCTTCTATGCTATTAGCTGTGGTCGTAAGAACCAAAAGGATAAGAAGACAGCAACCATTTCAAACCTCTTATTTATATGTTACATTCATAATTCAAAACCAAGAGGACAGTGCAAAACAATGACCAGGAAGGTAGAGCGTGAGCTAAGAGTGTGCCTAGCAACCTCACTGGGCCCGATACTCACATATCACAGACACACCAGGCTGCTGGTACTGCAGCTGCTGGTGCTGGTCGGCCTCAGGCTCTTCTGGCTCTACCTGCGTGGAGACAGATGCAGACGCAGCAGAGGCCGCGGGTCCGCCAGTGCTGGTGGCAGGGGGCTGCTGGACTCCGGCCTGGGAGGTGCTGGGCTGCTGCTCCACCTGCTGCTTGAGGCTGCTCTCCTCCTGCTTTCTTTTTTCTTGCTCCTCCCGCACTAATTGACGCTGTTCTCGTTTTCTCTTAATTAACGACACTCTATCTTTGATGGCTTTTGCCATGGTCTTGTGATCACCTTCACAGACATAGCCAGAATCTACCTACAGGATGAAAGGGTACATCAGGAAGCAGCAGGATAGCAAAAGAAAACAAATCAAACACAAACAACAGTCTTTGGGGGAAGAAAAACAGAGAAGGAGAGGGAGAAAGAACTATCCAAGGACTGACCTTAACCAAACAGTGAAACCACTGGTCTGCACTATGCACCTGCCCACCATTTTTGCAGATACTCATAGGGTGGATGCTATTATCTTTATACAAAATCATCAACTACATGTACCTTCACTAATTATAACAAATCAACAGGGAACCTAAGCATCCAAGTGGTAAAACCAAAAGGCTCATTTTATTATACTCAATTTCCCATTCACATGTAACCATCAATATGAGCCTGTGTTGCTTTTACTTCTTTTCACTAGAAAGAAAGAAAAGAAAGTGAAGTCGCCCAATCGTGTCCAACTCTGTGACATCACGGACTGTAGCCCACCAGGCTCCTCCATCCACGGGACTCTCTAGGCAACAGTACTGGAGTGGGTTGCCATTTCCTTCTCCAGGGGATCTTCCCGACCCAGGGATCAAACCCGGGTCTCCCACACTGTGGGCGAGATGCGTTACCATCTTTTCACTAGACAACCACTTAACCAAACAAAACAACTGTGGTAAATATATGAAAGCTAAAAATAAAAACTCAAATAATATAAAAACCTGACAGTTAAGTACCTCCCTCATGCTGACCCCTTCTCAGAGGTAAGTACTGAATGGGCAGAGACCATCTTTATCTCTGCACAGTACATGGCTATTAAGGCACCATGGAAAGCCTAAGCTGGGCGAAGCGTTTCCTCGAAAACGACTGGCCAAAAGCTGCCTACTAATGACTGATCCTGAAAATTTCCTCTGAAGTAAAAAACAATGTGTGATCTGCTCATTGGGTTTATCACCCAGATGACTGACCAAAGGCTAATGTATCCGTATGCAGAAACAATTGTTCATTCTAACTAAATAGGTTACACTAATTAGAAGTCAGTCAACCTTACAGACTTCGAAAATGACTTCAAATGTCCTCCAATTTGCTCCCTCTCTGTATGTCTGCCTGCCTGTCCATCCGTCTGTCACTGTACATATCTACGCATACACGTATTCTAAAATAAGAATAACCATTAATGTAATTTTGTATCAGTAGAATATGTAATACACACTGCTTCATAAACTGCTTTTCTGCTCACAAGTATCAACATATATCAACAGTATCAACGTATATAAATCAACACAAAATTTAAATGGCTTGATCAGTGTTAATTTACCATTTCTTGAGCAACATCTTCTGGCACATCTTTCTCCAAGTCAAAGGAAAACTCGATAGCTTCATTGTCTTTGTATTTCCCCTTTAGTTTCTTAATATCTTCAATACGTAGCCATAATTTAATGGCTATCTTTTCTCCATCATCCTCTTCTGCTAATTCTACCCGTACTCCTGTTTCCTCCTGGAAAAAGGCATGGTTCAAAAGGTCTTTGATAGAGTATCTTCAAAAGAGAAGGGAAAGAAACAAAAAACAAAATGCCGTTAGATTTGAAAGATACTTCTCAAATATGTTATGTTTAGAATTATGAAAAAGGACTGCAAAAAGAACAAGAATTTTCTAATTCATTTCTACACGGCTTCATTTAAGTAGTGATGAGAGTTTTATTCAAGTTATAGAACATCAAAACAATCTCATTTATGAATAAGGCTGAAAGTGATACCTTTTATTATTGGAGTATGACTGCTTCACAACTCTGTGTTAGTTTCTGTTGTTCGACAAAGTGAACCAGCTATATGTACACATACAACCCCTCCCTCTGAAGCCTCTCGCCCCTCTAGGTCATCACAGAGAACCCAGCTGGACTCCCTGTGCTGCACAGCAACTTCCTGCTCGACACCCATTTCACACGTGGCAGTGTACATATGGCAGTGTTCCTCTCCCTGGAAGTGACACTTCTAAATGTGTTTATATAGGGCTTATATTGATATTTAACCAAATTCTTGTATGTATGATCTCATCTGATTTCTGGTATCCAATGAGATACCATTTCCTGATCAGTAGGAAATGGATGGATCCTCAGAGAGACTAATCATCTTGCTCAGTTATAAAAGTCATAAATCATGGAATCAAAACTCAAAAACCTTTCTATTTCTATACTACATTACCTTCTAATATAGCAATTTTTCTTTACACAATAAACCCTCTCAATTCTTGGTTCAGCACCTAGTGTACTAGGCAAGCAGAAGTCTGATTATGGAACGGTTTTCTCTAGATAAATGGTCTCAAAATACCAGAAATCTAGTAAACTGTTCCATCCAGACAAGAAACAAGAGTACCACATTCTATGACTAGAGACAAATATTCCTTTATTTATAGTGTTTTTAAAAAACGTTCTTAAAGAGATTAAGGCGTCTCCTTTTCAATCAGTGTATGTAAAAACAGAAACCCAAACTAAATTTCTACTAAAAAGCCTTAAAGATCAAGATCTTAAGCTCCTCCAAACAACAAAGTTATGAAAAGAATATGAGACTGGAGAAGTGAAGATATGGAATTCTTTAATTTGGCTGAAATACCTGATCACTCACATTCTTCAAGAGATAGATTATATTCAATTTACACTTTGTACTAGTGGGCCTCCTTTTTCTTTTGTGGAGGGTGACGGGGGATGGTGAAGGTAGATTATTTTTCAAAAACAGACACTGGACCTTTGCCATGCCTAACGGGTGATGAATCAGCTATATGGCAGATCAGATATTTGCCACTCCTCTGAGAAAAGCCCTCTGTTAGCATAATGACTAAGCCAGATCTCCTCCCAAGCTCTGGGTGAAGCGGTCTCTTCTTACTCAAAAGAATTTTGACATTTTGCTCTTCTTCAATTCTGGCATAGCAACAGTAAATCAAGACCTGCATAGATGAGTTGACTTTAAAGAGCCAAAATTTTACTTCATCTTTAGAATTCAACTGGTAAACAGCTAAGGAAGAGATCTGCTGTGTCAGGATAGAACCTAGTGAGTTTTACAAATCATGTAGATGCTATAAGTAAGCAGCTCTTATTGAATGCAGCAGCTCCATTTAAGGTGGTTCTGATTTATTCAAACCACCATTTATTTACCAAACCACATTTTTATGATATTTCAGTATACTAAATTGGAATTCTACTTCCAGTGGACAGAACTTTACTTTCAAAGATATTATAAGACATAAACAGAGAAATTAAGCACAAGTAAAGTATTACATACACCTTAGGTTGAGGGTTCTATTCAGAGTACATTATACTTGAAGTTTTTGTTTAAGCAATATCCAGGTAAAAAGAGGCAACTTACCTTTCATCTTTGTTTTGCCGTATGCATCCTTCAATAATTTCCTTCACTTCAGGAATTGCTACTTTGTCAAAACTGGCTGGCTTCACCCCCTGAAAACCATAAAAATAGCAACAGGAACATATTAATGAAGGCAGGGACTTTGAACTTGAATTTGAACTTGCCTCCTAAGGTTCTACTAGACTGCCTTCTCACCATCCTGGCTTTTTCCTGGTTTGCCTGCAGGATCTAGTTCATGCAGGGTCAAAGCTAGGTAGTAGCAATTTAGGCCCTACAAGGTAACAATAAGGAATAGTTAAGACAGCGAAGTCACTTACTTCCATGGCCATGGAATTGCTAGTGACAAAAGTAAGCTGTCGTTAGCATCTTTTGCTGTGTTTCAGGTAAAGGAAATTTTGGCTAAAACAAAGCCCAAATGTTCTAATTGGTTAGAAGATCTTCTGTTCAACCTTGTTCCCTAACACATTAATCAACATAACATGCAACTCTTTTGAGCAGAGAACCCATGTATGGGCATGAATTCACATGCTTAGTCTGGCAGGTATTATATCATTATAGTACTCCTTAACAAACTCAGTAAGGAGTGAAGAATTTAGACTGGTTTGGCATGGTAACCAAAGAGCAAATTGTCTTGTACATATGAAAACATAAAATGACAAATAACACACCAGACACATCTGAAAGACAAACTTTCCAATTAATTTCAGAAAAAAAAGTAACATCACTATTATGCTAAACAGCACCATCATAATATTTTAGAATTTTCACAAAAGGTAAATTCTTTGCAAACAAGAATTTCAGCGATGTGTGGAAAATGTATATAAGATAGAAGAATAACAACCCACTCCTATCTGAGAGGCGTTGTGGAGAAGAGCACGTCACTATTTATTTCTGCCTCCCCTAAATCACACAGACTGAGCTGAACTGGCGACATGATATACTTTCCAAGAGGAACGGTAAGTCTACGACCACCTAACACACAGTGAGGAAGAGACAGGGACTAGAAATAATCACCTAGTGTCTCGGTGACAATACATATTACTGGAATTTTCCCTCCATCTTCCTATTTTTCAAGTCTAACTAAGTCTTTCCAACCAGTCCTTGCCTTCACATAATCATTCTAATAAAAACAAAAATCAGTGTCACTGAAGGAAAAGCCTGGTTTAACTGAGCAAGCTGGTATGGTATGGCATGGTATTTTAAACTAAAGCTAAAGAAAACAGGAACTGTTTTTTTTTCTTTAAAGGATGATGCTCACTAAAAGTTCTCTGGTAGCAGAAACACTGGAGATTTTTATATTTGCTTTTAATCTTTACAATAAACATGTAAAAGTATAAAAGCAAACTTTAAGATGCTATTTATAAATATAATGGGAAGAACAGTCTAAAATACTTAAAAAAAATAAAATAAGATATTGTATAAGTTCCTAGAGCATTCACTATTGGCAGAAAACTATCTGAAAGGTTGTTCTCTGGTAAAATTAGACACTAATACACAGCTGGCCTTTCATGTAAGGACACTTCAAATGTTACAGGAAAGAAGTTAAAGAGGATACAGAATAGGATTAGAAAACATGTTCCCACTTCCATAAACACACACATTTTAGAGGAATGAGTCTGACCTTCTGGCAACTCTACATATTGAGTTAATAAATCACACATATACTGACTATATTAAGACTCCTCCATTTCAATTTAGCAAAGGCATACTGGAAAGATGAAAGGATGGAGCATAAGACTTGAATTCAGTGTGAACTGGACAAGCAGAAGCAGTTCTGAGCTTCATTTCTTTGTCGAGCAAAGGGGGATAATCTCTGTTTAACTATAGTCATGGGAACTAGAATCATATATGACTATCCAGGCTGAAAGCTCTGAATTATGAAGTTTGCTGACCTAAGGCACCTTTGACTTCAAAAGTAATCGCCAAACGTAATTGAGTTAAAAAGAAAGCATAGAATTCTCTTTGAAAAATAATCACTAAGGCCCACAGTGAACATGCTTTCAGCTTTGGTTATCCTTAAAAACAATCCTCTTGTTAATTAGACCTATGCAGACAAACACATTCACAAACAGGAATTTTATTTACAGGTAGAAAAGCTAGCTGAACAACCGAGATACCAGATCACAGTGGCAAAACCAGCAACTATGCATCATATAACACACTGACTCTACTAAGGTAAGCTGCTTTCTCAACGTATAGCCAAGATTCAGGTACAGAAAACTCTGTACCACCAACTCTGTACAACTGCCACTGCCACGTTCAGCTGCTACCGCCGCCTTAAAGAACACTGCAGGCACTGAGACAGCCAATACAACACAGACAGTCCAGCAGCTGATAGTCAAACACTGCCCACTGAGACAATGACAAAGACAAGAAGAAATTTCACCAAGCACCAAGAAGCCAGGATTATATCTTATCAAAATATCTAACAGAGGTATTCTGAATCATTTGGAAAGAAGCAAGGATATACAGGACTTGTATATTAAAAATGACCAAAAAAAGAAAAAATTAGCATAAAACGTCAATGACCTTGAATGTGACCTACTGAAATCATCTGGGGCACCTGATGGAAAGCCACTTAAAATCAACAAGCACATGTTTCACTACACAAGACGCATCATACTCAGAAGCGTCTTGTTCTATCTAAGAGAGCTGTTTTTTTAAAAATTGATAATTTCTTAAATTAAAAAGTTGATTTAGGATTATTCTAAAACATGATTTAAGCACCAGACAGAACAATGATAAGAAAATGTTTTCATAATAATATTTCATCTTTTTTCCTTGAATTTGTTTATTTCAAACAATATGATTAACTTAAGAGTCTAAAAATCCTTCAAATGACACCTCTTTTCTATACTCTCTGATTTAGCCCTACAAAGTCTTATTTCAGTCCTGTTCTGACCAGTAGAAGCAAAGTTTTGCTCATCTATTCTGAATGAGGTTCAAGAACACAAAACAGAAAAGAGTACTAAGGAAGATAAATTGGGCTAATCTTTTACACATAAGAAAACCTAAGTTAAAGACTGGTGCCCTGTCTCTTCACTCTTCCAGAGCCAGCAACCTGCCAACTCCAGAAACACTATTCCTCACTGCTGCAATTCATAAGACCTCTCTTTAGGCAGAAGTGCCGTAAAATGTTTCTTTGACATGAAACAGCAGCTTGTTATTCTGCATTACACAAAAGTACTTCTTCAGCAGCTAATGTATACCCATTTAAGACACCTTTGGGATTAAAATTGTGTATTCTCATAAATGAAACAAAAAAGGCGACTTTTATGCAACCTTAAGTGGAGAACAAAAAGAAAAAAATCAATAGCTGTGATTCTCCAAGGGTACATCAGAGTTGATACTTAAAAAAAAACTGACATAAATCTTTATAAAATATGTTGCTTTATTTAAACTGAGAAAAACTTCAAACATATATGCATCTCACACACTGAGTTTTTCTGTCAATTCTATATACTTATAGTTTGCGGCTAATCTGCTGGAAAATTAAAAGTGAGTCATAATAAAAATAAAAGTGAGTCATAATATAGTGTTCTCTGGTTCAATCTTCCAGCTCTTAAAAACTGTCAGCACTTGCTTCTCAAAAACTTAAGCTGCAGTGTGTGTCAGGGTAACATTTTTCTCTTCCTAAGAGTAAAAATTTTCCTAACCACTCAGAACTGAGAAAAGTCTCCTTCCTCCTCATAGAAAATGCTGTGTAAGTTAACTAAATTGCAGAACTAATCTATTTTGAAAAGCATTCTGAACTAACAATCTCAATACTTTAACTGAAACCTTCCATACATAAATATCACAACACACCTTTGGTATATATTGGAAATTCTTACCCACCTCATTTACACAATCCTTTTGAGAGCAGCAGCAGCAATGAGAATTTACGAAGACCAACACTGAGCAAAAATCTCTTTTTGTAAAATCCATCAGAAAAGGCAAAACAGACTTGTTAGAGGAAAATGAGGGGGAGGGGGAGGGGATTGTATAAGATGTAAGTTAACAGGATAACTTAGCCCACAGCATAAGCAAGGCAGACATCAAAATCAGGCTGAAGCTGAATTTCCTGTTTAACACTAGCCATGCTTCCGCGACTCTCAAACATGGGTTTGCTCTGCTCAGCCAACAATCTCCTTATTCCTTACTGATCAGCCCTTTTAAACACAACTACATGCTGAACAGCAGGCAAACTTATTCTGCTACTCCTCCTCCTGCCGCTCCTCCAACAGCAGCAGGTCCCTAGACAAACAAGATTCTTCACTTGCTCAAAGCTCCGCCCCCACCATGTCCACAGGTTCTGCCTTCTGGACACCAATACCTACACTAGAAATCTGTTTATCTAAACACACCCTTCCCCTTACTCCTGTTGAAACTAAGCTTCAAAAGAAAATGGGGAATGAATTCAGTGGCCAAAATGTAAACTCAGAATACATAGGCTAAAGAACAATGGACAAGAAAACCCTAATACTGGGTTTGAGCTCCCAGCATATAGAGTTCAGCCTATAGATACCAAGTCTGTGTGACCAGGACCATATTCTTTAAACTCACTTGAAAAGTGAGTGTAACAGTTCTTGTTTACCTAATTTAGAAAGTGGTGACATTAAGGTAAACTGTCTTACCACGGTCTCATAGTACATTAAAAAAATTTAAATAGCTGTGAATTAGTACACAGAAGTGGTAAGAATTTATTCTTCTCCTTTTCCTTCCCTAAAAGCCTTAATACACAGATCTACCTAAAGATATCTCCATTTGCCAGAAGAGCTCATGGAACCAAATGACTACTGCTTGGATCCTGGTGATTAAGTAAAGGTCTTTCCTCATGGCATCTAACAAAGATGACAGAAAAAGCACTGCTCATGGCAGTGTTAAGATGGGTAACGTAACACAGTGCCAGCCCTTGTAATGTGGTAAGCCTGAATCCCCATCAAGACAGTGGATACGAAGGCTCCAATCACTCAGGAACAGCAGCATAACAGCTCAGAAGTTATTTGGTAGGAATATCTCTATTCTAAAGGCTAGAAATGACTATTAATTCTAACAATTTTCCTGCTCAACGTAACTCATCACTACCAAGCACACTAAGTAGGTGGTGCAGAACGCCAATACTGGTCCTAGCTATAGCATGTAGTCCACCATGGCCTTTAACTTCGGTGTTGGAGCAAGCCTGCTGAAGACTATGTCTAGATAACGAAAATGAAACAGAGGAAAACAGGTATCATGTTCTCCGCTTCATAGGTTTATCAGATAAAAGTATGCGAGAATGTTTTTAAACTTTACTGTGCAACAAACAAAACCAAAACTGAGGCAGCTTTTTTGGGACAAAGGTAAAATGTAGGCACAAATATCTAACTCTGTGAAGACCAGCATTTTTAATGTACCAAAATTAAGAGTTTTCATTGTGTACAATAAAATACCCTTCACATACGTGTGTAACAGTTTATAGGTCTCAATCGTCCTTCTCTTCAACTCTGCCTATCTCTGGGTTTCACCAATTTCTTTCAAAAGCATCTTTATTTCCATGATCCAGAATAGAAGCCTTACTCATTCTCAGATGCTTCTTCACAACATTTAAGTACTATTATTCTCTGGGAGCTCCTTAAACAGAAACATTTAAAACAGCAGGTGACAGCTAGCTGCTAGTACTCCTACTTCCCCACCAATGGCTAAAGGTCCTGGCTGGACAAAAGTGAGATTTTTACTGGCTTCTTTGTTACTTAACATCATTGCTTTTTCTGCATAATAACTGTGACCACCAATCCAGACTGACAACATCAGTTCAGTTCAGCTGCTTGTTCATGACCAACACTTTGCAACCCCATGGACTGCAGCATGCCAGGCTTCCTTGTCCATCACCAACTCCCAGAGCTTGCTCAAACACATGTTCATAGAGTCAGTGATGCCATCCAACCATCCCATCCTCTGTCGCCCCTTCTCCTGCCTTCAATCTTTCCCAGCATCAGGGTCTTTTCCAGCGAGTCAGTTGTCAGTTCTTCACATCAGATGGCCAAAGTATTGGAGTTTCAGTCCTTTCAATGAATATCCAGGACTGATTTCCTTCAGGACGGACTGGTTATCCCCTTCTCCTCCTGCCTCAATCTTTCCCAGCATCAGGGTCTTTTCCAATGAGTCAGTTCTTTACATACAGTGGCCAAAGTATTGGAGCTTCAGAATCAGTCCTTACAATGAATATTCAGGACTGATTTCCTTCAGGATTGACTGGCTTGAACTTGCAGTCCAAGGGACTCGAGTCTTCTCCAACATCACAGTTCAAAAGCATCAATTCTTCAGAGCTCAGCTCTCTTTATAGTCCAACTCTTACATCCATACATGACTACTGGAAAAACCATAGCTTTGACTAGACGGGCCTCAGTCAGCAAAGTTAATGTCTCTGCTTTTTATTACACTGTCTAGGTTTGTCATAGCTTTTCTTCCAAGGAGTAAGTGTCTTTTAATTTCATGGCTGCAGTCACCATCTGCAGTGATTTTGGAGCCCCCCAAAATAAAGTCTGCCACTGTTTCCATTCCATTGTTTCCCCATCTATTTGCCATGAAATGATGGGACCGGATGCTATGATCTTCATTTTTTGAATGCTGAGTTTTAAGCCAACTTTTTCCCTCTCCTCTTTCACTTTCATCAAGAGGCTCTTTAGTCCTTCTTCCCTTTCTGCCATAAGGGTGGTATCATCTGCCTATCTGAGGTTATTGATATTTCTCCTGGCAATCTTAATTCCAGCTCGTGCTTCATCCGGCCCAGCATTTCACATGATGTACTATGCATGTAAGTTAAACAGGCAGGTTGACTGTATACAGCCTTGACATACTCTTTTCCCAATTTTGAACCAGTTCATTGTTCCATGTCCAGTTCTAAATGTTGCTTCCTGATCTGCATAAAGGTTTCTCAGGAAGCAGGTCAGGTATTCCCACATCTTAAAGAATTTTCTACAGTTTGTGGTGATACACACAGTAAAGGCTTTAGCATAGTCAATGAAGCAGAAGTAGATGTTTTTCGGGAATTCCTTTGCTTTTTCTATGATCCAATGAATGTTGGCAATTTGATCTCTGGTTCCTCTGCATTTTCTAAATCCAACTTGAACACCAGGAAGTTCTCGGTTTACATACTGGCTTGGAGAATTCTGAGCATCACTTTGCTAGCATGTGAGACTGAGTGCAATTGTGTGGTAGTTTGAACGTTTTTTGGCATTGCCTTCCTTTGGGACTGGAATGAAAATGACCTTTTCCAGTCCTCTGGCCACTGCTGAGTTTTCCAAATTTGCTGGCATATTGAGTGCAGCACTTTCACAGCAGAATCTTTTAGGATCTGAAATGGCTCAGCTGGAATTCCATCACCTCCACTAGCTTTGTTCACAGTGATGCATCCTAAGGCCCACTTGACTTCACACTCCGGGATGTCTGGCTCCAGATGAGTGATGACACCACTGTGGTTATCTGGGTTATTAAGATCTTTCTTGTATAGCTCTTCTGTGTATTCTTGCCACCTCTTCTTAGTATCCTCTGCTTCTGTTGGTAGTCCATCCCATTTCTGTCCTTTATTGAGCCCATCTTTGCATGAAATGTTCCCTTGGTAGCTCTAATTTTCTTGACGAGATCTTTAGTCTTTCCCATTTCATTGTTTTCCTCTATTTCTTTGCACTAATCACTTAGCAAGTCTTTTTTATCTCTCCTTGCTAGTCTTTGGAATTCTGCATTCAGATGGATATATCTTTCCTTTTCTCTTTTGCCTTTAGCTTCTCTTCTTTTCTCAGCTATTTGTAAGGCCTCCTCAGACAACCATTTTGCCTTTTGCATTTCTTTTTCATGGCGACAGTTTTGATCCCTGCCTTCTGTACAATGTTACAAACCTCCATAGTTCTTCAAGCACCCTATCAGACCTAATCCCTTGAATCTATTTGTCACTTTCACTTTAATCCTAAGGGATTTGATTAAGTCATACACAAATAGTCTAGTAGTTTTCCCTACTTTCTTCATTTTAAGCTTGATTTTTGCAATAAGGAGTTCACAATTTGAGCCACTGTCAGCGCTCAGTCTTGTTTTTGCTGACTGTACAGAGCTTCTCCATCTTCAGCTGCAAAGAATATAACCAAGGTGATTTCACTATTGATTCTCCAGTGATATCCATGTGTGGTTGTCTCTTGTGTTGTTGGAAGAGGATGTTTGCTATAACCAGTGCTTTCTCTTGGCAAAACTCTGTTAGCCTTTGCCCTGCTTCATTTTGTACTCAAGGCAAAACTTGCCTGTTGGAGGTATCTCTTCACTTCCTACTTTTGCATTCCAGTCCCCTAGGATGAAAGGGACATCTTTTTTGGTGTTGGTTCTAGAAGGTCTTGTAGGTCTTCATCTACATCTATCAACATCTCACCTCCTTAAACTAAGACCAAGTTAGGATGGGCCTCACTGCTGCTTTTCTTTCCAGTATTTATTTTACACTATGGCCTGTTCAATCACCTAGCTTCATCCAATCATCTGACACTTAATCATTTCCAATTGTCTGATATAATTTAATTCACATCACATGACTCAAATATGGTTAATAATTCCCCACACTTACAAGAGGGCCATAAGATCAGAGAGCTAGAAAGAATCTGAGCTAGAGTCCCTACCTGTTCACACAAGACAACTGTAGGCCAAAGAGATTAATGCCATGTCAAGGTCAGAATTCAGTACCTCATGGAACCTATGAGGAGTCAGGTCCAGTCCAGTATGTATCAGACACCTACTGGATACACTGCATATCATCAGCACCTAGAATACAACAGAGTATATTCTAGGGGATAAGGGCCTAGTCAATGGTAAAGTAAAAATGAGAATCCAGACTCAATAATGTTAGTTCAATGTTTCAGTCCATGTTACAGTACTTTTAATTAACTTAACCTGGGGCAGAAAGCCCCCACAAGCCAACTTCTACTTACTCCTCTACTCCTATCTCCAAAAGTAAGTCCAGTCAAACTGGTTACTTTTTCACTGAATACTGCACATTTTCACAAGCATATTCTTTCTACTGCCCCCTTTTTTAGTCAACTGAGTCCCACCTCAGTATTTAAGGTATACCTCAAACCACCCAGAGACAAGAAACAACTACAATGTATCTGTATCAATCTCCTGGCATACAGATGATCTACAAGATCCCAGGAAGCTCAACATGATACTGCACTTAAAACACAGCAGCAACTATCTTTCTACATCCTATCAGTTTTTATTTGTAGTCTAATGCTGTGAGAATTACAGATCAACATTTAGTTGGGATAAATAAAGTTAGTTTTTCTGAGAAATTCTCAAACAAGGATTACAACTGTTGTTTAGCATCTAAAACGTTGGGAATGATTTCCAATTCCGTGGTTTAAGATTAACAGTCTGATTTATTACCTCTGAATGTTAAGACCCTTTAATATTAATCAAATCACAGGAGAGTAACAGAATGACTTTGAAAATTATGCAAAATGTTCCCAGGATACACTAGATGATACACAAAGTTTTTGCCTATGTGTGTAATCTAAATTTACTGAATGCAAATAGGAATAAAATTTATAAATCACTTTATAAATCACTTCAGCTAATTGAAAGTGGATTTAGATCTCTGGGATATCATCAAAAAATTCCAACTGCTAAAGAAAAAAATATAAAGTTTTTCTCAACTTTTCAATCCCTATCTAATCAGGAATCAGCGTCATGTGTTTCTATAAAAAAGTAGGCTGTTACATAAAGACCAAAAGGAATTTCACTCCAACTACTTTAATTCTGTTTTCCCCAGACAGAATGTTCGAACCTTGCAATCCAAAGGCTAATGGAATCAGTGACAAAGTCAAATTACACAAACAAAGTAATTAAAAATCCCCATTATTTCTACCTTGGTTGTCAGGAGGCTGGATTCAGCCAGATTCTTACTGGTATGAACCATTAGTTTACAGGAATTTGAACAAACCTTATGATCCCACTGGAAAACAAGCATTTTCAAACTCCCTACCAAATCTGGCTGGCTCTATCCAAGGCAATTAGCTGACCTCCTGATTCCTGAGGCTGATTTCTCTCTGGATCCATGGAAGCCTGTGCATTGCTCCAAACACAAATGCACTATCCTCCACATCAAAAACTGATGCTACTGCAACTCCTTTACTCGCAGGCAAAAACTGTGCTAATACATCAGCACTCTTACTTGGATCTTCTCATTGCCAGTGGGGAAATTTTAAGATAACTTAAGTTTTTCCCTTTTGAACAGGGTCTCAAACCTATGACACCAATGTTAGACTTACCAATCTTAGACTCAAGGCTGTATATTGTCACCCTGCTTATTTAATGTCTAGGCAGAGTACCTCAAATAAAGTGCTGGCTGGATGAAGCACATGCTGGAGTCAAGACTGTTGGGAGAAATATCAATAACTTCAGATATGCAGATGAAACCACCCTTACGGCAGAAAGCAAAGAACTAAAAAGCCTCTCGATGAAAGTGAAAGAGGAGAGTGAAAAAGCTGGCTTAAAGCTCGGCATCAAAAAATGAAGATCATGGCATCCAGTCCCATCACTTCATGGCAAATAGATGGGGAAACAATGAAAACAGTGACAGACTTTATTTTCTTGGGCTCCATCATCACGGTAGGTGGTGAATGCAGCCATGAAATTAAGACATTTGCTCCTTGGAAGAAAAGCTACGGCAAACCTAGACAGTGTAATAAAAAGCAGAGACATTACTTTGCTGACTAAGGTCTGTCTAGTCAAAGCTATGGTTTTTCCAGTAGTCAGCTATGGATATTAGAGTTGGACCATAAAGAAAGCCAAGTGCCAAAGAATTGATGCTTCTGAACCAAGGTGTTGGAGAAGACTCTAGAGAGTCCCTTGGACTGCAAGGAGATCAAACCAGCCCATCCTAAAGGAAATCAGTCTTGAATAGTCATTGGAAGGACTGATGTTGAAGCTGAAGCTCCAATACTCTGGCCACCTGATGCGAAGAACTGACTCACTGGAAAAGACCCTGATGCTGGGAAAGGATAAAGGCAGGAGAAGAAAGGAACGACAGGATGAGATGGTTGAATGGCATCACCGACTCAGTAGACATGAGTTTGAGCAAGCTCTGGGAGTTGGTGATAGACAGGGGAGCCTGGAGTGCTACAAAGAGTTGGACACAACTAAGTGACTGAAGTGAACTGAACCCATGTACTCTCAGGTTTTCTCCCTTGAAATCTAGGGGGGAAAAGTTTAAAAACAAAGGCAAGCAAAGGAATAAATTCTAAAGTTTGTATTAGTGTCACATTAAGAGATGCTTAAAATGGATTTTAAGATTAAATCTTAAATGGATTAAATTCCATGTAACATGGATTTTATGCATGCATTTAATATGCACAAAATTAAGGATTTCTGATACTACAGTTAGTATTTCTCCTTCATGTCCTTGGGTAAAATGCTTAACCCCTGAATCTATTTTCTTATCTGTGAAATGAAAGTATTATCTACTTATCAGAATACAAAAGATTAAAATAAGATAGTATATGTAAAGCACTTTGCAACGTGATTGGCAAGAGGCAAGATAATAAATGCTAGCTCATTTGCACTCATTTAAAACTTAAGTGTTAAGTTCATTAAACACATTTTAAACACTGCTGTTTGTTGAATGTCACTAGATAAAAGAACTGAACAAGAGACAGCTTGTTCAATTCTACCTGCAATGATGATGCTAATGCTAATAATGGTAATACTTAGTTCAGTTCAGTTCAGTCACTCAGTTGTGTCCGACTCTTTGCGATCCCATGAACTGCAGCATGCCAGGCCTCCCTGTCCATTACCAACTCCCAAAGTTTCCTCAAATTCATATCCATTGAGTCAGTGATGCCATCCAACCATCTCATCCCATTGTCCCCTTCTCCTCCTGTCTTCAATCTTTCCCAGCATCAGGGTCTTTTGAAATGAGTCAGCTATTCACATCAGGTGGCCAAAGTACTGGAGCAAAAGCTTCAGCATCAGTCCTTCCAATGAATATTCAGGACTGATTTCCTTTAGGATGGACTAGTTTGATCTCCTTGCAGTCCAAGGAACTCTCAAGAGTCTTCAACACCATAATTCAAAAGCATCAATTCTTTGGCACTCAGCTTTCTTTATAGTCCAACTCTCACATCCATACATGACCACTGGAAAAACCATAGCCTTGATGAGACGGACCTTTGTTGGCAAAGTAATATCTCTGCTTTTTAATATGCTGTCTAGGATGGTCACAGCTTTTCTTCCAAGGAGTAAGTGTCTTAATTCCATGGCGGCAGTCACCATCTGCAGTGATTTTGGAGCCCCCCCAAAATAAAGTCTGCAACTGTTTCCCCATCTATTTGCCATGAAGTGATGGGACCAGATGCCATGAGCTTAGTTTTCTCAATGTTGACTTTTAAGCCAACTCCTTCACTCTCCTCTTGCACTTTCATCAAGAGGCTCTTCAGTTCTTTGCTTTCTGCCATAAGGGTAATGTCATCTGCATATCTGAGGTTGTTGATGTTTCTCCCAGCAATCTTGATTCCAGTGTGTGCCTCATCCAGCCCAGCGTTTCTCATGATGTACTCTGCATGTAAGTTGAATAAGCAGGGTAACAATATACAGCCTTGATGTACTCCTTTCCCGATTTGGAACCAGTCTGTTGTTCCATATCCAGTTCTAACTGTTGTTTCCTGACCTGCATACAGATTTCTCAAGAGGCAGGTCAGGTGGCCTGGTATTCCCGTCTCTTGAAGAATTTTCCACAGTTTGTTGTAATCCACACAGTGAAAGGCTTTGGTGTAGTCAATAAAGCAGATGCAGATGTTTTTCTGGTATCTCTTGCTTTTTCAATGATGCAGCAGATGTTGGCAATTTGATCTCTGGTTCCTCTACCTTTTCTAAATCCAGCCTGAAGTTCTGGAAGTTCATGGTTCACATACTGCTAAAGCCTGGCTTGGAGAATTTTGAGCATCACTTTTTTACCTAACTTGAGTGAGTTAGGTACTGACTGCTAACTGTATGTAGCACTTTCCTCATTTATCCTCACTACCAGTTTAGGCTCAGAAAAGTTCATTAACTTGCCCCAGGTATCACAGCCAGGAAATGACCGTGCAAGATCTGAACACAAGAAGACGCACCTTCAGAGCCCACTTCCTCCATGGCAACACTGTGTTTCACTCCCTATAGTTCTGTATTCATGCATTCATCTCACAAATACTAAGTGCTTTGTATCCGCTGGCTCTAAACACCAAGAATATAGCCAAGAATAAGCCAAATACCACCACTAGCCCAAGAATGTGTTCTAATTGGGGCTTTAGGTAAACACAGTAAGGTTGTGACAAAAGTCATGAAGAAAAAGAAAATCATAAGGAGACAGAAGTAAAGTGTGTGCACATGTAAGGTCATTTTAGATGGATGGGCAGGGAAGGCCTCTCTGAAGAAGCCCAGAGAGTAGAACCTTATTGAAACGCATGTGTACAGCAATGACACACAAGTTTATCATCAGTACACCACAGAATAGAATTATTCAACTGGTAAATTACACATCTCCACCCTTCACGTTGGCAGTTACAGACAGGTTTAAAGGCCCTCAGGTCACAGACTGACACTGCACTAGACATTCATGGATTCAGTACAGAATTTTGATATGAGCAGTGGACCTGGAATAACAGAATAACAAATAACCCTGTTACATTCTAGATATGTAATCATGGGCTAGCCATTCTGAGTTTCAGACTATTTATTTACAAAATGTAGATAATAGTACTAGTAAATCACTCCTGGCCAAGGTTGTTGAAAAATTATATAATATATGCAAAGTGCTTAATGCAATGTCTGAGGCTAGCATGTACATGTGTTAATATTTACACTGCTAACATCTGCTATTTACATGGCAGTTTGTACAACTGCAAGATCAGACATGTAGTATACTATTTCAGGGTGTATTTCAGTAGTCATCACTATTGCTTATATAATCATACAAATCATTGTAAAACCTAGGAATTTAAACCTGGCCACACACTTATCTCAGCACTCAAAACATGGGAAAAAAAAACGCTAGAAAATAAAAAAAGGACTAATAAAATTTCCCCTTTTATTTCTTCAATGGAAGTCAGAAGATGGGAATAGAGGTTGGTGAAACCAAGAGAGCACTTCCCAGATAAGAAATAAAATAATTGACAGTACAGAATAATGAACCGTAGACAATATGGAACTCAATTTTCACAGCTAAGAGGAAAAATAAAGAACAAATAAATGCTTTCAGTATCCTTGGAAATTAAGGGTTCCAACAGTTCCAACTGACTTAATACCTCAAGCTTTTGATTCCAACTTATCTGCAGCTTGACTTATTTACTATTTTATGTTTTTAAAAAGCAACTCCTGTATAAGACAGGAAAAAAAACAATAGGGTTAGATTTTGAAGCTAATTTGGTTACTTATAATGTTAGTAAAAATGTTCCATGAACAATGGAACGAAATTTTATTCAAATAACATTTGCTATTACAATAGTCTTTTTTTTAAAAAATTTAACCAAAAATAAGGTATACAGACCTGGAAGGGACCTATGGTGATCACTGTTCCAGCTTACACTTCTCAAACTTTAACATATACATGAAATATCTTTGGATCTTGTGAAATGCTGGTTTTGACCCAATCCATCAGGAATGGGGCCAAAATTTTACATTTTTGGGGACTGTACATTGCAGAGCAAAGATCTAAATAGTGATGTGAGAACTGATAGAAGAACAAATGAATAGATGACTTTATCAAATGCCCTTCTAATCCTTGAATTCTGACTATCAAAGTTACTGTTTTCTGCTTGATTTGTACCAAATAATCTTTCGCATTCTACAGAATATATTGTGTATGTATATACATATAACGGGGAAGGCAATGGCACCCCACTCCAGTACTCTTGCCTGGAAACCCCGTGGATGGAGGAGCCTGGTAGGCTGCAGTCCATGGGGTCGCTAAGAGTCGGACATGACTGAGCGACTTCACTTTCACTTTCCACCTTCATGCACTGGAGAAGGAAATAGCAACCCATGCTAGTGTTCTTGCCTGGAGAATCCCAGGGACGGGGGAGCCTGTTGGGCTACCGTCTATGGGGTCGCACAAGAGTCAGACACGAGTAAAGTGACTCAACAGCAGCAGCAGCATATACATATAAAGTATATCAGTTTCTAAGCCATTACTTGATTTCACATCAGTAGAATAAAGTTAATATTTCTAAGGTGACCTTACTTTGCAGGGTAAATTCAACTCGAAACTTACTAGTGTCTGACTTTACTATTATCTGGGATTCCTGTAACTGAATCCTTTATTCTTCAAAATATCACTGAGTACTTATAACACACTGAATGCTATGCTACAAACACAACACTGTAAGCAAAGATTTAATAAATCAGGCTCTAGGACAGTACCTTTTAAAACACTGTATATTTCATCCCTTCTGTTCCTAACTCCTCTCCAACTGAGGGTGGCTATAGGTTCAAACAGTTTAAACAATGAGAAAAGAAGGAAGAAACTACAGAAATATAAAGGACATTCATACAATATTTTTCAGCCATAAAAAGGACTGAATAATCGATTCATGTTAAAACATGGATAAACCCTGAAAACACTATGCTATATCAAAGCATAACACAAAAACAAAGTGTAACACAAAAGGCCATAAATTTAATGATTCTATTTGTATGAAATGTGTATAACAGTAAGTCAAATCCACAGAGACAGGAAGCACATTAGTGCACATCAGAGGAACAACTAATGGGTATAGGGCTTCTTTCTTGAGGTGACAGAAAGGTTCTGGCATTAGTGGTGATGACTGCAGAACACCGAATACACTAAAACCCACTGAATTTTACAACCTTAAAGTGATTTAAGCAGTTAATTTTATGGTATGTAAATTTTTATCTTTAAAAAAAACCCCACACAACCCATTGGGAGACTGAACAAAGGGTAAATATCATACTAAGACTATGGAGACTGTGATGCTGGTCTTCCTAGGGTCTATTAAGCTAACACCAGACTTTTTCATTTGAGAAGGGGATTCTCCTCTCAACTGAGCTAGAGCTTGCATTTGCAAATAAAGATTCATCTGTTAATTGATTACAGTGTTTCAAATGCATTATCTTAAAATCAAATTAATTTGTTTTCTTTACTTTTACCAAATAACTGCTTATATAAACTTTTACCTGATTTTATGGCAGTGCTGTCTGTGCCTGACAGTCTGAAGTCAAAGAACTCAAACCATTGGTTTTAGTCCTGAGCCTCTGGTAAATAGGTTTTTACCCAACAAGGTTGACTCCATCCTTCACGTACTCATCTTACACAGTTACTATTTTAACTAGGTAAGCATATTTGGTGGGTAAGTACGGAACAGGGTAGAATTTAATACAGGTCACCCTTTCATTCTGCATTAAAAAAAATTGGTACTACCATGTAGCTTGTAACAATTTCTTTAAATAGCAGAGTTATTTTTTGGACTTTATTTAACAAAAATAAACTAAAATTTCATCATCCCTTGAGATATTTTAAGTACCATTCTTTATTTGTTTAGAGAAATAATCAGGAGTTGAATTCACAAGACTCATCAGCGACACCTACCCCCAGACCATCCAGTAATGCCTGGGCAGTGTCTCTGACAGCAAAGCACTATCTGATGATTCTTAACAAAATCTACCAAGTTTCAAGTTAGAAATACTGCAAGATTCACAAAGAAGGGCGGTAGCTGAAAGAGACAGTCGAGAATGTTTAACTATATGGCTAGCTTATGTGTACTTCACTCTTCTGCTCTGTTCACTATCAAAACATTCAGCATTGCTGGAAGGTAAACTATTTCTGTGACTAGGTCTTTGTGTTTAAAATCTAGAATGATCACCTCAAGCAGTAATACTAGGTTTATGATTCTATTTATTCTTTGCCAATAAAAAGAAATATGCCCAATGAAAAATGGTTATTACATTAAAATCTCTTATGTTCTCACCACGGAAGTGATAATTCTACTCTTAAGAGAGGGAAAAGTCTGCCTACAAATTATCAGAGCTGATTACTGAAGTAACTACTTGCACACATTGAGATTCTCCTGTCTACTCCAAGTATAGAGGCTAACAGCATTCTAACAGAACATTACCACTACTTCGGCAGATTGGTAATTATTTACAGAACTCTTCAGAGAACTTTTTAAGTTTTGGTGCCATAAGTTTAGATGTTGGCAACTTTCTGTTAAGAGCCAAACAGTACATAATTTAGGCTTTTTGAACTAAACAGTCTGTTGCAATTACTCAACTCTACTATTGTAATATGTGAAAACAGACATAGAAAATACAGAAACAAATGAGTGGCTGTTTTTACTTTCATGGATACTGAAATATGAATTTTTTAAGTTTTCACACGTCATCACATATTATTATTCTTTTGATTTCCCCCTCAACCATTTAGGAATGCAAAAAGCATTCTTAGCTCATGGGCTGTACAAAAATGGTAGCAGGATGGATTTGGCCCATGAACCTTTGCTAATTCCTGGTTTAGAGTATAATGGAGTGAAGAAAATCTACAGATGGTTTGAGTAAATAAATTACACTAACCATTCTACATACAAACTGTAAATTTTACAGTCCTAAAATTAAGCTATTTAACCTCATAATCAAGTTCAATATTCAGTTTGATCTCTGTTCAGAGGACATGTATTTACAAAGGGTATTTTCATATTATCATTTATTTTCATAAAGATTAAGTGGGAAAGAACACCTTAGCTTAACTGAATTCTAATATATAAAGAAAACTGATCTCTCATCCATCTGCTTTTGCTACCTCTATTCTAATCCTTTATTTCAATCTATTAGTCATTCCTTCAGATTACTGCAATATCTCTTAACTAGGTTTTCAGCTTTTATTAGAGTTTCCTCATATATCCATCCTCTATCCTGCAGTCAAAAATAATCTTTTAAAAATTTAGTCTGATATTACAACACCTACCAAGCATGGGATTTTCTTTTTTGGCTGTACCGAGTGACTCGTGGAATCTTAGTACCCAGTCCAGGGAATGAACCTACGCTCTCAGTAGTGAAGACGCAGTCCCAACCACTGGACCGCCAGGAAGTCCACGTCTTACAGTGGCTGCAATGGTTCCCCCAGCGCTCAAGCAACGTCTCAACTTTCTTTTCCTCCCTTATCCCTTGTCTCTTCTTTTTCCTATTTCCAAACTGCAGACACACAAATTATAGATTTTTTCACATGCAGTATTATTTTAGTCTCTCCCTGTTTCACATAATTTTCCTAACCTGTTGAAACTCAATCAGGCACAACTCCTACATGCTTTGTTATGTACTGACCCTAGGAAAACTGTTTTTATGCTCTGTGGTAACTGTCTGGTTTACTTGTTTGTTCTCCTTCACTGAGTATTAAGCTCTTGATAGACAGGTTCGTCTTTTACTTAACAATAATATTCAATACCTAGGATCTAGAAAGAAGTCTGGAACATAACAGAGACTTTTTTGTTGGATGAACCCATGAACTATTATGGGTTGAACAGTGTCACACCCACAAAAGATATGTTAAAATTCTAACCCTCAGTATCTCAGAATGTGATCTTATCTGGAAATAGGATCACTGCAGGTACAATTAGTTAGACGTGCCCAATCTGGAGTAAGCTGGACACAACACAACCTGACCAGTGTCCTTATAAAAAGAGGAGACAGAGAGAGAAGAGAGGTGAACACCATGTGATGCTTTCTACTGTTGTTCCCTTCTGCATGGTTTGACATTACCCAGCTTCTTAGATATGGCCTAAGATCACCAATCAGCTCTGACAGGACTTACGCTGGTCACTCGACGGTAGATCTGTGCAGCGTTCTGGCACTCTGAGTATGGGTATTCAGACGTGGCCATCTCGAGCATGCACATCCCAAAAGCATAAACATCAACGGATTCATCATACTTCTCTTCATACATCTCAGGGGCCATGAACTCTGGGGTACCTTAAATTAAAAGAATGATTCAGACTCAATGTGAGGAGAAAACTGCAGCTGAACTCATGGGGAAGGGGGGCAGCAGAGGGGCTGACCTGTGAGAGAGAAGAAAGTGGAAGGGGTAAAGATGAAAGAAAGACAGGTAGGAAGTAGGGGGAGAGGAGAGAAATCACCTTAGTCTGCTCCATCAAATGTTACAGACCTCACAGCAATTCCTTTATAAAAAGTAAGAAGAGGACCATGCACCTGTTTGTTTACTGTTTCAAGTGGATTACTGTTATACAATGTCTAAATAGAGCCTCACATAAAAGATAAACTGATATAACTCATATGAAAACAAATGGAAGAAAATGGTAAGAGAACAGCAAAGAGTAAAGTAGAGAAAATGGCATCTATCTGTAAGACAGGATGATGGGTTAAAAAGATAAAAATACTTGTCTGCCCCCTACTGTATGAGAGCTGTAAGGTTAACATTTAGAGCTAGTCTCTTGCCAGTAACAGTCCATTGATCAATTTCACTTTGAAGGCAGCTTTGTAGTAAAAAAAAAAAAAACAAAACCTGACATTCAGTGCATTTAAAAAATTATAGTGTAAACGTCTTTGAGGCCACTCACCCTCTCCGTAGTTCACAAATCTACTGCAGATGTAAGAAATGTAATGAGGGACACCCTATAGACACACACACACCATTCAGTCTGCATTTGTGTTCTCATACTGAATTAAGAGTATGAAGTGTGTGACTGCACACACCAAGTTTCCAACGTTTCCAAAGAAATTAAGCCCAGATACCTCAATTATAGAACATTTCTAAGAACAGGATTGCATAATACAGTTTGAACATGCAAGAAGAAAAAACTCTTGGGCCAGAGATTAACATACCAAAGACAATCAAAGAACGGTTTCCTATAAGGAAGGCAGAAGGGAAATTCAGCTTTAAATAACTTCCCAGAACACTATTTTATAAGGATGTGCAAATTACTAGTATTCTATGTTCTTTCTTATTAAAACACAGGATTCTAGCCCACTTAAAAATGAGTAGTTTTCTTGCTGTTGTCATTGTCACCTTTTGAGAGAATAGACAGTTCACGAAGATTTCAAGCTTTCAAACTGTCGCACCCTCTTCAGAAGGAAAAGCGTATAAAACAATAGGAACTAAACTCTACTTCCAGCTGCAATGCCCTAACACACAGCCTCGTCCTGTAAATCAGTGACTGTCGAGGAGGGCAGTTTGCCCCACAGGGACATATCTGTCTGTCGTGACTGGAGGGAGGGGGACAGAGGGGCATGCTACCCGCATCTAGAGAGCAGTGACCAGAGCTGTTAAGTCATCTTACAATGCACAAGGTGGTCCTTGCAACAAAGAACTGTCCAAACCAAAATGTAAACAGTACTGAGACTGAAAACTGTTTTAAGTAGATCTGTTGAAGAGTAGAAGAAAAACTTGATAATGAACCATTATATTTTTACATTTTAAAATAGTTTTAATAGGCAGATTTTTTGGAATACATGTATATCCAACAGACCTTTTCAGAAACTAAATTACATATAAATTCAATTTCTTTCATGGGGAAAGTTAACACAGTTTATCTATTATATAAGAAAGTATATGATACTAAGCATCAACAAAATGACCCAGGAAGGTGACAGTTCTATTACATAAGGTTTTGTCAACAAAGTTTACCTTACTTCTCTTCATGTAACTTCACAAAACAATTATCTTCAGGATGCTTCTAGAGGCATAAATACAGAGAACTCCATATCACTCACTGGGTTCAAGCCATGAATTCCTAAAGGTTTATTTCACATTATAAAAGCTCTGACAGAGTCAAGTTTCTAAATAAAATGAGTATCAGAAAGTCAGTTAGATTTTCACAAGGTACCTGTGAAACATACCTATCACACTCTTGGCAAAAGAAGCCCGCTTCAGGGTGGCCAGACCTAGGTCTCCAATCTTGACTGAGCCTGTGGGGCCAGTGATGAAGATGTTGTCACACTTAAGATCCCGGTGAATAATAGGTGGAGTTCGAGTATGAAGAAACTGAAGTCCTTTAAGAATCTGACGGCACCAGCTTCTCAAAACTTTGATCTTCATCACCTTAAACCTTTTCAGGTACCTAGAGAAGGCAAGGTACACCAAACAGGTTATCGATGATATGCGTTTACTGCTTTGAAGAGTTCCATTAAATTCTAGCATATCTGAGATGGAAATATCAAATTTAGAATACTAAGATTCAGTAACCTAAGGTTACTACTACTTTTAGCAAGGTCAAAGGGGATAGGGAAACAAGTAGTTGGCAAGTAAATTCTGATAACAAAGCACAAAAAACGAATTCCTTAAAATCAGATCACAGCTAAGATGACTGACAAGAGGTCATCCTTACCGGATGCAGCTATAAACTCCAGTGAATATACGTGCACAAGCAAACACACACACACACCCCTGAAGGTTCTACAGACCAATCAGAATCAGGCACAAACTGGAAGGGAGGACACAAGAGAAAAAAGGGTAAGCACTAGTCGGTGCCAGTTGCTCAACCTGGACGCAACCCTGTAGCTTTACTGTCTGAGGAATAAATACGAGGACAGAGTTGAAGATGACCGCAGCATCTAAAGCAGTGTGCTCAATACAACTTTCTATAATAAAAAGTCTGTCCAATACAATATCCACTAGACAAATGAGAATATTTATATTTAAGTAAATTCCGTTCAGTTCAGTTGCTCAGTTGTGTCTGACTCTTTGCAACCCCATGAACTGCAGCACGCCAGGCCTCCCTGTCCATCAGCAACTCCTGGAGTCCACTCAACCCATGGCCATCGAGTCGATGATACCATCCAGCCACCTCATCCTCTGTTGTCCCCTCCTCCTCCTGCCCTCAATCTTTCCCAACATCACAGTCTTTTCCAATGAGTCAGCTCTTCGCATCAGGTGGCCAAAGTATTGGAGTTTCAGCTTCAAAATCAGTCTTTCCAATGACTTCATTTAAATGAATTAGATACATTAAACTTGAAAAGGTCATCTCCCAGCTGCACCAGTCACACTTCAAGTGCTCAACACCTGCACATGACAAGTGGCTACCATTTTGGACCGTGCAGATTATAGAACATTTCCATCACCACAAAACGTTCTGTTGGACAGCAGAGATCTAGAAAGGTGGTGGGCGAATCCAGAAAGGAGGTACAAAAGGGGCGGTCACTCCTAGTTCTGCATATTCACTCTGCCCAAATCTCTGGCTAACCTCTGAAATATGTGTATATGTAGCAGATTACAAGCAGCCCAGCCAATGCTAAAAGAACAGAGTTGTCTGACGAACTGAGGTCAGATGCTATTTCATCTGGAAATACTCAGGGGAAAAAAATGAAGCACACAAATGGTAAATATAAAAGAATACACATTCCTAGCACTATCTTTATGTTACATGTGACTACCTAAAGGAAAACTTATAACACTATGTTATAGGATCTATACAACAAACATATATAACATAAAGCTTATAGCATAAATTATAAGTACTAGAGATAAATGGGCCTATATTTGTGCAAGTTTTCTTTTTTTATATGAAATTGTACAGTATCAACCAAAAGCATGCTTTGAAAAGTTAAAGATTTAAATTTAAATAAAGATTTAAACTGCTAAAAAAAAAACCACCTAAAATGTACACATACACACAAGGAAGTTGAACCAAAAAGCTAATATGGAAACTAATAGGAAATTTTTAAAACAAATTTAAAAATGAAATTCTGCTTCACTTGGGGGGGATATGAGATAATTAAAGAAAACTTATGATGAAAGTTGGTTTTATAGTTTAAAAATATATAAAGAGTTAATCCTGGAGGATGAGGAGAAGGTTGTCAAAGAAGAGGAGTAAGGCATCTACTCAAATGAAGGAAATGTTCTGTATGTTAACAGTTGTGTTTTTTTTTTTAACAGTTTTGATCAAAACTCATCAAATGATAAAACTATGATTAATATTTTCTCTGCTTGTAAATTTCGTTATAAGGAAAAATCAAGCATACAAATATTGGAACTTTGACGAAATGTGCATGCAAGTGTTTACTGATGTCTGCAACTTAATCTGGAATGAAAAAAGAGGGATGTAACTAGATGAACATATTTGGTAAAGCAAACACAACAGAGGTTACTAAAGAATCTAGGGAGAGACCATGTATGTGTTCACTGTATAACTCATTCAACTTTTATGTATAACTGAAAAATTCTAGAGTAAAAATGTTGGGAAATGTCAATTATATCTCATTGCAACTGGAAGAAAAAACACAGAATACACACACATATAAATATATACATTTAAGCTTATACATGCATGAAGAAACAATGAAAAATGATAATTAAAATTATGACTTCTTAAGAGAAAAAATATGGAGAAAACGATGAGGCTAGGTCGTATCTCTTTCACATCTATAAAATGATAAAATAAAATAAATTGTCTATTAACCTTTTACCTTCAGTTCAGTCGCTCAGTTGTGTCCAACTCTCTGCGACCCCATGAACCGCAGCACGCTAGGCCTCCCTGTCCATCACCAACTCCCAGAGTCCACCCAAACCCATGTTTATCGAGGTGGTGATCCCATCCAGCCATCTCATCCTCTGTCATCCCCTTCTCCTCCTGCCACCAATCCTTCCTAGCATTAGGGTCTTTTCCAATGAGTCAACTCTTTGCATGAGGTAGCCAAAGTATTGGAGTTTCAGCTTCAACATCAGTCCTTCCGATGAACACCTAGGATTGATCTCCTTTAGGATGGACTGGTTAGATCTTACCAAATCTGTTTAGAATCACTGGAATTTTCTAATGTAAACAGTTACATAATCTGCAAACAGGAGCAGTTTTATTTCTTCCTTTCCCATCTTTTTGCTTTTTCCTGGTTTCCCCATTCTTGTTCTGGGCAGGCCCTCTAGAACAATACGGAATATAAGCAGTGAAAGCAGGCATCTGTGCTTTGTTCCTCATCTCCCAGGAAGCAGTGATGTATAAAGCTTTTTCACAGATGCTCTTAGCAGTCTGAGGAAGTTTCCTGCCACCTCTTGGCTGCTAAGAGTTTTTAGTAAGGAATAGATGCTGATTTGTCAAATACTTTTCCCACATATACTGAAATGATCATACAGTTTTTATTTTGTTAATGTGCTGAAAAACATTAATTCGTTCTATGTTAAACCAACTTTGCAGTCCTGGGATAAACCCTATTCGTCACTGACACACTGAAAGTCCAAGTCCCATGGACAGCAAGGAGATCAAACCAGTCAATCCTAAAGGAAATCAATCCTGATATTCATTGGAAGGACTGATGCTGAAGCTGAAGCTCCAATACTTTGGCCACCTGATTCAAAGAGATGACTCACTGAAAAAGACCCTGATGCTGGGAAAGATTGAGGGCAAGACGAGAAGGGGGCGACAGAGGATGAGATGGTTTGATGGCATCACTGACTCAATGGACATGAGTTTGAGCAAACTCTGGGAGACAGTGAAGGACAGGGAAGCCTGACGTGCTGCAGTCCATGGGGATGCAAACGGTCGACTATGACTGAGCGACTGAACAACAGTGTGATTGCTAGAATCCAATTTGCTATTATTTTGTAAAGGAATTTGGTACCTATATTCACGGGGGACACTGCTCTATAAAGTTCTTTTACTGTATCTTAGGATTTTGGTATTGGGGTTACGCTGGCTTCAAAAAAGGAACTGGACACTATTCTTCCACTCTGTTTTTTGAGAAAAGTCAACACACTTGGCCCCCCTCCACTAAAATAAAGTATGATAAATACGTAGAACATAAAATGTACCACCTGAAGTGCTGAAGTGTTAGTCACTTAGTTGTGACCAATTCTGTGACCCCATGGACTGTAGCCCATAAGGCTCCTCTGTCCAAGGGATACCCTAGGCAAGAATACTGGAGTGGGTTGCCATTCCCTTCTCCAGGGGAATCTTCTCGATCCAGTGATTGAACCTGGGTCTCCTGCATTGCAGGCATTCTTTACTGTCTGCGCCACATTCACATTATTATGCACAATCATCACCACCATTCATCTCCAGAATTCATTTTGTGAAACGGAAACGCTATACACTTTAAACAATGACACTCCACTTTCCCTCCCCGAGGCCATGCAACCACCACCCAACTTTCTCTCTCTATGAATTGGTCTACTCTAAGTATCTCATGTAAGTGGAATCATACAGTATTTGTCTTTTTGTGACTGGCTTATATCAGATAGCACAATGCCCTTAAAGTTCATTCCTGTTGTAGCATACACCATAAATTTCCTCCTCTTTTAAAAAGGCTGAAAAATATTCCATTGTATATATACACCACACTTTGTTTATCCATTCTTCCACCAATAAACATGTGGGTTGCTTCTACTTTGGGTCCATTGTGAATACTGCTGCTATGAACATGGGTGTACAAGTATCTCTTTAAGACCCTGCTTTTAATTCTTCTGGATATATACCAAGAAGTAGAATTGTTGAACCATATGCTAATTCTTTTTTTTTAAATTTTATTTAAGTATAGTTGATAACGTGCTTTAATTTTTGTTACACAGCAAAGTGACTCAGTCATACATATATATATATTCATTTTCATATTCTTTTCCATTTTTTTGAGATGTAATTAACATATATTGGTTTAAGGTATAGAACATAATGATCCAAATATGTATATATTGTCAAATGATCACCACAATAAGTCCAGTTAAAATCCATCATAAAACTCCAACTTTTTTTTTCCTGTGATGAGAACTTTTAAGATCTACTCTCTTGGCAACTTTCAAATATACAGTACAGTATTATTAACTGTAGTTACCATGCTGTACATTACATTCTTAAGATTTTATTTATTTACAACTGGAAGTTCGCACCTTTTGTCCATCCACCCATTTCATACTCCCATGCCCTTGCCCTGCCTTAGGCAATCACCAATCTGTTCTCTGTTATCTATGAGTTTGGCTTTTTGGTGTTGCTCATATGGCATTTGTCTTTCTCATTTCACTTAGCACAACCCCCTTAAGAGTCCATCGATGTTTTTGGTAAGATTTTCTTCTTCATGACTGAATAGTATTTCATTATAGATATACATACCATATTTTCTTTATCCATTTATCCATCAATAGACATGTAGGTTGCTTCTATGACTTAGCTATTGTAAATAATGCTGCAATGAATATGGGGGTACATATTATCTTTTTAAGTCAGTGTTTCAGTTTCTTTGGATAAATACTCAGAAACTGAATTGTGGGGTCATATAGTAGTCCTATTTTTAATTTTTTGAGGAGCCTCTGTACTGTTTTCCACAGTGGTTACACCAATTTAATCCCCAACAACAATGCACAACAGTTTTTCCTTTTCTCCATAGCACTTGTTATTTGTCTTTTTGATAACAGCCATTCTTAAAAACAAAAATTTATTTATTTCTGGTTGCTGGGTCTTTGCTACTGCATGTGGGCTTTCTCTAGCTGTGGCGAGCAGGGGTTACTCTAGTTGCTGCGTACAGGCTTCTCACTGCTGTAGCTTCTCTTGTTGCAAAGCAAAGGCTCTAGGGCATGCTGGCTTTACTTACTGCAGCCCATGGGCTCCAGAGTACTGGCTCATTAGTTGTGGCACACAGCGTCAGTCGCCAACGGCATGTGGGGTTTTCCTGAACCAGGCACTGAACCAGTATTCCTTGCATTGCAAGGGAGACTCTTAACCACTGGATCCTCAGGGAAGCCCTGATAATCGCCATCTTAACAGGTCATTTCATTGTGATTTTGATTTGTGTTTCCTTAATGACAGGACATTGAGCATCTTTTCATGTGTGTATTGGCTATTTTTGTATCTTCTTTGGAGAAATATCTATTCAAATTACTTGCCCATTTTTGAACGAGTGTCAGCAGGAACATAAAATGAGTCAGCCATTGTGGAAAGCAGTTTGGTGGTTCCTCAGAAAGGTAAAGAATTACCACTGACTCAGCAATTCTATTCGCAGGAACATAGATCTAAAAGAAATAAAACTAGGTACTCAAACACTTGTACACAAATGTTCAGAGCAGCATTATTCCCAACAGCCAAAAAGTACAAACAGCTCAAATATCTATCAGCAAGTGAATGGATAAACAGATTGTGGTTTATCCACAAAACAATATATTATTTAGTCATAAAAAGGAATAAAGCATAGATATATGCCACAACATGAACCTTGAAAAGATGATAAGCGAAAGTAGCCAAGAACAGGCACATATTTTATACTCCATTTATATGAAATATCTTGATCAAATAAACCCGTAGAGACAAAACAGTTGGTAGGGAGAATGGAGAGTTGTTTGATGGGTTTCAGTTTCAGAAGACGAAGAATTCTTGAGATTTGTTTACATAGCAACCTGAATGTATCTAACAGTACTGAACTATATACACTTAAAAACGATGAAGACAGTAAATTTTATATGTTTTTACCACAGTAAAAAAAAAAAATTCCCATTCATAAATCCTAGAGATCAGCTAGTCCAACCATGCATTTTACACATGGAGAACTGAGGCCCAGAGAAGGGACTCTCATTGCCCTAAATCACAGCTGGCCGAAGTCAGAGCAGGGAGCGGACTCCAACCACCGTCCAGGGCTCTTTCTACTTAACCTCTTGCCACCTTTGCTATGAGCATCAGAAAATGAAACAGATGATGATGGGAAAAGAAAATGTTAAAATAAAAATGCCTAAAAACTTAATTCTGTGCAATTAAAGAGAAAATATACTGTGTGTGAAGGGGGTAGGGTGTTCTTTTAAGGTGACAAAAATGTTTAGGAACTTGACAGATGTGGTTATACAACATTGTAAATGTAATAAACACCAATGAATTGTACACCTTAAATAGGATAATTTTATGTTGCATTAATTTTATCAAAATTTAAAAACCGCTGTGTACTGACAAAATGACAGCCCACTAAGTAGTCAAACCAGAAAAAGAATCTCAAGATGAAGATATACACAACTATTACCACACAATTTTCCTTAATTCATTCAAATATTTATCAAGTTTCAGTTATAGCACCAAGGAGCACAGTCTAAGAAAAGAAACAGAATCCTGGACAACTTAGAATAAAGATGTTAGAAAAGCTGGAAGGGAAATTAGAATTTTCAGGGGGAGATAAATCTGCTGGCTTTTCACTTGTCACTTTCATGCAACCACAACAGGCACAAGGGTACATAGAAGAGACACAGGACCATCCACACTTGAGCTATCCATATTCCTGGAAGAGGTGATAGGTCTAGCTGTTTTGGCTTCAATTTCTGATGCTCCTGTGGGAAGCTGTGGCATTCAATACAAAATTTGAAAGGACATAGCAAAAATTGCCCAATATGAAGCGATAAAATAAATCTGTAAAACTTGTCAATAAGCTTCAGCTTCACTTCAACCACTAGAGGGCTACCTTGTCACTTGATTTCTGATCTCTCAGCCACTCAACTTTATAAACGCCAATCACCATGACTTAAAAGTAAATAGGCTTACTCTGTGACAACATCTCAGTTAATACTTACCAACATATAATTACCAGACCACTTTATACACCAGAGGACCTTGTGAGCAGGGAATGTGCTCTCAATTCCTCCTTAGGATGCTGGGCAACAAAAAGAACTGATAAGGCCTGAAATAAAGAGATTCAAGTTCCCTTCTATTTCCTGGTCAGCTTTTCTAACAGTGATAAACTTACGTTTTAAGAGTTCCAGATGTCATCAGTTCAGTCACCAACACAATGCACTTCTTCCCCTTTACTGTGGATTCCCAGGAATCATAGAATCGAACAATATTGGGATGCTGAAGACCCTTTAACATTTCAGCCTCTTCTTTAAATCGCTGCCTCTCAGACTTCGTTAACTTTCGATCCTATAATCAAAAACCAAAAGAGAATATGGTTTAAGATTAGGAGTTTGGGACTAAAAGGTATACATATTTAAAACAGATAACCAACAAGGACCTACTGCATAACACAGGGAACTCTGCTCAATATTCTGTAATAAACCAAAGGGGAAAAGAACTTGAAAATGAACAGATACATGTATATGTATAACTACTGAATCACTTTGCTGTATATCTGAAACTTAAAAACAAACAAACAAACAAACAGAATATGGTTTAAAATAAAAACACACCAAGCCACATAGTCACACTTGGATGCTAAAAATGTACTATATCATAATGACCAACAATGTTACAATAAAACATCCTAACGCTGAAGTTACTAGTAGTAACTAGTAATAACTTCATCAGCCAGGCGTGGCCCCTTTGAGAAGCAGTTTGTGAGGCATGTGAGCATAGGCGAAAGTGTCTTTAAGAAAACTCTCAATTATAAAGTCATGCTTGAGATCATTTTAGCATCTTTGTGGTCAATGTATGCTTCAGATAGCTTTTAAGCACAGTTAATTTACCAATTCCAATGTAAGTCACCTACTGACAGAGATATGCAATTCAATAATGAAATAAGATTGCATTTTAGATGTGAGATCTAAATTGATCCCCTCTCCCCCCCAAAGAAACTGAGGAATGACTGTGTATGCCTTCACCTCACAGGACTGTTGTAAGAAGTAATCTACCAGGCATGTTTCTATCATGTATTTAAAGTGCCTGGCACTTTACGGGTTAATCCACTTCTTATTTGAGGTAAATGGAGAAAAGCACTTAATCTGATGTTCTTTCCTTGATAAAGCACCATACACACAAACTCTGCATTGCCCTGTAAAATTAAAGTTGAAACTGTCAACTGCCAAAGCACGTAATACACATTTTAACAAACTCTTCCAGGCATACAATAACATCATGTGTCCAAACACTAAAGACGTAATGTAAACTCTCCTGTGTAACTAGATGGCCTTTCCCATTGCTACCCTTGAATAACTTGGTAAAGAATCCGCCTGCAGTGCAGGAGACCCCAGTTTGATTCCTGGGTCAGGAAGATCCGTTGGAAAAGGAATAGGCTACCCACTCCAGTATTCTTGGGCCTCTCTTGTGGCTCAGCTGGTAAAGAATCTGACTGCAATGTAGGAGACCTGGGTTCGACTCACCAGTACTAGTACCGACTTCCGCTACAACTACTACTACTATTATTACTACCCTGATTAGATATACCATTCCTATCTCAAAATACCACACTAGGCATTCTTGAAATTATGCTAGTCACTAGATCTTCTAGGAGATCTTATAAATACATACATTAATAATGCATACTACATCACAAATTCAAAAGGTTTAATAACTATTTTAATACAATTTGTTTCCAATATACTATGTATTTTATTATATAAACTTAAAACATTATTCTAGCTTTCATTATTTAGCCTTCTGGGGCATAAAAAACCCAGTAAGTCACTCTGTTAGGTTAAGCTAGCCGTAGAATTGCTGGATCACAGAGAACAGGTATTAACAAACTGCTTCTCAAAGGGGCCACGCCTGGCACTGCAGTGCTATCACTAGTAAAAGCTAGTAAAAGTGAAAAGTGATACTGTTAGTCGCTCGGTCTAGCTGGACTCTTTTTAACTTCCAGGTAAACCAAGTTCAAATCCTTATCTCATAGTTGCATAAATACAACTCCTAGACCATGAATTCTCAGGGTAAACTCTTTTTCACGTGACTTGGGAAAAACTGTTGTTTCCCTGACTGAGAAACTGAAATTTTCTCTAGTCTGTCTTTATATTAAAGGTGTTGTTCCTCTTTAGGGCTTCCCAAGTGGTGCTAGCAGTAAAGAACCCACCTGTCAATGCAGGACATGAAAGAGACGTGGGTTTGATCCCTGGGTCAGGAAGATTCCCTGGAGGAGGGCATGGCAACCCACTCCAGTATTCATGCCTGGAGAATCCCAAGGACAGAAGAGCCTGGTAGGCTACAGTCCATGGGGTCACAAAGTCAGACACGACTGAAGCGATTTAGTACACAAGTTCCTCTTTAAGGAACAAGCTCACTGGATCTCAGTTCCAATACCTGCTTGGGCTTGAGATTTCATCTATTCTTGGGGAGATGATAAAACCATCAGTTCAATTCAGTCATTCAGTCATGTCCGACTCTTTGTGATTCCATGAACTGCAGCACGCCAGCCCTCCCTGTCCAACACCAACTCCCGGAATTTACTCAAACTCCTGTCCATTGAGTTGGTGATGCCATCCAACCACCTCATCCTCTGTTGTCCTCGTCTCCTCCCACCTTCAATCTTTCCCAGCATCCGGTTCTTTCCAAATGAGTCAGTTCTTCACATCAGGTGGCCAGAGCATTGGAGTTTCAGCTTCAACTTCAGTCCTTTCAAAGAATATTCAGGACTGATTTCCTTCAGGCTGGACTGGTTGGATCTCCTTGCAGTCCAAGGGACTCTCAAGCGTCTTCTCCAACATCACAGTTCAAAAGCACCAATTCTTCAGTACTCAGCTTTCTTTATAGTCCAACTCTCATATCCATACATGACTACTGGAAATACCATGGCTTTGACTCGACAGACCTTTGTTGGCCAAGTAATGTCTCTGCTTTTTAATATGCTGCCTAGGTTGGTCATAGCTCTTCTTCCAAGGAGTAAGTGTCTTTTCATTTCATGGCTGCAGTCACCATCTGTAGTGATTTTAGAGCCCCCTAAAGTAAAGTCTGCCCACTGTTTCCCCACCTATTTGCCATGAAGCAATGGGACCAGATGCTGTGATCTTAGTTTTCCGAATATTGACTTTAAAGCCAACTTTTTCACTCTCCTCTTTCTTCTTTGCTTTCTGCCATAAGGATGGTGTCATCTGTGTATCTGAGGTTATTGATATTTCTCCTGGCAATCTTGATTCCAGCGTGTGCTTCATCCAGCCCAGTGTTTCTCATGATGTACTCTGTATATAAGTTGAATAAGGAGGGTGACAATATACAGCCTTGACATACTCCTTTTCCTACTTGGAACCAGTCTGTTGTTCTATGTCCAGTTCTAACTATTGCTTCCTGACCTGCACACAGATTTCTCACGAGGCAGGTCAGGTGGTCTGGTATTCCCATCTCTTTCAGAATTTTCCACAGTTTACTGTGATCCACACAGTCAAAGGCTTTGGCATAGTCAATAAAGCAGAAACAGGTGTTTTCCTGGAATTCTCTAGCTTTTTCGATGATCCAACAGATGTTGGCCATTTGATCTCTGGATCCTCTGCCTTTTCTAAAACCAGCTTGAACATCTGGAAGTTCACGGTTCACGTATTGCTGAAGCCTGGCTTGGAGAATTTTGAGCATTACTTTGCTAGCATGTGAGATGAGGGCAATTGTGTGGTAGTTTGAACATTCTCTGGCATTGCCTTTCTTTTGGACTGGAATGAAAACGGACCTTTTCCAGTCCTATGGCCACTGCTGAGTTTTCCAAATTTGCTGGCATATAGAGTGCAGCACTGTCACAGCATCATCTTTTAGGATTTGAAATAGCTCAACTGGAATTCCATCACCTCCACCTAGCTTTGTTCGTAATAAGGCCCACTTGACTTCATATTCCAGGATGTCTGGCTCTAGGTGAGTGATCACACCATCGTGATTATCTGGGTTGTGAAGATCTTTTTTGTACAGTTCTTCTGTGTATTCTTGACACCTCTTCTTAATATCTTCTGCTTCTGTTAGGTCCATCCCATTTCTGTCCTTTATTGAGCCCATCTTTGCATGAAATGTTCCCTTGGTATCTCTAATTTTCTTGAAGAGATCTCTAGTTTTTCCCGTTCTACTGTTTTCCTCTATTCCTTTGCACTGATCACTGAGGAAGGCTTTCTTATCTCTCCTTGCTATTCTTTGGAACTCTGCATTCAAGTGGGTATATCTTTCCTTTTAAACCATGCCTCTTAGTCAACAAGACTGGCCAACTGTCCCAGAAAAAACCCAGTGTCAATTCACCCTTTTCCTACTCTGGTTTCTAGTCACACTTTTCCTACTCTGGTTTCTAGTTTCTTCTTAGTTTTTAAACCTTGGAAATCGTGCTGACAGCCCCACAAGCTCAACTATGCATTTAAAAGGATAGAGTTTTGTAGTTGTTCTCATTAAAATTTTCAAAATATCTGGTATTACACAGTGGGAAGAATTTTCAGCTTGTTTAGTTTTCCATTTACTGACAATAGGGTTTCTTAATGTATGTTTTATTAAAAAAATATTGTTTACCATATATTCTTAGACGTCCTCATTTCAGGAAACTATTCATAAAAGAAAACCTAGATCATCTGTTGACTCTCTCATACATTACTGCTGAATTATGAAAACTTAAAGAAACTGTAAAGTTAATATACTCTCAGAACAATCAGAAGACTAACCACACATGAGCCAAATGAATTATAATATTCTACCTACCACTAAGTGGTATTTAATTTTTATATTTTCATATATAGTCTACTACTTGTTTTGATAAGTACTCTTATTTTCTGAGGCATGCAACATTCATTTCAGTTTTAGTGATTACTGTATCTCTTCATAAATGGTTAATTAAATTTTAAATACTTGAATACCCTGTGTCAGGCAATACGATACGACAATCGTAGAAACAAGTTCCCTGCTAGTCTAGACCTTCCAATGTAAGAGGCAGAGGCATTAACTTTATTAGATATTAAAGAGAGAAAATATTTTTATTTTTATTTATAAAAAGAGTACCTCGAGAGCAAGGACTCGATATAAGACCCAATTCTGTATGCACAAGGTAGTGTTGGCCCCCACCATCAGCAGGCTACCCTAAGGACTGAGATCATGGGCCTGAAGCTCTAGTTTTATAAAACTTGAAATGCTTAAGACCACAAGAGTCTGCAGAAAGTGCTAAAGGCAAACTTGGAAATGCAGGATATAGACTGGAGGCAAGGAGGCTCAGAACTTTAATAACAGTGAGCTATGAGATTCAAACTTATTTTAAATTTGTTTACTCAACCAGAGTTTAGAACCTCTGGAAAGTGTATCACTTACAGTAGACCACTGCAGCTGAAACTTGGAATTTACATTGTACAGGATAAGGGAGTTTACAGTACTTAATAGTAAACAAAATGTTTTCTCTCAATTGGTATAGCCAGAAACTGTCACTAGAGGCTAACCAAGACTGTAGCATAATCACTCTACATTGTTACTTAAATTTTAACTTAAAATCTATATAAAGATTGTTTATACGATATACACAAGTGTTTTAATGTATACAAAGCTTGTAAACCTTTTCTGCAGAAAACTCAAACCAAAGTAATTTATTCATCGTCTTTCTCTACTGCCACCATCCTATTTCATTCAAGCCGTCACAATCTCCCCCTGGAAAACCTACTAGCTGTTTCCACACATATCATCTTACTACCCCTGTACAATGTGTTTTCCACTCTGTCCAAACACAGTCAGAATATTTTAACGTCAATTTAATCAATTCTATGATATGCCCACTTCATTGATTCTTAGAAATGTCATTTTCCACATTTTTAACATCTTTGAAATTAGACTGCATCATACAGTTGGCATCTTAGACTCAGTGAAGTACTGTATGTCATAATCCTCTTTAAAACTCTAACAGCTTTCTGCAGCCTTTAGGATAAAGGTGGAAAACCTCTATGACCGACAAGGTCCCACACAATACAATCCTTGCCCATTTTTAGAGCTTATTTCTTGTCACTCTGACGTTTACCTTCTCAAGCATGGCATGCTTCTTCCCATTCAGGTCCCTCACACATGCTTCCTTCTATACAGGATGCCCTTCCATGGACCTTTTATGCCCGGTTAATGTCCAGTCACTCCCACAGGGATAGCATTCTTGACTGCCCCCTACTCTAGATTAAATCATCCCTTCCCAGCTATCTGTACAGTGACATGAACTATGTATATGCCTCTTTCAGAGCTCTTAATCACAAGTAATAATTATTATAGTGAGGCTTATTCGAAAAGCAGTGACAAAATGCTTTTCAGTGTTCTATCTTTAGTATCTGACAACCTAGCATTGTTCAACTGCCATGTGTTAAATGAATTCATGAATGTGCTTTCCAAAATAAAAAGTGTGTGTGCTTTCCAAAAAAAAAAAGTGTGTGTACATTCTTCACAAGTAGTCATCATTTTCTCAGGAATAAAAGAAATTTTTAAAACTTAAAAGAAAGCTAAGGATTAAATTTGGGCCTCTGAGACTCAGTAACTTAACACAACTCAAACACTACGACCAATCTGCAAAGGTCAAGGCTGCCACCATTTTGATTTTTAAAAGGACTTGTTAAAAGCCATTGTAAAAAGTCTGCCAACTACTCATTTATAGGAAAATATAAAAATGGGGGACAGGGCGCACACTAGTAACCAAACAGGGACTTTGCTTTGACAAAAATCTACAACCAATTTTCTTCTACAGAATAAATACACTGAATGCAACTTTTATCTAATTTTGCCTCAAAGTCATCTATACTGTAAATGGAGACTATTTTATGTGTCTATTATAGATTTTTATTCTCCCTGATAGCTACTGATGCCTTATTTTAAAGGAACCTTGCTTTAAGTCTTTACCATTAGAAATATGAGTACAGGACTTCCCTGGTGGTCTAGAGATTAAGAATCCACGTTGGAATGCAGGGGACATTGGTTTGATTCCTGGTCCAGGAAGATTTCTACATCCCGAGGAGCAACTAAGCCCATAAGCCACAGTTGCTGAGAGCACCTGCAGCAACTACTGAGCCAGCACCTAATAACTACTAAAGCCCTCAGGCCCTAGAGCCTCTGCTCCGCAACAAGAGAAGCCACCACAATGAGAAGCCCACACACCATAAAGCAGCCCCTACTTGCAACTAGAGAAAAGCTCATGTGCAGCAATGTTAACACTCACCACACCCCAAAATTAATATATATTAAATTAAAAAAAAAACAACTATGAATACAGATCACCAACTAAGTAGGGAAAAAGCCCAACCAAGTAATTTGGTGTTTCTTTCAATAATCTGTTAACTTGTTCTATCTATAAGACTTCTTAATCTCAGACTTTCATATCTCAGAGAACTACACTATTTAGCTAACTTCTTAATCTCAGACTTTCATATCTCAGAGAACTACACTATTTAGCACCCACAAAAATTTGTAAAACAAGGTAAAAGAGATCAAAACTAACATAAGCACAAAGACCATAAGAACACCTGGGGCTTTTTAATTAATATTTGTCAAGTGTTTGCTATTTACACTAACTGGTTTTTTTTTTACTTCTGTTCCCTTTCTCAGAAACCCATGAGACATTAGGAAATACTTTAAACAGATGAACAGACTCAGAAATTTAGAGTCTTCCTCAAATTCACAATAAGAAGCAAAAGCACAAATTAAATGAAGATTTAATTCATAGCTCATGTTCCATTCACTAAACTAGACAAACATATCTTAATTTTTATATAGCTCCTAGAATATTTTTCTTCTCAGAAGAGCCATGTTGATATTTGTTATTAACTAGGGATCACTGAAAACTAGGCACTTAACTAAATTATATAGTTGAAGGTAAAATAAAAGGAGTATATATTGTTTAAATACTATCATTTGTCAAATATAACAAAAAAGTAGACTCACAGATACAGAGAACACACTCGTGGTTACCACTGGGGAGGGGGCCAATATGGCAGGGGGGGATGGGCGGTACAAACTACTGGGTATACGACAGGCTATATATATGTGTTGTACAACACAAGAAATACAGCCAATATTTTGTAATAACTGTAAATGGACTGTAATCTTTGAAAGGTATATATAAAAAAAGACTTGGACACTTACAAAAACATTGCTAAGTGACAATCAAATTATCATGAAGTCAATGGTAAAATTTATTTTATTATTTTTTGGCCATACCATGTAGCATGTGAGATCTTAGTTCCCTGACCAGGGACTGAACTCAGGGCCCCTGCATTAGGAGCAGAGGCTTAATCACTGGGGAAGTCCCTATTTTTCACTTTAAGTATCAAAGAAAATTTCAAACAGATTACTACAACTGTTGCTTTTCAGCATCTTTTTTTATCTAATATTATCAAACTGGGTATTTCTGGGGGCTTGATACACTATCCCTACTGCAACACTCATTACCTTCGGTGTAAATGAGAGCTGATGCAGCTAACCCACTCTATTCATTTCATTCATTTCTTTCCACCTACATAAAATTGTTTTGACAGGCTAAATGAACAAAACCAAGGATCACTGTCACATGACCTCCCATAACATGCACAGCTCCAGGCAGCTAAGGGGTGGAGGTGGGGAGCCTAACAACAACTGAAACGATTGTTCTTCTCGGTGCTCTCCAAATAACAGTGCTCAGGAGATTATCTGCTGATGCAGTTTCTTCTTGGGTGAGAAATGCAATGTATAATGGCCTAAGGCAATTTGACATCTTCAGTTCCTTGCTTTGGATATTTTAAACATCCTCTGGAGGCATTTTCTCATCTCTAAATTTCAGTATTCTCTAAAATAGCAATCCTATGCCTTCCTATTATTTTATCAGCCCCAGAAACAAACCTTCCAAATTGCTTAACTGAAACAGTGAGCTTGATTTTCATAAAATCAAATCAGAAATATTTCCTTTATTAGTTAATTACCATCTGTACCCCCAGAAAATTTGACACTTGAGACTTAGTAACATTTAAACTTTTACTACATTTTATTTTTAGCAATATTCAAAATTTTACTACTAAAATAACAAATATGATGAGTCTACACATCAAAATATGGGTGGAGAGTAGTGTCTGGAACTCCTTGATTAGAATATTTGAAGTCAATATTGGAGTCCTCCCTCTTTATCATTATCTGTACCACACTGACTTTGCAAAGACCTGAGCACCTATTTCATCTTTTACAGTCATACTAATTGTTGGGTGTTGGAATATGGAAAAAAAACTTGTCTTAAGGCACAGAGAACAGCAGTTTGAACCACTGTTTGGGCCAATGCAGCATGGGTTCCAGTAAATACCAAAAATGTAAAGAATTCTTCTGTATTTTGAAAGAAAGTTATCACATAAAGTTATTATGTAAATGACTAAGTCCAGATTCCTCTCTCTCACAGGCCTTCATGGTCTAAAATAACAATTTAAAGATAGTAGAAAAGTATTTTGTATTCCTAAAGACTTCTATCTACTAAATACTTTGCTTTTTAACTACAGGTAACATATTCTTCTTGAAAATCCCCAAATAATCAGACTTGAGGCTTGAAGGCTTAAGGAAAGGTGGGTAAAATAACTTAACAGAAGCAAAATAATGATGCTCATTAACTGTTAACAACAACAAAGATTAATAGGGCTTTTAAGGTGTTGTTGTGAAATACCATGTGAAAATCAAACCTGAATTTATGCAGCCAAATCTACAAAGCCATGATGGCTCAGTGGTAAAGAACCTGCCTGCAATGTAGGAGACATGGGTTTGATCCCTGGGTTGGGGAGATCCCAGGGAGGAGGAAATGACAACCTACTCCAGTATTCTTGTCTACGAAATTTCATGGCCAGAGGAGCCTCACTGACTATAGTCCATGGAGTCGCAAGAGTTGGACACAACTGAGCAACTAAACAACAAACTCCTACAAATTTCATTATGACCCTCCAATATGATACCCTTAGGAACAGGGTCTATCCTGTAGAGAAGAGAGTCTATTTGAATTTTCCTCAATAGGTCAATAGATAGATTAAAAAAAAAGGTCATCAAAAGAAGAGCAAAAAAGAACCTAGCTGTTCTAACTCCTCCTCCACAGCTCCCTTCTCCCTCTGGCTCATCTTTATTCACATTTTATTTTCTTACAAAATGGTCTCTGTTTCAAAGCAGGAAGAAAAAATACACAAGAAAGTCTAGATTGCTCTCTGAAACCAGACTTGTGCTAATTTATTTAGTAGTTCAACCACTAAGCATCCTCCACTTCACCCCAAATCTGGGCCACAAATAAGTAAATGTGGGGCTTGAGATTCTCAAAATCCTTCTCTTTTCAAAGGCACCAAACCAAAAGGAAATCAAAAATATCTAAAGCCTGGTGCATACAGAAAGCTTTCTGTTAAGGCTAAAAAATATAGCTGATATTTGTTAATAGCTGAACCGCAAAAGAGTAAATATATTTAGTCCTATCAGAAAATAGCCATTTTCACTAAAAGACTTACAGTATCTGTTGTTGATAATACAGCAAAATTCAGAACACTACCTAGTCTCATAAATAGGTTTCATTAAGATAAATTAGATTTATCTGAATGTGAATGCAGTTAACTGAGAGGGCTACATTCCAACTGTTGTAGGGTAGGAACTTATTCTAAAACTTTCTAAGCAAAGAAAAGAAGAAGGCCAAGGAGGGACAAGGAGAGTTGAAGATGTGGATGCAAAGATCAAAAAACTCTTGATTATTTACAGGAAGAAAATTTTACACTTCAGAAACAAAAGTTTCTTTGCAATGGATACCAAAAACAAAGTCCAAATGAAATGGGGTTGATGAATGGTCACCAAAGGAGAGATCAACAAAACAAAAATGTAATGGGTCATCCTGATAAGAACTGGCCAGCATGGGAACCAGAGATCAAATTGCCAACATCTGTTGGATCATCGAAAAAGCAAGAGAGTTTCAGAAAAAAATCTACTTCTGCTTTACTGACTACACCAAAGGCTTTGACTGTGTGGAACACAATAAACTGTGGAAAATTCTTAAAGAGATGGGAGTACCAGACCACCTGACCTGCCTCCTGAGAAATCTGCATGCAGGTCAAGAAGCAACAGTGAGAACTGGGCATGGAACAACAGACTGGTTCAAAATTGGGAAAGGAGTACATCAAAGCTGTATACTGTCACTATGCTCATTTAACTTACATGCAGACTACATCATGTGAAATGCCGGGCTGGATGAAGCACAAGCTAGAATCAAGACTGTCAGAAGAAATATCAACCTCAGATACGCAGATGACACTACCCTTATGGCAGAAAGCGAAGAAGAACTAAAGAGCCTCTTGATGAAAGTGAAAGAGGAGAGTGAAAAAGTTGGCTTCAAAGTCAACATTTAGAAAACTAAGATCACGGCATCTGTTCCCATCACGTCATGGCAAATAGATGGGGAAACAGTGACAGACTTTATTTTCGGGGGTTCCAAAATCACTGCAGATGGTGACTGCAGCCATGAAAGTAAAAGATGCTTGCTCCTTGGAAGAAAAGCTATGACCAACCTAGACAACATATTAAAAGGTCTGTATAGTCAAACCTGTGGTTTTTCCAGTAGTCATGTATGATGTGAGGGTTGGACTATAAAGAAAGCTGAGCATTGGAGAATTGATGCTTTTGAACTGTAGCATTGGAGAAGACTTCTTGAGAGTTCCTTGGACTGCAAGGAGATCAAACCAGTCCATCCTAAAGGAAATCACTCCTGAATAGAAGGACTGATGCTGAAGCTGAAACTCCTTCTAATACTTTGGCCACCTGCTGCGAAGAACTGACTCATTTGAAAAGACCTTGATGCTGGGAAAGATTGAAGGCAGGAGGAGAAGGGGAAGACAGAGGATGAGATGGTTGGATGGCATTACTGACTTGATGGACATGAGTTTGAGCAAGCTCCAGTTGGTGAAGGACAGGGAAACCTGCATACTGTAGTCATGGGGTCACGAAGAGTCGGACATGACTGAGCGACTGAAGTGAACTGAAAAGAATTCTTTGCTCCAACTTAGACAATGAATTACAAATTTATATACATATGAAAGTGAAAGTGTTAGTCATTCAGTTGTGTTGGACTCTTGGTGACCCCATGGACTGTAGCCCACCAGACTCCTCTATCCATGGAATTCTCCAGACAAAAATACTGGAGTGGGTTGCCATTTCCTTCTCCAGGGGATCTTCCTGACTCAGGGATCAAACCCAGGTCTCCTGCATTGCAGGCAGATTCTTGACTGTTTGAGCCATGGGTTTCCCAGGTTATATATGTATATTCTGGCTCAACTAGTTGACCAAAAGATTTCTTAAGGCAGTTTGCTTTTTTAATTACATTAGCAACCAGATGATAACCTAAGTGGCAATTTATAAATTCAAGTCATTTTTAATTTTGTTAATAAATTAAGTTTGGCTGTAAGCAGGTTAGCATGCCCTAAAATGTCAGCAAATTTCCCAATTCATTACTCTGAATTCCTTTAACAGTTAAAGGGAGTATTTCTGCAGTTACCATTTGTAATTAAAAAGACATTCTCATTGGAATAAAGTATTTATAAAAGAAGACTGCAACAATAAACAGTAATTTGATTTCAGTTTAATTTGCAAAACTGAAAGAGTATTTTGATTTTTATAGTTGTATAAGATCCATAAACCACAAGGAATATGTATTATTTTCTACTTATGCAAATAATGTTAACAATTTAAGCTAACTTCAAACCCATTAGGAGGCTACCATAAAAACAAAACACAAAAACAACTTAGAAATTTAAGTGTTAGCAAAAATACTGAGAAACTGGAACCTTTGGGCATTATTGATAGAAATATAAAATGGTACAGCCACTGTGGAAAAGTCTGGCAAATTTACTCAAAAATCTAAACACAGAATTACCATATAATCCAGCAATTCCACCTCTAGGTTTACACCCAAAGAAACTGAAGCTAAGACTCACACAGTTAACAACTTTTATACTACTGTTCACTGTAACAGTATTCACAGTAGACAAAGTGTGGACACAACCCAACTGCCCATCAGATTAATGGAAAACAAAACCTGGTAAATATGTAAAATGGAATACTATTGAACCAAATGAAACTGTCATATTTGTCAGTCATAATGACTGAATACAGACAGTTCTATGAGTCAATCTAATGTATGACTGAATTATTTTTCTTTTCATGTCTTCTCCCAGCAGTTTGGAAGGTACCTCATTTAATTCTATCAGAGTTTCCTTTTACTTGTCCAACAACATTCTTTACCTTACATCTAGAGTCAGACGGCTCTCTGGAGTGCCTTACAATGAATTTAAACCATATTTACCACCTTCCTTACCTCTTCTTCCTACAGTTATCTGGAGATTGATTAGTGCTTCCTTTTTGATTCCATAGACTATTCATCACAAATTCCCTTTACAGACACGCTTACATTTTTAACAACTTCATTTATATTGTCAGTCATTATAAAATGGCTTCATTTCTTGATGCCTTAAGTCCTGTTTCAATACTCTAGTTCCTTTTCATAGTACATGCCATGGTCTTCTGGGAGTCTGACTTCCGATCTTTAGTATTAATAAATAACTGTATTTCTCCACATGGACATTTATAAGGTGCCCTTCTTCCCAATCTTTAAAGTTCAATTATTTTGCTAGATTCTTTGTATAAGATGTATATCTGTTGGTTTTTGATGAGAATGAAGTAATGAGTTCTGGGATTCCGTGGTGATCCAGTGGTTAAGACTCTGAGCTCCCAATGGAGGAAGAATGGGTTCGATCCCTGGTTGGGGAACTAAGATCCCACATGCTGTGTGTCCAATAAATAAAATAAAACAATTGAAGTAATAAGTTCTTTCTGTCTGCATGCAAAGAAGTTTAACTCAGAAAAAACATCTTCTAGGCTATCAATTATTGGTCCCTTTAGAAACTCAATTATCCATAAATTGTTTCTCTCTTCTTTGAATTCTCTTCTCATTATTATTGACTTTCTATGGCATCAGCTTTTTTTTTAAAACAATATTCAATGTAGATTTAAATTCTGCTATTGTTGTCTTGAATTGTCTTCTCAAGCCCTCCTTAAAGTAGTCTTATCTTCTTTCTCTCATGCCAGAAATCCAAATCTCCAGGCATCTTACTGAACATGTTAGCATTTTAATTTATACTTTTGGATCCCGCATGATTCTTCTGAATTCTCTTCTTAGACCCATGCTTTTTTCTTTTGGCTCTTTCTTGAACAAAGATAGACCTTCCAAACTTGTGTTTATAGCCCCATTGTGAGCCACACATATGGAAGGCAGGTGATTGGGTAGGAAAAAATTGACAGGCATGCAGCAGGAAACCTGAATGCTAGAGGAAAGCTCAACGATCTTATTTTTCTCTTCAAAATATTATAAACTCACTGCCAAATTACAAGGTGATTAAAAAAGATGAAGCTTTCCCACCATCAGTGTAAGAGGGTTCCCTTTTCTCCACATCCCCTCCAGCATTTATTGCTTGTAGACTTTTGGATGGCAGCCATTCTAACTGGTGTAAAGTGGTACCTCATTGTGGTTTTGATTTGCATTTCTCTGATAATGAGTGATGTTGAGCATCTTTTCATGTGTTTGTTAGCCATTTTTATATCTTCTTTGGAGAAATGTCTGTTAAGTTCTTTGGCCCACTTTTTAATTGGGTTGTTTATTTTTCTAGAATGGAGCTGCAGGAGTTGTTTGTATATTTTTGAGATTAATTGTTTGTCTGTTGCTTCATTGGCTATTATTTTCTCCCATTCTGAAGGCTGTCTTTTCACCTTGCTTATAGTTTCCTTTGTTGTGCAAAAGCTTTTAATTTTAATTAGGTCCCATTTGTTTATTCGAGTTTTTATTTCCAATATTCTGGGAGGTGGGTCATGGAGTATCCCGCTTTGGATTATAGCAGAGAGTGTTTTGCCTATGTTATCCTCTAGGAGTTTTATAGTTTCTAGTCTTATGCTTAGATCTTTGATCCATTTTGAGTTTATCTTTGTGTATGGTGTTAGAAAGTGATCTAGTTTCATTCTTTTACAAGTAGCTGTCCAGTTTTCCCAGCACCACTTGTTAAAGAGGTTGTCTTTTCTCCATTGTATATTCTTGCCTCCTTTGTCAAAGATAAGGTGTCCATAGATGCGTGGATTTATCTCTGGGCTTTCTATTCTGTTCCATTGATCTATATTTCTGTCTTTGTGCCAGTACCATACTGTCTTAATGACTGTGGATTTGTAGTATAGCCTAAAGTCAGGTAGGTTGATTCCGCCAGTTCCATTCTTCTTTCTCAAGATTGCTTTGGCTATACGAGGTTTTTTGTATTTCCATACAAATTGAGAAATTATTTGTTCTAATTCTTTGAAGAAGACCTCTGGTAGCTTGATAGGAATTGCATTGAATCTATAGATTGCTTTAGGTAGTATACTCATTTTCACTATATTGATTCTTCCAATCCACGAACATGGCACATTTCTCCATCTGTTTGTGTCCTCCTTGATTTCTTTCATCAGTGTTCTATAGTTTTCTATATACAAGTCTTTTGATTCTTTAGGTAGAAATACTCCTAAGTATTTTATTCTTTTTGTTTCGATGGTGAATGGAATTGTTTCCTTAATTTCTCTTTCTGATTTCTCACTGTTAGTGTATAGGAATGCCAGGGATTTCTGTGTGTTGATTTTATATCCTGAAACTTTGCTATATTCACTGATTAGCTCTAGTAATTTTCTCGTAGAGTCTTTAGGGTTTTCAATATAGAGGATCATGTCATCTGCAAACAGAGAGAGTTTTACTTCTTCTTTTCCAATCCGGATTCCTTTGATTTCTTTATCTGCTCTGATTGCTGTGGCCAAAACTTCCAAAACTATGTTGAATAGTAGTGGTGAGAGTGGGCACCCTTGTCTTGTCCCTGATTTCAGGGGGAATGCTTCCAGTTTTTCACCATTGAGGATAATGTTTGCTGTGGGTTTGTCATATATAGCTTTTATTATGTTGAGGTATGTTCCTTCTAGTCCTACTTTTTGGAGGGTTTTTATCATAAATGGATGTTGAATTTTGTCAAAGGCTTTCTCTGCATCTATTGAGATAATCATGTGATTTTTATTTTTCAATTTGTTAATGTGGTGTATTACATTGATCGATTTACGAATATTGAAGAATCCTTGCATCCCTGGGATAAAGCCTACTTGATCATGATGTATGATCTTTTTGATGTGTTGTTGGATTCTATTTGCTAGAATTTTGTTGAGGATTTTTGCATCTAAGTTCATCAGTGATATTGGCCTGTAGTTTTCTTTTTTTGTGGCATCTTTGCCGGGTTTTGGAATTAGGGTGATGGAGGCCTCATAGAATGAGTGTGGAGGTTCCTTAAAAAACTGCAAATAGACCTGCCATATGACCCGGCAATCCCACTGCTGGGCATATACACCGAGGAAACCAGAATTGAAAGAGCCACGTGTACCCCAATGTTCATCGCTGCATTGTTTACAATAGCTAAGACATGGAAACAACCTAGATGCCCATCAACTGATGAATGGATAAGAAAGCTGTGGTACATACACACAATGGAATATTACTCAGCATTAAAAAAAAAATTCATTTGAAGCAATTCTACTCAGATGGACGAAACTGGAGCCCATTATCCAGAGTGAAGTAAGCCAGAAGCAAAAACAATACAGTATATTAACGCATATATATGGAATTTAGAAAGACAGTAGTAACGAGAACCCAACATGGGAGACAACAAAAGGAACGCAGATGCATAGAATAGACTCGTGGACTTTGTGGATGAGGGTAAGGGTGGGATGATATGGGAGAAGGGCATTGAAGCATGTTAATTGTCATGTGTCTAATCAATCGCCAGCCCAGGATTGATGCTCGGGACTGGTGCAGCGAGATTTCCCGGGGGGTGGGAGGGAGGAGGGAGGGGGGTTCCGGAGGGGAAGCATATGTAAACCCATGGTGATATCATGACATTGTATGGCAAAAACAATTAAAAAAAAAAAAAAAAAGATGAAGCTAAAAACATGGAGCAGGGTGGGGAGCGGGGTAGAGAGAAAAGGACTGAGAACTGTCAGTTCAGCCACTTGGTCGTCGTGTCCACCCCCGTGGACCGCAGCGCGCCAGGCCTCCCCGTCCATCACCAACTCCCAGAGTTTACTCAAACTCATATCGATTCAGTCGGTGATGCCATCCAACCATTTCATCCTCTGTCGTCCCCTTCTCCCGCCTTCAATCTTTCCCAGCAAAAGAGGGATTCTTCAAATGAGTCAGTTCTTCACATCAGGTGGCCTAAGTACTGGAGTTTCAGCTTCAGCATCAGCCCTTCCATCGTACAAATAAATATGCCCCAGAAAAAAAAAAAGAATAGGGAATAAAACAGGAGTAAAAATCAGAACATTTCCCAACGCAGGAAAACATTTACAAGGGTCCATTAACAAATAGCCCAACAAAACATATAGCAGAGAAAAGGTAAAAACAAAAAAGATACTCATGAGAATCAATTATTCCAAGTTAACAGAGGCTGATAACAGATTTTTAAAGGCTTTACATGAGTGATATTATAGTTTTAGGATTCTTTCCATAATCTTTTCTAAAGGAAATTGATCATTTTTTCTTAGTATATTATATGATAATAACCTTATCTTAATCCTGAATTTACTATTTAGTTCTCTTATACATGTCTCATTTATCAGACAACAGGGAGACCAATATAATAACACATTCTCCTTCATACTTTTATAGATTTTCAGGTCATTCAACTTTGCTAAGCTCTGCCTTAAATAGTTCTTCCATAGACAGCTGACAATCTGGTATCTCAATGATTCTAAAAGCCACAAAAAAAAGGTCTGATTCGTTCTTCATGACACAGCCATTTAATCACCTGGCAACCGCCATCATTGCTATACCACAGAGATTTTATTCTTTAGATGGAGAGGGCTGGCTGTGCACCACTGCTACAAGTTTATTCCTTAGCTATAAAAAAGAAATGCTGACACATTATTACATTTATAAATTAATATTACATTTATAAATAAATAAAGGATGACACAAAAGTATCCTGGCCTTCCTTCTTAATAACAGTAGCTACCATGTGTTACTCATCAAGAACTAGTTACCATGCTAAAGAGTCCATATGTAGTCCCATGTAATCTGTGTATCAACCCTAAAAGGTAGATGCTTTCATTATCTTCATCTTACAAATGAAGAAAATGGAGGCTTTTAATGATCTAGCTGGAATCTGAATCCAAATCATGTCTCTCTTCCTCAGACTTAAGTAAAAACTCCACAAGTTAAAAGGACAGAAAAATGGTTACAATTTTTAAAACATGAATATATATTTGTGCAAAGGTGTGGAGAACTGGAAGCACATGAAAATGTACAAAATACATGGTTGCCTCTGGGCAAAGCAGTGAAAGCAGGACGACACAGACAAGGAGAAACTTTCAGGTTCTGTTGTAAACATCCGTATATAGCTTTATTACTAAACAATTCAAATTTATTCCTATTTGTATGGTTTTCTCTTACAAGAGTCACAGATTACAAAAAAAAAAAAAAAAGATCTTATTAACCAGAGGTAAAATTACTATGGCTCTGTGGCAAGCTCTTTCACCTTCATATATTTGCTCTCCTCAGCCTATAAAACATGTATCTCCCTCCCTGCTTTCATGTGGCTAATTTCTTCCATCAGAAAGAGTCCTTGACAAACTCTTGCACTTTGAGGGGGATACAGGAAGTAGCAGTGTTTCAGATTTATTCAGATGGTTAAGAAAGTTCCTGTCCTCAGGCAGACAGACCGTTCAGTATAATGGGAAATCCTACAGTTCTCTTCCATTGTGGGCACTCTGGCTACAAACTTCAGTAAAATCAAACTGCTATTCCCAACTGAAGTCCAGAAGTGGGATATCATGACACGTATTTAAACCTGGACTAACAAATGACTCCTGTATCACCACATGTATAAAAATACAAAGACAAAAACAGCCAACACTCTTCCAATTTAAGATTAGATATGGAGAGATTATCAGGAAAGGGCACATTAGTCATATTAATGTGTGTTAGCTACTCAGTCGTGTACGACTCTGCAATGCCAAAGACTGTAGCCCGCCAGGCTCCTCTGCTCATGGGATTTCCCAAGCAAGAATACTGGAGTGGATTGCTATTTCCTTCTCCAGGGGGTCTTCCCAACCGAGGGTTCGAACCCGCGTCTCCTGCATTGCAGGCAGATTCTTTATCATCTGAGCCATCAGGGAAGCCCAATCATATTAATAGTTAATGTGATATACTTTAGTACAATGTTCTGTGCTAAATAAGCTACAAAACAAACAAGTTTATCTGCCCCACTCAATATTTTTCACAAAGTAAATAATAAATACCTGAAAACTAAAATGGCTCACCATTTTATGACAAGTTATGGTGACAGAATGATCAAGAAATGCAAGAAGACAAAGTGGTTGTATGAGGAGGTCTTAAAATAGCTAAGAAGAAAAGTGAAAGGGAAAGATAAACTCAACTGAAGGCAGAGTTCCAGTGAATAGCAAGGAGAGATAAGAAAGTCTTAAGTGACAATACAAAGAAAAAAAGAAAACAATGGAATCGGAAAAACTAGAGACCTCTTTAAGAAAATCTGAGATACCAAGGCAACAAACATTTCATACAAAGATAGGCACAACAAAGGACAAAAACAGAAGGACCTAACAGAAGCAGAAGAGATTTTAAAAAGGTGGCAATACACAAAAGAAATACACAAAAAAGCTCTTAATGATCCAATTAACCACAATGGTGTGATCACTCACCTAGAGCCAGACATCCTTGAGTGTAAAGTCACGTGGGCTTTAGGAAGCATTACTACCAACAAAACTAGTGGAGGTGATGGAATTCCAGCTGAGATATTTTAAATCTTAAAAGAGGATGCTGTTCAAGTGCTGCACTCAGTATGCCAGCAAATTTGGAAAACTCAGCAGTGGCCAGAGGATTGGAAAAGATCAGTTTTCATTCCAACCCCAAAGAAAGGCAATGCCAAAGAATGTACAATTGCACTCATTTCACATGTCAACAAGGTTATGCTCAAAAATCCTTCAAGCTAGGCTTCAACAGTACATAACCGAGAACTTCCAGATGTGCCAGTTGGGTTTAGAAAAGGCAGAGGAACCAGAGATAAAATTGCCAACATATGCTGGATCAAAGGAAAAGCAACGGAATTCAGAAAAAACATCTGCTTCATCGACTATGCTAAAAGCCTTTGACTGTGTGCATCACAACAAACTGTGGAATATTCTTCAAGACATCAGAATACCAGACCACATTACTTTCCTCCTGAAAAACCCTATACAAGACAAAAAGCAACAGTTAAAACTGGACATGGAAAAACAGGGTGGTTCCAAATTGGGAAAGAATATGTCAAGGCTGTATACCGTCATCCTTATTTGACTTCTATGCAGAGTACGTCACGTGAAATGCCAGGCTGGATGAAATAACAAGCTGGAATCAAGACTGCTGGGAGAAATATCAATAACCTCAGATATGCAGATGATACCACCCTTACGGCAGAAAGCAAAGAAGAACTAAAGAGCCTCTTGATGAACACTGTTGGTGGGATTGCAAACTAGTACAGCCTCTATGGAAAACAGTGTGGAGGTTCCTTAAAAAACTGCAAATAGTCCTGCCATATGACCCAGCAATCCCACTGTTGGGCATATACACCGAGGAAACCAGAACTGAAAGAGACACGTGTACCCCAATGTTCATCGCTGCTTTATTTACAATAGCCAGGACATGGAACCAACCTAGATGCCCATCAACTGACGAATGGATAAGAAAGCTGTGGTACATATACACAATGGAATATTACTCAGCATTAAGGAAAAATTCATTTGAATCAGTTCTACTCAGATGGACGAAACTGGAGCCCATTATCCAGAGTGAAGTAAGCCAGAAGCAAAAACAACAATACAGTATATTAACGCATATATATGGAATTTAGAAAGACGGTAACGAGAACCCAGCATGCGAGACAGCAAAAGGAACGCAGATGTATAGAATAGACTCAGGGCCTCTGTGGATGAGGGAAAGGGTGGGATGATATGGGAGAATGGCATTGAAACATGTTAATTATCATATGTCTAAGCAATAGCCGGCCCAGGATTGATGCTTGGGACTGATGCAACGAGATTTCCCGGAGGGAGGGAGGAGGGAGGGGGGTTCTGGAGGGGGAGCATATGTAAACCCATGGTGATATCATGTCATTGTTTGGCAAAACTAATAAAAAAAATGTTAAAAAAAAAAAAAAAGAAAGTGAAAGAGGAGAGTGAAAAGTTGGCTTAAAACTCAACATTCAAAAAACTAAGATCATAGTATCCAGTCCTATCACTTCATGGCAAACAGATGGGGAAAATGTGGAAACAGTATCAGATTTCATTTTGTTAGGCTCCAAAATCAATACAGAGGGTGACTGCAACCATGAAATTAAAAGACGCTTGCTCCTTAGAAGAATATCTATGACAAAACTTGACAGTGTATTAAAATGCAGAGGCATCACTTTACCAACAAGTCTGTATAGTCAAAGCTATGGTTTTTCCAGTAGTTATGTGGATGTGAGAGCTGGACCATAAAGACGAGTGAGTGCCAAAGAACTGACCCTTTCAAACTGTGGTGCTGGAGAAGATTCTTGAGAGTCCCTTGGACAACAAGATCAAACCAGTCAATCCTAAAGTCAATCCCTGAGTATTCATTGGAAGGACTGATACTGAAGCTCCAATACTTTGACCACCTGATGCAAAGAGCTGACTCCTTAAAAAAGACCCTGATGCTGGGAAAGACTGAAGGCAGGAGGAGAAGGGGGTGACAGAGGATGAGATGCCTGGATGGCATCATGATATGAATTTGAGCAAACTCAGGGAAACAGTGAAGGACAGAAAAGCCTGGATTGCTATAGTTCACCAGGAGGCAAAGAGTTGGACATGACTTAGCAAGTGAACAACAGCATGGTGGTTCAGACGATAAAGAATCACCTGCAGGAGACCCAGGTTCAATCCCTGGGTTGGAGGAATTCCCCTGGAGACAGGAATGGCCGCCCACCCCAGTATTCTTGCCTAGGAAATTGCATGGACAGAGGAGCCTGGCAGGCTACAGTCCACGGGGTTGCAAAGAGTCAGACATGACTGAGTGACCAACACTGCATGCATGAAATGTACTCCCCATCCTCCGCTTGCTTTTTTCTTTAAAAAACAAAAAAAACAACCCTCTCTCAAGCAAAGTACCTTTTGGCCAAATATAAACTTGAACCAGAATTACAGAAAAGCACAGATCTAGACTTTGGGTAAATTAAGGACTGTGTTGTACAAGAAGTTCTTGCCACATAAGTTTTACAAACAACCAACATTTATAACAGCATTCTGACACAGCTAAAATTTTGAGTATACACATGAAAACTTCCATTTAAGCCTATTTGTGTAGTTACAAGCCTCTTTTTCTTAGTTACAAGAAAGACATTTTTTTTATGTTTCATAATTTAAAAGTTAAAATTCTATTACCTACATTTCTAGATTTATTTTCCAAGTTTGCCACTTCATAACGATATACTGTGGTATTATGCCATCCACAAAATTTATACTACCCCACCAACCCTAACAGAAACAATTTTATGTCCCTTTTTAAAGTATTAGCTCTCTATAATTTAAAAAGATAGAAAGACAATCATCTTTCGCATCTTAACTGCACATTTTCCTTAGTTTTCCACTGCAACTGCAATTCATCTCCCTAAACACCATGGTTTCTAAACCTAGCTCTACTCACCAAATAATATCAAGCAAATCATTTAATCTTTTGGGATTTCTACATCTTCACCTCTAAAATTAGAAGGACAAGATCAGGCAGAGCCAAAGATATACTTAAGTTCCATTCCAAAAAAAAGAGAGAGAAAGGAAGAAAATGAAAAGAAGGGAAGAGAAAGAGGGAAGGAAGGGAGTGAGGGAGGGAAGGAAGAAAGAAAGAGACAAAGTAACATTTAGGCTGTAAACCGGAATCTCCCCAAGTTTAAAAAAAAAAAAAGTTAATACTAAGGTACTGGAGACATTGAAAGATTTTTGTCACTTTAAAACAGCGATTAGCCGTTTGCTATAAGGACTCTATCTCACAGTAAACATTTCATTCAACTAAACCAGTTGCTACATGTTCCTTTTAAAGCCCACCACACGCTTTTAGACACATACAGAAAGTGAAGCTAGATTCACAGGGAAATATATTAAACATGTTTACTATTCTTAACAAAGAAAAGACAAACATCAAAGAGGATGGCTTAGAAGGATAAAGGAAAGTCTCCCTACCAACCTTCCCTGTTCACAAAACTTCAGTTTAGAAACCACTTTATCCACAAGTGGTCAGTCTCCTACTCGAAGTTCCTTCCCATCCCTCAAGACTAAGTAGCAGGCACTGCCCACTGCCTACTCGCCATTCCCAAGCTCCTTCTCCTTGCTAACAGTGTTCACTTACTTGGTTCAAGCATTCACCTTGTGACAGAAGAGAAGCAGGTCCTACCTCCAGTTCAAGGAAAGGAATCACGACTGGCCTAAACCAGTCACAGAGTCCCATTCCCGGGACTTGAATTAGGCAGGGGCACAGGACCACAACTCTGGCCAGTGAGACAAGAGACAATCTGAAAGAAATGGTTTCTTCTGCTGCTGAATACCATCCAGGACACATGGGATGCCTGAGACTGGCACCATAAGGGGCACTGGCCCGAGAACGGCAAAGATACTGCTGATGACATGCCAGAATCAACCTATCTGGAAATGCCCTATCTTTTATGAAAGATTACAAATCTTTATTCACTAAAGCTGGTCTTCTGGCTACTTGCTGCCAGAAACATCCTGAAAACTCTCAGCACTTTCAGAAGACACTTCTATCAAAGTACATGTATCTAAAAACACTATCACAGACTATTTGAAACTTAGAATGGCTTCTTGATTTTCTCAGTGTATGAACTGAGAATATAACCTCAATACATGTTCCTCAAATAACTGCGCTGGTGTACGTGTGTGAAGTGTATGTCTGACATATTACAAAACATACTAAGAAAAAGTACCAAATACATTTGGAAAATGTTGGTAAAAACTAAGTGAAACAAGCTTCTTTAATGCAGGACTTCTTATGAATCTACAATACACAGTTCAGTTCAGTCACTCAGTCATGTCCAACTCCTTGCGACCCCATGAACCACAGCACGCCAGGCCTCCCTGTTCATCCCCAACTCCCGGAGTCCACCCAAAGCCATGTTCACTGAGTCGGGGATGCCATCCAGCCATTTCATCCTCTGTCGTCCCCTTCTCCTCCTGCATCCAATCCTTCCCAGCATTACGGTCTTTTCCAATGAGTCAACTCTTCGCATCAAGTGGCCAAAGTATTGGAGTTTCAGCTTCAACATCAGTCCTTTCAATGAACCACCCAAGACTAATGTCCTTTAGGATGGACTGGTTGGATCTTCTTGCATAGACTTGACTAAACGGAACTTTGTTGGCAAAGTAATATCTCTGCTTTTCAATATGCTATCTAGGTTGATCATAACTTTCCTTCCAAGGAGTAAGCGTCTTCTAATTTATCCACTTAATTCCCAAATGTTAGGAAAAAGCAATTTCAGGCAATGGAAAGTAATGTGAACATCAAGTTGTTTGATAAAAACAACTTATGGCAGCAAAGACACGTAAGATTTTTATCTATGATCGGGTGGAGAAACATGGTGGGTATATGCAAAGGTTAATGCAACTGAATGCAGGAATCAGTCAGATTATCCAAACATCAGGATGAGATGGTGGCCCACATGAAGGCAATGGGCTGATATACATGATCCTCAAACATTAGCTAATCAAGTAATCTAACAAGGCAAGAATATATGGATTTAAGCAATACAATGAACAAATGCAAAATATTTTCCTCTAATAAATAATGGAGCTTATGATCATAGAACTTCAACTTCCTCTAAAGCAGAGATGACAGAAACCAATCCATAAGTTATTCTCTGGCCATATGCAATATACCTAGGATTCTGACTTGCCTAAATGAAAACATCTAAATACCAACATCTGAGTTCCAAAAGATTCCCCAACAGCCCAGTCATATCACAGTGAGGCCCACAGTAAACAAACCCCAGCCATTAAACTGCTTATCTGTTTTCCAATGCCTAATTCCAATACCAGCAAGCACCTTAAGGCTCATCAACCTGAAGAAAACATTTAAAATTAAGGAGCAGCTAAACTCAATAAACTCATCACAGTCAACAAGAGAGTCCAAAATGCAGTACTTGGATGCAATCTCAAAAAAACAGAATGATCTCTGTTCATTTCCAAGGCAAACCATTGAATATCACTGTAATCCATGTCTATGCCCTGACCAGTAACACTGGAGAAGCTGAAGTTGAACAGTTCTATGAAGACCTACAAGACCTTCTAGAACTAACACCCAAAAAAGACGTCCTTTTCATTATAGGGGACTGGAATGCAAAAGTAGGAAATCAAGAAACACCTGGAGTAACAGGCAAATTTGGCCTTGGCGTATAGAAAGAAGCAGGTCAAAGGCTAATAGAGCTCTGCCAAGAGAACGTACTGGTCATAGGTAACACCCTCTTCCAACAACACTACAGAAGACTCTACACATGGACATCATCAGATGGTCAACACCAAAATCAGACTGATTATATTCTTTGCAGCCAAAGATGGAGAAGCTCTATATAGTCAGCAAAAACAAGACCGGGTGCTGACTGTGGCTCAGATCATGAACTCCTTATTGACAAATTCAGACCGAAATTGAAGAAAGTGAAGAAAACCACTAGACCATTCAGGTATGACCTAAGTCAAATCCCTTATGACTATACAGTGGAAGTGAGAAACAGATTTAAGGGACTAGATCTGATAGAGTGCCTGATGAACCACGGATGGAGGTTCGGGATATTGTACAGGTGACAGGAATCAAGACCATCCCCAAGAAAAAGAAATGCAAAAAACCAAAATGGCTGTCTGAGAAGGCCTTACAAATAGCTGTGAAAAGACGGGAAGCGAAAAGCAAAGGAGAAAAGGAAAGATATTCCCATTTGAATGCAGAGTTCCAAAGAATAGCAAGGAGAGATAAGAAAGCCTTCCTTAGAGATCAATGCAAAGAAATAGAGGAAAACAATAGAATGGGAAAGACTAGAGATCTGTTCAAGAATATTAGAGATGATACCAAGGGAACATTTTATGCAAAGATGGGCTCAATAAAGGACAGAAATGGGATGGACCTAACAGAAGCAGAAGATATTAAGAAGAGGTGGCAAGAATACACAGAAGAACTGTACAAAAAAGATCTTCACGATCCAGGTAATCATGATGGTGTGATCACTCATCTAGAGCCAGACATTCTGGAATATGAAGTCAAGCGAGCCTTACTACGAACAAAGCTAGTGGAGGTGATGGAATTCCAGTTGAGCTATTTCATATCCTGAAAGATGATGCTGTGACAGTGCTGCACTCAATATGCCAGCAAATTTGGAAAACTCAGCAGTGGCCATAGGACTGGAAAAGGTCCGTTTTCACTCCAATCCAAAAGAAAGGCAATGCCAGAGAATGTTCAAACTACCACACAATTGCCCTCATCTCATATGCTAGCAAAGTAATGCTCAAAATTCTCCACGCCAGGCTTCAGCAATACGTGAACCGTGAACTCACAGATGTTCAAGCTGGTTTTAGAAAAGGCAGAGGATCCAGAGATCAAATGGTCAACATCCACTGGATCACTGAAAAAGCAATAGAGTTCCAGAGAAATGTCTATTTCTGCTTTATTGACTATGACAAAGCCTTTGATTGTGTGGATCACAATAAACTGTGGAAAATTCTTCAAGAGTTGGGAATACCAGACCACCTGATCTGCCTCTTGAGAAACCCGCATGCAGGACAGGAAGCAACAGTTAGAACTGGACATGACTGGTTCCAAATCGGTAAAGGAGTATATTGTCACCCTGCTTATTTAACTTACATGCAGAGTACATCATGAGAAACGCGGGACTGGAAGAAGCACAGGCTGGAATCAAGATTGCGGGGAGAAGTATCAATAACCTCAGATATGCAGACGACACCACCCTTATGGCAGAAAGTGAAGAGGAACTAAAAAGCCTCTTGAAAGAGGAGAGTGAAAAAGTTGGCTTAAGGCTCAACATTAAGAAAACTAAGATCATGGCATCTGGTCCCATCACTTCATGGGAAATAGATGGGGAAACAGTGGGAAGTGTCAGACTTTATTTTTGGGGGCTCCAAAATCACTGCAGATAGTGACTGTAGCCATGAAATCAAAAGACGCCTGGTCCTTGGAAGGAAAGTTATGGCCAACCTGGATAGCATACTGAAAAGCACAGACATTATTTTGCCAACAAAGGTCCGTCTAGTCAAGGCTATGGTTGTTCCAGTGGTCATGTATGGATGTGAGGGTTGGACAGTGAAAAAGGCTGAGTGCTGAAGAATTGATGTTTTTGAACTGTGGTGTTGGAGAAGACTCTTGAGAGTCCCTTGGACTGCAAGGAGATCCAACCAGTCCATCCTTAAGAAGATCAGTCCTGTGTGTTCATTGGAAAGACTGATGTTGAAGCTGAAATTCCAATACTTTGGCCACCTCATGCGAAGAGTTGACTCATTGGAAAAGACCCTAATGCTGGCAAGGATTGGGGGCAGGAGGAGAAGGGGATGACAGAAGATGAGATGGCTGGATGGCATCACTGACTTGATGGACATGGGTTTGGGTGGACTCCAGGAGTTGGGGTTGGACAGAGAGGCCTGGTGTGCTGCGGTTCATAGGGGCGCAAAGAGTCGGATACAACTGAGCGACTGAACTGAAACAAAAACTCAGACTTTTAATTCCAGAGAAAGCAAAAGGTTGTACCATAAGTGAAAACTAATCATATATTACTAGGCTCAACTTTGCAGACCATTTACATAGTCATAAGGATGTAAACAAAGAGTCAGACACCACTGGGCAACTGAACAAAGACGTAAACACTAAATATTTCAACTTCTTTGCAGGAAATGACAGAAAAGGATGCATGACGGATGTGAGAGTAACCCATGGTGAGAATCAAAAAAATGGTATCAATAGTTGAAAAAACAACAACTGCAGTATGTTAAATAGATTTATGGAGTTAAATATCTAAATAAATAACTAAATAAAAAAAAAAGAAGAAGAACCCTGCAAGTAGGTACCTCTGATGACTAGGAAATAGAAGAGGAAAGTGGAAAGAGAACGGTGGCTGCTTTTTCGGCAATAAGCCTCACAGAACTATTTATTTCTACCTATTATGTAAGCAAGCAACCTATCATAAACTTAAATGTGCGTCCCCAGTTATATATGTTTGCTACGGTTATAGTCTGAATACATGGGCTAAATGTTTCCTCAAAATGATGAAGTAATTTATGATATGGTTATACTATTATACTACAAAAGCCACAAAATTGTCAATGTGATACAGAAAACTATCAACTTTTAAATTTAAGCAGGAAGGGGTAGGGGTGGTAACAATATTTCAAGTTTTGCAAAAAGTTGTTAATATAGAGAAAAATTCATTGGTGACTGCTATAATGTGTACAGGGTTTCTTTCTGGAGTGATAAAAATGTAAAATTGCTGGTGGTGTGAGCTGCACAACTCTGTGAATATACTAAAAGCACAGTTGCACACTGGATGGGTGAATTTATGGTATGTGAGTATCTCAGTAAAGCTACGGAAAAAATGAATGAGGAACACAGGTACAAAAACAATTTAGTGAAGGACAGTCTTTTCATCAAGTGGTGTTCTCACAGTTAGATAGACACATGCAAAATAATGAACTTCAATCTATACCTCTTACCATATTCATATACACCCAAATGCAAAGCCTAAAATTACAAAATCTCTAACACTGGGTTAGGTGAAGCTTTCTTAGATATGACACCAAAAGGATAATCTAAAAAAACCAAACTCACAAGTCTTCACCAAAATTAATAACTATCGATTCTTTAAAGACATGTTAAAAAAATGAAAAAAAAAAAAAAGCCACGGACTGTAAGAAAACACTTATAAATTCTTACACCTGTTAACAGACTTGCATTTAGGATACATACAGAACTCAAAAAACAAACCAATTTTTTAAAAGGTGGGCAAAATATTTTAACAGACATGTCACCAAAGATACACGGATGGCAAAGCAGCACAAAAAAAAGATGCTCAACTACATTAGCCATTAGGGAAACACAAATAAAAACCATGACATACCACTACACACCTATCAAAATACCTACAATTAAGCAGTGACCAGTACTCTTGCCTGGAAAATCCCCTGGACAGAGGAGCCTGGTAGACTACAGTCCATGGGGTCTCGAAGAGTTGGATACGACTGAGCAACTTCACTTTCTCTTTTCACTTTCATGCGTTGGAGAAGGAAATGGCAACCCACTCCAGTGTTCTTGCCTGGAGAATCTCAGGCAAAGAGGAGCCTGGTGGGCTGCTGTCTATGGGTTGCAGAGTCGAACACGACTGACGCGACTTAGCAGCAGCATACCATGTATTAGGGCTTCCCTGGTGGCTCAGATGGTAAAGCATCTGTCTGTAACGCAGGAAACCCAGGTTCGATCCCTGGGTTGGGACGATCCCCTGGAGAAGGAAATGGCAGCCCACTCCACTATCCTTGCCTGGAAAATCCCACAGACGGAGAAGCCTCGTGGGCTACTGTCCACAGGGTCACAAACAGTCGGACACGACTGAGCAACTTCACTTTCACACCATGTATTAGTGAGAATGCTATTATCAACTGAATTCCCATATCTTGCAGGCAGAAATGTAAAATAACACACTTAAAAAATGGCTTGACGATATTTCAAAAAATTAAATGTACACCTAACATATAATCCCATCTTTCCATTCACGGTATTTATTCAAGGAAAATGAAGGCACATAACCATACAAAAAACTTGAACACAAATAAACATATAAGCTTTATGTGAAACAGCAAAGACTGTAGAAACCCAAATATTCATCGCCAAGTAAATGGATAAGCAAACTGTGATACAGCCATTCAAAATACTACTCAGTCATAAAAAAAAAAATAAACTACGGTTCCACATCTAAAAAGTTACAGTGAATGAAAAAAACAAACAAAAAAACAAAGAGGCACCAGGAAACTTTTGGAGGTGATACGTATGCTCATTATCCTGAATGCTGATATGATTTCATGGACCTACACACACATCAAAACTTGTTAAATTATACACTTTAAGCATGTGCAGTTTACTATATGTCATATAAAACTTTTAAAATGAAAACATTGCGTAACAGAAATATTCTTGTTACGTGATGAATTATATGACACTCATAATCACATGAAAAGCAAATACAAACAAGAGTGTATGAAAAACTGACACACAGACAATATGTTGTTTAGTCGCTGCGTCTGACTCTTTTTCGGCCCCATGGATTCTAGCCCGCCAGGCTCCTCTGGGATTTCCCAGGCAAGAACACTGAAGTGGGTTGCCATTTCCTCCTCCAGACAATCTTCCTTCATCAGGGATCGAACCCATGTCTCTTGCGTTAGCAGGTGGATTCCTTACCACTGAGCCACCTGGAAGTGGCTCACAAAGGTAAACAACATAATGATTTGATATTTGCATAAACTGACAAATGATAGGTGTTAAATATACTTAACACCTATCACCAAACACAAGAAAATTTTTTTTCTCGTGACAAGAATTTTACTAAGAATTTACTCTCTTAGTAATACTCGAATATGCAATGTGATATTATTCATTATTGTCACCATGCTGTACATTAAATCCCATGACTTTTTTATAATTGGAACTCAGTATCTTCTGATCCCCTTTATCCATTTCACCCACTCCCCCAACCCTGACTCTCATCACTACCAACCTGTTCTATATACAAGTTCAATTTCTGTTAATTCTTTTTAAGACTCTACATGTAAATGAGATCATATGGTATTTCACTTTCTGTCTTTATTTCATTTAGTATAATGCCTGAAAGGTCCATCCATGGTGCCACAAATGGCAAGATTCCACTCTTTTTTATGGCTGAATAATATTTCATTCTACATAAGTAACACAAGTGTTTTTCATCTCTAGATCTTCCAAAATGTGCATATAGAGTATTACTATTCTAATCATGAAAATATTTAAATACATTTTCTTCAACTTGAAACTGAGAACTCAAGAGAATCAAATTTCATCTACGCTTGCAATCACAGCCTCACTATCATATGGGATAATCTAAAACTTTTATCACTAACTTCTTGAGATGGTGGGAAAAGTTTGCTCAATAATAGTTTAACAAGAGGTCCTTAACATTCAGAAGATTAAAAAAAAAAAATGGAATTCAGAACTGAGTTGCCCAGTGATGGTAGCCACTAGCCAAACATGGCTAGTAAAATACTTCTTTGAAATGTTGCTGGCAGGGAATTATACTCAGTATCTTATAATGACCTATAATGGAAGAGAATGTAAAAAAGAATATATATCTGTGTGTGTGCTATGCTTAGCAGCTCAGTGGTATCCAACTCTTTGCCATCCCAGGACTGTAGCCCACCAGGCTCCTCTATCCATGGGGATTCTCCAGGCAAGAATACTGGAGTGGGTTGCCATGCCCGCATCCATGGGATCTTCTCAACCCAGGGACTGAGCCCAGTTCTGCCACATTGCAGGTGGGTTCTTTACTGTCTGAGATACCAGGAAAGCCCAAGAATACTGGACTGAGTAGCCAATCCATTCTCCAGGAGAGCTTAATGACTCAGGAATTGAACCCGGGTCTCCGCATTGCAGGAGGATTCTTTACCAGCTGAGCTACCAGGGAAGCCCATTTGTGTGTGTATGCATAACTGAATCACTTCTGCTATACACAAGATACTAACACAACACTGTAAATCAACTATACTTCAACAAAAACTTTTTTAAAAAGAAATATTGCTCATGTGAATTGAGATATATGAAGTGTAAAATATACACTGAATTCTGAAGATTTAATAGAAAATAGGAATATAAAATATTTTTTACAATTTATAGACTGTATGCTATAATGAAATTTTGATATAGTGGGTTACATAAAATACATTATTAAAATTAATTCTTCCTCTTCCTCATTTTCTTTTAATGTGGCAACCAGAAAATGTGGTACTTCCCAGGTGGCTCAGTGATAAAGAATCCACCTGCCAATACAGGAAGGCAGGTTTGATTCCTGGGTCAGGAAGATGCCCTGGAGTAGGAAATGGCAACTCACTTCACTATTTCTGTCTGGGAAACTCCATGAAGAAAGAAGCCTGGAAGGCTACAATCCATAAGTTCACAAAGAGTCGGACACAACTGAGCTACTGAGCATACATGCACTGGAATATTTAAACCACATTATGTGGTAGTCACTATATTTCTACTGGACAGTGCTGATTTAGGACGTTCATTTTTTAAATCTAAATTTGTCGTCAGTTTTCAGTCGCTCAGTTTTGTATCCAACTCTTTGTGACTCCATGGACCACAGCATGCCAGGTCTCTCTGTCCATCACCAACTCCCGGAGTTTACTCAAACTCATGTTCATTGAATCGGTGATGCCATCCAACCATCTCATCCTCTGTTGCCCCCTTCTCCTGCCTTCAATCTTTCCCAGCATCAGGGTCTTTTCCAAGGAGTCAGTTCTTTGCATCAGGTGGCTAAAGTATTGGAGATTCAGTTTCCCAGATGTCTCAGTGATAAAGAATCCACCTGCCAATACAGGAGGGCAGGTTTTATTCCTTGGTTGGGAAGATTCCCTTCCATCAAGAGACTTTTTAGTTCTTCTTTCCTTTCTGCCATTAAGGGTGGTATGCGCATATCTGAGGTTACTGATATTTCTCCTGGCAATCTTGATTCCAGCTTGTGCTTCTTCCAGCCCAGCATTTCTCATGATGTACTCTGCATATAAGTTAAAAAGTAGGGTGACTATATACAGCCTTGATGTACTCCTTTCCCAATTTGGAACCAGTCTGTCGTTCCATGTCAGGTTCTAAGTGTTGCGTCCTAATCTGCATACAGATTTCTCAAGAGGCAGGTCAGGTGGTCTGATATTCCCATCTCTTGAAGAATTTTCCAAAGTTTGTGGTGATTCATACAAAGGCTTTGGCATAGTTGATAAAGCAGAAATAGATGTTTTTCTGGAACTCTATTAGCTTTTTTGATAATCCAATGGATGTTGGCAGTTTGATCTCTGGTTCCTCTGCCTTTTCTAAAACCACCTTGAACATCTGTAAGTTCACGGTTCATGTACTGTTGAAGCCTGGCTTGGAGAATTTTGAGCATTACTTTACTAGTGTGTGAGATGAGTGCAATTCGTCATACATAAATATAATTAAGATGAAGTCTCTCACTACAATTTTACTTCCACCTTGTTTTCCTTGAATTTCACTTCCATGGCGTTTTCCTTGAATTCCACTTCGATGTCTCGTTTTCCTTGAATTTTCACTTCGACATCTAAATTCTAATCAATTTAGAATTTTGAGTTAGGAACCTCAAAGTAATATACTCAATGATATACACCAAAGCCCCATAGGAGGATCCTCGATTTCAGAAACATTATTCCACCAAATATTTTCCTTGGTTTTCTCATCTATAAAATAGAAATGACAAAATACTACATATAAGGTTACTTAGAGAACTGAATGAAATGATGTACTATAAAACATAAAGTGATACTGTTACAGAGCTACTAGATTAAATAGTTAGCTACGTTAACTGCTACTATACAATTTTCTTTCAGGATTCAAATCCAAGACTCAGTGAAATGAAAATTAGGTCATGAACTTTCAGGGTCACTTCCACTCAAAAACCTCAGAAGTTAGTTTCCAAACTCTAACCTCAGAAGTTAATTTCCATATTGTGTGTGTGTGTTAGCCTCTCAGTTGTGTCCAACTCTTTGCAACCTCACAGACTGAATTTGCCAGGCTCCTCTGTCCATGAAATTCTCCAGGCAAGAATACTGGAGTGGGTTGCCATTTCCTTCTCCAGGGGTCTTCCCAACCTGGGGGCTCTCACACTGCAGGCAGATTCTTTACTGTCTGAGCCACCAGAGAAGCATATGATAATAACTGTTAATTACATAAAATATCACACTGTACTATGAGTATACTGCCATTTTTAATCATTTCTTTGATATTTAAAATAACCCAGTCAAAAAAACAAAAACCCAGGCAAGTATACAAATTATCAATTTGAGATGAGGAAAAAGACTTAGAATTTAAGGAAATGAGAGGTCCAGAGTCACCAATATTAAGTATATTCAGAGAGAACTTCATTTTAATCCTTACATTAAAAAAGTAAGCCACAAATTCCATAAAAACTCAAACCTAGGAGCAGAAGGATGGGGAGAGAAGGAATCTGACAGGACTAAAAGACCGCCAAGTTTGAGTTAAATCTCTGTCTCTACCTTTCTTGATGGTTAGAACCCAAAAAGAAGGAATCTATTTAAAATAGCAGCACATGTATGTGTTAAATTTATATACGTCTTCTAAAAAATACCTTTAAAAACTCAAATGCAAAAAGGTGCTTAAGGGTTTTTGTGCCACCAGTTTGTGTCATAGCTAATGCCAATCTATTAAAAAGGGACTAAAGAAAAAGCAGAAATAAAACTAACAGATCATTAAATTATCTACACTGAAGACTAAGCAACTACAGATTTTACATATGCCTAACTTCATCTGTTATGAAAAATCATTATCATCTGCTCCTCCCTAAGAATGAACACTATGTTCAGAGCTTGTGTTACCAGCAGGAGATAAATTCATACAGCCACTATATTTTTAATTTGGGGGGAAATATTTATCAACTACTTACTGCTTGATTTAACTAATTCAGTTTATTAAGGAAAAAAAAGAACCCAGTTTCAAGTTTATACTCTAAATAAAGTGTTTTCAAAGAGTAGACTGTAAATCACACACACAGAAATGAAACCAAAGAGATACATACATAACTCTTCAGTGGTAAGGTAATTTGTCAAACTTCTGTCATTTAAAATGTGTATGTGCCTGGTCTAAATGTAAAATGTATTTCTTAGAATAGGGCTCAGTTAAAAAGGTTTCAAATCTTTATAAGTTAAAAAGGAATCTTTCCTGGTGGCTCAGATGGTAAAGAGTCTGTCTCCAATGTGGGAGACCAGGGTTCAATCCCTGGGTTGGGAAGATCCCCTGGAGAAGGAAATGGCAACCCAATCCAGTATTCTTGTCTGGAAAATCTCATGGACAGAGAAGCCTGGCGGGCTATAATCCATGGGGTCGCAAAGATAAGACTCCACTGAGCAACTAACACACAGAAAGGTTTGAAAGCACTGCAATGCAGTCTGTGTATAGCAAATCTACTAGGCATCAAGTGACTAGAGGAGTGTCAGGGAAATCAGGCTGAATCAAAGTGAAAATCTTCCTTTTTGATTGTTCATGCAGATACAAAGCATATTTAAGGCAACAAACGAAAGCTGAAAGGCCCCTTAAACAATTTCACCACTCATTTTATCAGTAAGACAACATACTCACCCAAGGTCATTCTTCTATAGTTAGTATTAGAACCAAGTTTCCCATTTTAATTCTCTTTACACTATATTAGGCAGCAGGAAAAAATGTTATCAGTATGTAAGTGCTAATTCTGAATTTCCTATTTTGGTTTCTAATAACCAAAAGAAACTGCAGTTTAACACATGCAGCCATTTCCTCAAGCACTCTTCTAGTAGATTAATGACCACACCAGCTCTCCCATTAAGAGTTTTTCCCAGCTAGTTACCTGGTACTTAGCTTTTTATGGCACTTTCCTTTTCCCATTATGCTCAGCAGTGCATGCAACACACTAAGTTTAGGAATGCAACTCACTGCTTTGGAAAATGCATGGCCAAGGCCACAATACAGATGAAATTTTCCTAAACATCTACATTCTGTCCCAATTTTAGAAGCAAAGTATGACAATATTCAAACGGAGGTCTTTTGGTAATCTGTGTATCTCACTCAGTAAAACATTATAAATATTTTAAGTGGTCTCATTCAGAACAATAAACCTGGATGTAAATACAAAAGACTTCATTCTCATCTACTAATAAATCTTCATCAACTAACTGAGTGAGTAAAAAGAAACATGCAAGGACTGTAGTCAAACAAGGGTGATCTCTCTAAAAAGAGCAAGAAACACTAAACCCTGCCCGTGGTGGGCAGATCATCACCACTCCATACTACAAGCAATGACTGGTCTCCTCATCCTTCCTCCTAATAGCCATAAAGTCATAATACCATCTGCAAGGAATCCCCAAAAAAAGATACTTCAAAATTATTTCTATAAAGAACATTAACTGCTCACCCTTAAACAATTCTATTAATGATTACCGTCAAACTTCCTAGATTTAAAAAATTGCTAAACACTGGTAATGGTTGAGATATGGAAGTTATTTCTTCTGATTTCTGAGCCTTAGGCTAAGTAGTCAAACTAGTGTAGTACACAGAATATTTCAAACAAATGCAGGGAAGAGGAAATGGGAGTTGACTGAGGCAGTGTCCTTCACACTCAAAAGAAAATGTCTTACTTATTCTTTACTTCTCAAACTTCCAGGGTAGTAGTGGAGATATTTTTAAAAACAGTATTTTTATTCCAGTCCATTAAATTCACAAGACTGTATACAGATTTTTCTCTTAGAATATCAAGTGAAAGAGAATTTATAAATAAATATATATGTGTGTATATTTTAAAATTACATTAACAGCAACATATCTTATTTTCCCAGCAGGGAATTCCTCATATGCAAATAAAAGAGTTGCCAAAGTTCACATACTACTTCTTCTAAAATATAACAAAAATAAATAGCGTTCAACTCTTCTGAGAGAGTTGACAATATGATTATCACTGTCAGGAGAAATATATCATCAGTGGCAGTTTTAACAGAAAAAAATGCTATCCTCCTGAATGTGGGGGTGGGGCAGGAGGAGCAATCAATCCATTTTCCATTTTATAGTAGTAAAATTGGCAGAACTGCCAATTTCCAGTCCTCCAACAGTATTCCCCACTGTTATGTACTCCTCTCTCATGTTTATTCCTCTCTCAGTTCCAAGATTTTCCTAAATTTTAATTTCCTGACAATATGTAATATTGATAGTAGTATTTTTTGAACCCCACCCTGGCCCTGTGGTGGGGGTTCACCAAGTTACTAGGGAGAAGTTATACCTGTTACTAGACTATTACCAATATTACTAAGAATTTAAAATTTTTGTTCTGCAGTTTAGAATATATATTGCTAGAGGTTTTTTCCTTAAAATCTTTTTCCATAGTTTGGTTATGTTAATCTATTTACAAAGTGGGTATGTCTTGTCCTATATTATTAAATCATTCATAATCCTAAACCCTAATCACAGTATTTCCTTCCAATTTCAACAAATCACTTTTAAACAAATTACTCACATAGTATGATAATCTAGTTACAATATGTCAACTTTTCTAGGTTTATGTTATATTTGTGTGCATGCATGCTCAGTTGTTCAGCCACGACTGACTCTTGTGACCCTATGGACTGTAGTCCGTCAGGTTTCTCTGTGCATGGGATTTCCCAGGCAAAAATACTGGAGTGGGTTGCCACTTCCTCCTCCAGGGGATCTTCCTGACCCAAGGATTGAACCCTAGTGTCCTGCATTGGCAGGCCAATTCTTTACCGCTGAGCCATCTGTGGTCATGAAATCCAAGCCTTTACATTCCAAATTTCTTCTGAATGAGCACCTACTTTGTGTGACTAGGTCTTTGGATTCTAGCCAACAATTATGACTCTCAAATACAGGATTACCAATTAATTTTCTATAGTTCATATTCTTTTCTAAATCCCATTTTCTTTTACTGGCTTTTAAAAGTCCTTGAAAAACAAGTAATTTCTCTCCCAAAGCACCTGCCCTGTTACAAATTCCATACAAAGCAAGAACAATACATTGAGATTCAACTTTGACCTCATGTACTTAAGAAACAAGAGCAAAAAGAAAAAAACGGTAACAAGAATGACTTGGACTCAACTCCCACTTCCATCACTTGCCAGTTGTGATCTAGGCCAATTATTTAATTTCCAGTCTCTTCACCTGCAAACGGTGATTGATCTCTGTGTCACAAGAACTAAATGGGTTGTATATAAAACATAGTGCCTGGTAAATAAAAAGTAGACCCTAGAAGGAACTGCTAATGAAAACACCACTTTATCATAAAAACACAGAAATCTAAAGCAAACTGAATTAAAAATCGTGTCACAAAAAGCAGCATTACCTGATGTGCCATTTAACTCATCACCTTAAGTAATGTCTTAATTTACTCTCTAAATACTATATGAAAGAAAATAGAAATGAGGAAATAATCACTAATGTGATTGCAAAAGTAAAATGTTAAACACTGCTGAGAAGCTACACGTTCGTCAAAAATCTATTTATGTATAAATTAAAATTTGAATCTTAACACTATAGCATAAATATGTCCACAACACAACAAATTTTAACACTAAGAATAGAAAAATTAAAAATTAGAAATAGTTACCTAACTTAAGAGGGAAGACTTGCTACAATTAAAAAGTAATAAAGAAAACAGAATAAAGTCAAGTTCTGAAGACATTAAAATATAAAGCAATGAGTTTCACGATAATAAGGGCAGTGAAGTCTCACTGAGGTCACCAAATCTCTTTTGGAAAATAATCTTGCCATATGCAGAAAGTACATAAATGTTCATACTCTCAGAACCAATAAGTCCATTTCTGAATTTAATACAAAGAAAATAGTTCTGAACAGTGAAATCTGAGATATTAATTTGTGTTTTGTTCACAAAGCAATAGGTAAATTCTTCGCCTCAATTCCCAGCCTTTGAAGTTCCTAGCCTCCAGGTATTCTGTGTTATTTTAGAACCAGCAATTACAAGACAATCCCTTCAACTGGGTTCTGTTTGAGAAAGCACAGCCCAAAGAGAGACACCAGAGGCAGGCGTGGTGAACTGCACTGAGAAGGAGTTTGAGGAGGCAGAGATGAGAGTGAAGAAGGGGATAGGAGGATTCACCAGACCATTATCAGTACCCTTATAATGGCTGGGAGGTGAGCTGGTAAGGGGAGAGAAAATGATGGTAACTTTGCTTCACAAGATTCTAGAGAAGATCCTATTACCCAACAGTCCCTAACTTGGCCTTCAAAAGAACCTTCCAAGTTTAACATAAAGGAGCATATCATTCAAGTGTTGTACATACTAACTTAAGATCAAAATGTCAGTTCTGAAACTGACATCACAAAAGCATATGCAGCAGTACTAAGAAGCAAAAGCAATTATACCAGTGAACAGGATGCTTATACACATACACACACCTATGATTCCAGCAGAATGTAAGTTCCATGAAGGAAGGGTTTTTCCTCTGTTTGCCAACTAAGTACCTGGCACATAAGAGTTTATCAGTAAATATTTGTTGAATAAATATAAAATCCACCTTGGGCAGGGAGAAACAAAAACAAAGTATTCCAAAATGATACATCAGCATTACTTTTTTAGTGATGGACTTTCAGCAGGGTTATTTTAGTTTCAATTTTTCCCTGTCCTGTAAGATGTCTTTGAGCATACACAACTTGTATAATGGAGAAAACAATTAGGAAGCAGTGCACTTTAAATGCATTAAGAGTTTCCTGTACTTCTAAAACTTCTCTGTAGAGCTCTACAGTAGCTTGGGAGTAGACTTTGTTAAAAATTTAAATAAAGGAAGCAGATTTAAATTATCTGAAGTGGGTAAGAAGTCAAAAAGAAAAGACAAAAGCACACTAAGGCTTTTTCCCCTGTAATTTAGTCAATGTACAAAACTATACTTCCTCAAAGAACTTTAAATGCACTGTTATTAAATCCCCTAATACTCAACTTTTACAAACTTCTCAATCACAGTAACTGTTCTGGAAGCAAACGACTGATTTAAAATAATGCTCTGACCATGCCCAAAGTTGTATGAGGCAGTGAATGAACTCTCTGCTAATCTGACAAAGGCTGAAGGTGAAAAAACTAATCAGCTTTGCAATATATCAACTGTGACTTTTAAACTTCTGTTCTGAGTGATCAAATGCATCGTGATTGGTTTCCAAGATTTAGCCGTCACTAAATGTAGGTATTTGTGAGCCAAACATTCTAAGTGATTTTCTCTTATTGAGAATTAAGAAGAATTAAAAAATACTCAAGTACAAATTCAAATGTTTTACATGCTAACTTATGATTAAAATATGAATTCCGAAACTGATGTCATAACTGCATGTACAGTGGTTAAAAAGTATCAAAAACCATTGTAACAGTGCACAAATATTTTTATCGAAATATTTAGTACTTTTTAATCTAAAATGTCAAATTTTTAACATAAGAAATGCTCTTTTCTATATAAATCAGGAAACTTATGTGACCTAAACAGTACATTAACACACACACCAATTACAACTATGAACAGAATTTGCTGGTTTTGATCTAAAAACCTCAAATGTTTAAGGAAAACATTTCTGCTATGCAATGAAACTAGCAAACTGTAGGACCATACAATGTGATCACCACTATAAAAACAAAAATCAAATACACAGAAATTAGACTGTTACAAATCCTAACAATGCTTATCTGCAGATGAAGTGACACATTTCAGGTAATTTATATTTCTTCTTTGCCCTCTAACTTACTAATATTTATGAGAATGTTTTACTTTTAGGAAATCTTCTTATAAACATTTTTTTGTCTATGACTTAAGGAAGGTTGTAAAATCTATGGGTGGAAATAAATGAAGCTTATAATTCAGATAACTGAGTCAAAATCAAATTAACAAGTAGCTCTAAAAAGTGACTACCAAAACGTCCTTATACAAAAAGGAAAACTGGTTTCCATGGTCATTAAACTACCATACAGAGTTTCAAAAGCTCTGTCTTGGTATCTCAAATATTTAACAACTTTATTAAAGCAGGTAGCTACATCTTCACTAACCTTTTCAACCATCTTTACTGTACAGGAACAGCTAGTCAAAACATTAACTATTTTGGAGAAAATTAATGCAAATAAGTTGTTGAACTATAAATAATGTCTCTTTTTATAAGCAAAAGATACCAATAAATCAATGTAACGTATTTATCAATATCATTAAACTAGGAATATGGACACTAAATTATCCAACAACTTTAAGAAACCACAGTGGCTATTAATGATCAAAGAATATAAATAAAGCAGCAAGTTTACCCATTCAATATACATCTAAACATGCATTTTATTTGACCGAAAATACTGACAGAAAATATTTCAAGATATTTGCTGAATAACTGATTTCTAACATTCTCCTGGCAACAACTAAACAAAGTACTCAAAGAGTAAGATCACAAGAAATCTTTCTGATATAGACATATTGGTAAACATAAGACAAGATAAAATTTTAATGAACTGGATGTCAGTTTTCATAATAATCAGGTATTAAAAGCACCACAAGCCAAAAAGAAAAGACATTAAAAACCCAAATTTCTGTGTTCAGCAACAGCAAAAGAATTATGCTTTGCAAAGGGTGCTAATGAAAGAAACCACAAAAAGGAAGGTGCTAAGATATTATTTTAAAAGGAAGTAGTAAACTTAATTTACTGCAGCATCAGCTCTCTTACAACATTTTAACAGAACAGTCTAGGTCAGTAGTAGCCAACAGAACTATAATGTGAAGTATGCTGCAATTTTGCAATTTTAAATTTTCAGGTAGCCATATTTTAAAAAAAATTAATATTTATTTCCTCAAATACCCAAACATTATCATCTTAACATGTAATCAATTTTTTAAATTGGAATATTTTAACTTAAAAAAAAATACTAAGTCTTCAAAATCCAATGAGTCTTTTTTTATACACAGCCACCAGGGAAGCTCTTTTTTATACTCAGAACATATTAATTTGGATGCTAAATTTTCATCAGAAAAAGACTGAAAAAAAACACTAATTATTAGGTCAGTGCAAACATAATCTCCATTTTTTGCATTGTTGAAATTTGCGTTTTGATATTAGAATACATTCTTAAATAAATGTGGTTATGTTATACCTTATTTTAAGGCACATTTCTCTCTTTTTTTTGCTAAAGACTTTTTTACTTGCCGTTTATTTTAGACTATGGAAATGATGTTAAACAAAAAGCGATTTTGAGCAATTTTCTTACTCAAGTTCAAAATAGGTCATAAAGCAGCAGAGACAACTCATGACATCAAGAATACATTTGGCCCAGGAACTGGTAACAAAGGTGCAGTACAGTGCTGGTTCAAGAAGTTTTACAAAGGAGACGAGAGCCTTGATGATGAGAAGCACAGTGGCTGGCCATGGGAAGTTGACAACGACCAATTAAGAGCTGTCATTGAAGCTGATCCTCTTACAAGAGAAGTTGCCCAAGAACTCAACCAACCATTCTATGGTCATTCAGCATTTGAAGCAAATAGGAAAGATGAAAAACTTGATAAGTGGGTATCTCATGAGCTGATGGGGAATTGCAAAAGTCAGCATTCTGAAGTGTCATCTTCTCTTATTCTACACAACAATGAACCATTTCTCCATTGGATTGTGACATGTGACAAAAAGTGGATTGTATACGACAATCGATGATGACCAGTTCAGTGGCTGAACCAAGAAGTTGTTCCAAAGCACTTCCCAAGGCCAAACGTGCACCAAAAACAGGTCGTGGTCACCGTTTGCTGGTCTGCTGCCTGACGGATCCACTACAGCTTTCTGAATCCTGATGAAACCATAACATCTGAGACATAGGCTCAGGAAATTAATGAGATGCACTGAAAACTGCAACACCTGCAGCCAACACTGGTCAACAGAAAAGGCCCAATTCTTCTCCACACCACCACCAAGCACACATGGCACAACCAACACTTCAAAAGTTGAATGACCATCCGCCATATTAACCTGACCTCTTGCCAACCAACTACCACCTTCAAGCATCTCAACAACTTTCTTCAGGGAAAAACACTTCCACAACCAGCAGAAGGCAAAAAATGCTTTCCAAGAATTCACTGAACCCTGAAGCATGGATTTTTATGCTACAGTTCAGTTCAGTCATGTCCAACTACAGTTCGCTCAGTCATGTCCAACTCTTTCTGACCCCATGGACCACAGCACGTCAGGCCTCCCTCTCCATCACCAACTCACGGAGTTTATTCAAACTCACGTCCATTGAGGCAGTGATGCCATCCAACCATCTCATTCTCTGTCATCCTTGCTCCTCCTGCCCTCAATCTTTCCCAGCATCAGGGTCTTTTCAAATGAGTCAGCTCTTTGCATCAGGTGGCCAAAGTATTGGAGTTTCAGCTTCAACATCAGTTCTTCCAATGAACACCCAGGACTGAGCTCCTTTAGGATGGACTGATTGGATCTCCTTGCAGTCCAAGGGAATCTCAAGAGTTCTCCAACACCACAGTTCAAAAACATCAATTCTTTGGCACTCTGCTTTCTTTATAGTCCAACTCTCATATCCATACATGACCACTGGAAAAACCATAGCCTTGACTAGATGGACCTTTGTTGGCAAAGTAATGTCTCTGATTTTTAATATGCTGTCTAGGTTGGTCATAACTTTCCTTCCAAGGAGTAAGCATCTTTTAATTTCATGGCTGCAATCACCATCTGCAGTGATTTTGGAGCCCAAAAAAATACAGTCTGACACTGTTTCTACTGTTTCCCCATCTATTTGCCATGAAGTGATGGGACCGCATGCCATGATCTTAGTTTTCTGAATGCTGAGTTTTAAGCCAACCTTTTCACTCTCTTCTTTCACTTTCATCAAGAGGCTCTTTAGTTCCTCTTCATTTTCTGCCATAAGGGTAGTGTTATCTGCATATCTGAGGTTATTGATATTTCTCCCGGTAATCTTGATTCCAGCCTGTGCTTCTTCCAGCCCAGTGTTTCTCATGATGTACTCTGCATGTAAGTTAAATAAGCAGAGTGACAATATACAGCCTTGACAAACTCCTTTTCCTATTTGGAACCAGTCTGTTGTTCCATGCCAGTTCTAACTGATGCTTCCTGACCTGCATACAGGTTTCTCAAGAAGAAGGTCAGATGGTCTAGTATTCCCATCTCTTTCAGAATTTTCCAGTTTATTGTGATCCACACAGTCAAAGGCTTTGGCATAGTCAATAAAGCAGAAATGGACATTTTTCTAGAACTCTCTTGCTTTTTCGATGATCCAGTGGATGTTGGCAATTTGATCTCTGGTTCCTCTGCCTTTTCTAAAACCAGCTTGAACAGCTGGAAGTTCACAGTTCATGTATTGCTGAAGCCTGGCTTGGAGAATTTGAGCATTACTTTACTAGTGTGGTGTGAGATGAGTGCAATTGTGCAGTAGTTTGAGCATTCTTTGGCACTGCCTTTCTTTGGGATTGGAATGAAAACAGACCTTTTCCAGTCCTGTGGCCACTGCTGAGTTTTCCAAATTTGCTGGCATATTGTGTAGCACTTTCACAGCATCATCTTTCAGGATTTGAAATAGCTCAACTGGAATTCCATCACCTCCACTAGCTTTGTTTGTAGTGATGTTTCCTAAGGCCCACTTGACTTCACATTCCAGGATGTCTGGCTCTAGCTGAGTGATCACACCATTGTGATTACCTGAGTCTTGAAGATCTTTTTTGTATAGTTCTTCTGTGTATTCTTGCCACCTCTTCTTAATATCTTCTGCTTCTGTTAGGTCCATCCCATTTCTGTCCTTTATTGAGCCCATCTTTGCATAAAATGTTCCCTTGGTATCATCTCTAATATTCTTGAACAGATCTCTAGTCTTTCCCATTCTATTGTTTTCCTCTGTTTCTTTGCATTGATCATTGAGGAAGGCTTTCTTATGTCTCCTTGCTATTCTTTGGAACTCTGCATTCTATATCTTTCCTTTTCTCCTTTGCTTTTGGCTTCTCTTCTTTTCACAGCTATTTGTAAGCCCTCCTCAGGCAGCCATTTTGCTTTTTTGCATTTTTTTTTCTTGAGGATGGTCTTGATCCCTGTCTCCTGTACAATGTCACGAACCTCCATCCATAGTTCATCAGGCACTCTGTCTATCAGATCTAGTCCCTTAAATCTATTTCTCACTTCCACTGTATAATCATAAGGGATTTTATTTAGGTCATACCTGAATGGTCTAGTGATTTTCCCCACTTCAATTTAAGTCTGAATTTGGCAATACAGAGTTCATGATCTGAGCCACAGTCAGCTCCCACTCTTGTTTTTATGCTACAGGAATAAACTTACTTCTCACTGGCAAAATGCTGATTGTAATGGTTCCTATTTAGATTAATAAAGATGTGTTTGAGCCCAGTTATAATGATTTAAAATTCATGCCTGAAACTGCAAAGACTTTTGCACCAACCTAATAGGAATTAATGTAATTAATTCCTAGTAGAAATTAAATACAGACATTATCTGTATTTATAGGAAATGATTATGAATGTGAGTGAGGGAGAAACTCTTCTGGATTACTTCAATATTCTCCTACAATTATAAAGCAAATTCATAGCAATTTATGTCACCTGTTTTACTACAGGCTTAAAAAAAAAAAAGCAAAAGGCAGCAGCAGGGAGAATATAAAAGTACAGAAAGTTCAAAGAGCCTTGCTGGAGTGAGAAGGATTCCTGAGGGACCTCAGCCCAATGGAGCTAAGAGACTGGCTATTCTGAACTATTTTATTCCCAATTCTCTGACACCAACTGTGCAGTGTTTTTCACACCACCACCAAATGTTTCAGCCCTTTGGTCACCAACTGGGTGTCTTACTGATTCAATTCATTTCTGACACTAACCACCTGGAGTCAGCAGGGACCCCTGCGCGCAGGTGCTCAGTCCCACAACACTGCCTTCACTTCAGACACTAGGTCCAAGTCCCAGGTTGCCACCTACACTTCTGACCAACCAATAAATCCAGGGTTTCCATGACCTCCTCCTCGGGTTTGAGAACTTGCCATAGTGGCTCAGAGAACTCAGGAACAGCTAAACAGAAGAGATACACTGGGCAAGGTATAGCCTCTGAGGAGGGTCACACAGGTTCCATGCCCTCCCTCTACAATGTACTACCCTCCTGGCACCTGGAAGTGATCATGAACCCAGAAGCTCTGTAAACTCTGTTAGTCAGGGGGGTTTGTGGAGGTTGTACTACTTAGGCATGGTTGAGTCAATCATTGGCCACTGGTGAGTAGCTCAATCTCCAGCTCCTCTCCTCCTCCACTCCCAGAAGTGGGGGTGGGAGTAGGCTGAAAGCTCCAACCCTCTAATCATAGCATGGTCTTCCTGGTGACTAGCACCTACCCTGAAGCTATCTCTGAGCCAGTCAGTCAAGAGTTACCTCATTAGAACAAAAGATACGCTCATCCCTCTGGAACTTTCAAGGCTTTTAGGAGCTCTGTCAGGAATCAGAGACAAAGACCACATATGCATTTCTAGATTATGCCAATTCATCCATAAATTTAGGATAAGAAGAAGCAAGTTCGTCACTCTCAGAAGTAGGATGTGTATATAAATGGAAAAGGGGAAAGCTAGAGAGAACTCTAGAACTGGACATATGAATGTGAACTCATTGCTTTCAACAGACAGATCTTACCAACACTATAGGGGTTTCCCAGGTGGCTCAGTGGTAAAGAACCCACCTACCAAGCAAGAGATTTGGGTTCAATCCCTGGGTCGAGAAGATCCCCTAGAGAAGGAAATGGCAATCCACTCCAGTATTCCTGCCTAAGAGTTGGACATGACTGCAAGACTGAGCACACATCAACACACTATAACCATTCAATTTGTCTATATTAGGTGGAAATTTGATACACAGAGGCCACTAAAAATAATATTCCTTCTCAAAGATTTAAGTCTAAAACAGACATTCACGGGACTTCTCTGGTGATGCAGTGGTTAAGACTCCACACTTCCACTGCATAGGCTGTGGATTTGATACTAGGTTAGAAAACTAGGATCCAGCATATCACAGGGAGCCACCACAGAATTAAAAATAAAGAAAAGTAACAATAAACAGGACATTCTATATCATAACCAACGTAAATAATATCTAAAAACTTAGGACACACCAAGAAGTTAATAAACACACCATCTCCCTCCTTATGGCATCTACATATGTAACTGGTTAAAAGGCTATTGAAATGGAGATTTACTTCATATACATATATATACTTTACTGAAAGTATAAAAGGTTTAAGTTGCTTGATGACAAATTGTAATTGCTAAACAGAACAAAAAAATTCAATTCCACTATAACTCAAACTTCTTCTTAGTTTAACTGAAGTATTTTGCAGTGGAAAAAACAAGGACTCAAATACCATGTGATCTTAAACATGTTATTAAACCTGCGTTTGTTTCCTCAAATGTAAAATGTTTAAAAATCTGCCTTGTACTGTTCCTCTGAGAATTACAAATAATATGCTATGGGCAGAAGACTATGCTTATCACCAAAAAGTCCTATTAGGTAAGTATTAGTAACTATTCATACTTTTCCGATTAATTAGCAAGGAACACTCTTCAAAGAAACAAGAGCTTAAAGAAGTTCACACAGTTATTTAGGCTTTTTTTTTTTTTATCTTCCACTCTCTGTAGACACGTCCATTTCAACCACATTCTAGAAACAGTGTAATAATTAAGAATCTTTCTTGTAATAGTTTCATGTGAAATCTGCTTCCTCAAGTGACACACGACGGTCATTTCAGAGATGCCCCACTAATAAAGTCTGTATCACCAGATTAACACGCAAATGCAGCATTAATGCCAGAGACCAAGTACTGAGAGAAATAAGCTGTTTTAAGAATCAGCATATCATGCCCAACAATTGAGTATTACAGAAACTAGTTGACAAACAGCATATGAAGTATGAAAATATTTTGGATTGAATTTAACCATTCATAAAGAATAACCAAAACTAAAACAGTAACTGGCTTAGAAAAGAGACTTATCTGAGGCAGAGAAAGCAGACAAAATATTATATTTCAATGCTTTAACATTTAAAGACCTTTCCTGTGTTATCCAAGATCATGCCTTCTACTTACCCAATCTTTCTTGCCCCATATATGTTCAAACTTGTCTAAAGAAATGGCCTACTCTCATCGTCTCTACTTCTTAACCTCCCTTGTGCATGCATGCTCAGTCACTTCATTCATTTCCAACTCTTTGCGGCCCCATGGACCACACCCCACCAGGCTCCTCTGTTCATGAGATTTTCCCAGGCAAGAATACTGGAGTGGGTTGCCATGCCCTTCTTCCTCAGCCACTCTTTAAACTCACTGCAAATCTTCCACTGCCTGAAGATTACCAAATTCTGTAAGATCACCAAATATTTGAAGCAAATGTGACATAACATTAGATACTGTTAATTCTGCATGTATATGTGAATCTGTGGTAACATCCTTTGTATATCTTTTCCAAAAAAGGAAATACTATTTTATTAATAGAATACAGCTTTTTAAATGTATAATGAGTTATAAAGCATCACACTGTATATTCTTTGTGCCATGAATTGTAACTCAATAAAGCTATTTTGCTTTTTAAAGCACAACTTAACCCACAATTTTTTCTGCCCTGATAGAAATGTTCTATATGTGTCATCCAATATGGTAGCCACACATGGTTTTGATCACTTGAAATGTGGCCAGTATTAAGTTTAAGTTTAAAGTTTTTGTTTCACCAGAATTGAAAGAGACACGTGTACCCCAATGTTCATCGCCACACTGTTTACAATAGCCAGGACATGGAAGCAACCTAGATGTCCATCAGCAGACGAATGGATAAGGAAGCTGTGGTACATATACACAATAGAATATTACTCAGTCATTAAAAAAAAACACTTTTGAATCAGTTCTAATGAGGTGGATGAAACTGGAGCCTATTATACAGAGTGAAGTAAGCCAGAAGGAAAACAACAATACAGTATACTAATGCATATATATGGAATTTAGAAAGATGATAACGATAACTCTGTATGTGAGACAGCAAAAGAGATGCAGATGTATAGAACAGTCTTTTGGACTCTATGGGAGAGGGCAAGGGTGGGATGATATAGGAGAACGGCATTGAAACATGTAAATTATCATATGTGAAATGAATCGCCAACCCAGGTTTGATGCATGATACAGGGTGCTCAGGGCTGGTGCACCGGGATGACCCAGAGGGATAGAATCAGGAGGGAGGTGGGAGGGGGGTTCTGGAAGGGGAACACAGGTATACTCATGGCGGATTCATGTCAATGTATAGCAAAACCAACACAATAATGTAAAGAAAAAAAATTTTTTTTAATTATCTAAAAAATAAATAAAGTTGTTGTTTCATTTTAATCAGTTTAAATTTAATGTTGAAGCTGAAACTTCAATACTTTGGCCACCACATGTGAAGAGCTGACTCATCTGAAAAGACTCTGATGCTGGGAGGCAGAGATTGAGGGCAGGAGGAGAAGGGGACAACAGAGGACGAGATGGTTAGATGGCATCACCGACTCAATGGACATGGGTTTGGGTAAACTCTGGGAGTTGGTGATGGACAGGGAGGGCTGGCGTGCTGCGGTTCATGGGGTCGCAGAGTCGGACACATCTGAGAGACTGAACTGAACTGAAATTTAAATAGCCACATAAGGCTTTATGGAAAAAGAACTTTATTGGACATTATCAGAGACTTAGAGATACTTATGTGCACCCCTCTTACACAACTTCCCCTCTCATTTAGGTACCATTCAGAATATTGTGAATGACTTAATAGCCAAAAACAATAAACAATTTCAACAGCTTAAACTCTTCTCCACACTTTTTTCCTACATTTCCTAACATCCACTCTCCACAACCACTACTATGCTAATCGAACTTCTCTGCTATATTCCTTCCCGGAAATTTCATTCCCTTTCTGTTCTGTCCTCCTCCTATTTTGTTTAGTCTCCTTGGGCTCCTTTTCCCTTTGCCCACCCTTTCATTATTCCTATTTTGCTGTAGGCCCATTATTCTTCCGTGTCTTTTCCTCTGTTTCTCTTCATATAAACCCTTTCCTTAGATAACTGCATTTACTTCCATTATTTCAGCTATGACTATTACAGACAGCCTCTATTTCTACCTCAGACCCATTCTTTTGAGCCTCACGAATGTATCCAGTGGCCTGGTTGAACTTCCTCCTGGAGGTATCACAAGCACCTCACACTCATCATGTCAACTGAATACATCTCCACACCCCTCCCCCTCAAAGGCCAACCCTCCATTCTTTCCTATTCCCTCCCTCAGTTGACAGCACCATTTTCTATTCCCACCCTCTCATCTATGCTTCATTTTTCCTCCAAACTCCACTTCATCACTAAACCCTGCCCATTTTCTCTACTAAATATTTAGAAATTCCACTCCTCTTCTATTGTTTTAGTTCAAGCCCTAGAAATCTCATTCATACATAAAACTAAACTCTACATATTCATACACCTTAAATAATTCTCCACAATTAATTTTATGCAAATCTACTTCTCTGTTTCAAATTCTCTCCATTGCCTACAGCTGAGTATTTGTGTGGGAAGGGTCTGTGGAGTTCAAAGAGCATGTAAATATGATAATGTCTAGAAACTTGTTAGCATGTTAAAGAGATGTTACATTGATTTCCCAAGTCTACCATAACCCAGGATGAGTGACCAATCCAAGCAGAGAGAAAATCCAGAGATGAATACAGTCACCTCTCAAGGTCCTCAGGAGGCTGGTTCCAAGGATGCTCCCCAGCCTCCACCCCATGGATAACAAAATCCAAGGATGCACAAGTCCCATCAATAAAATGGTGCATTACCTGCATTTAATCTATGCACATATTCTGTTATAGTTTAAATCATCTCTAGATCACTTATAATACCTAACACGATGTAAACGCTACATAAATAGTTGTAAACACGATGTAATACACACAGTTGCTACAAGTGCAGAAAATTCAACTTTTGCTTTTTGGAACTTTTCGGTACTTCTCTTTTCCAGTATGTTTTCCATCTACAATTAGCTGAATCTGTGAATGCAGAACCTGCAGATATGGAGGGTGACCGCACATCATGTTGTCTGGCTCAAAACCATTAGCCATGAAGAGAATCCCGTCATTACCTCAAACAACATGTTTAGGTCTATCAACTAATAGAGACAACGTGAACAACAGTAATGATGTGCTTCACTACTTCATTTCACTTCTGTTTGGTTTATATATTAGTGCTCGATTAACTCAACACTATTCACCAGATACATAATGACCAAAACACAGATCATCTGTGTCTGAGAAACTGCACCCTAGCTGCACAAAAGGCATCTACAAAAACACTGGATTTTCTTAACTAACTTGAATATGATTATACCAAGATTTCCAAACATTTTCTTAGTCTTAAAATCTTAATTTCTTAATATTTCTTAAATTCCATGGAAAACTATATTTGCTTGTGATGACAAAGCTTATCTGATGATTCTTTTCTAAAAATCATTAAGCACATTTAATAGGTTAATCTTACAATGCCAAGACTCAAGTCAGAACATCAAAAACTAAATTCTTTATGAAAGCCCACCCGAAAAGCTAAATTAATACAAATTAAGGTAGAGATATTCTACAATCAAGTCAACTACAAAACCAAGCAAATACTAAAGTTTCTCTTCTCCTGCAGAACATATCAATAACCAATCTTTTTAGAGCCACACACAAAATTAAGCCTGCCAGTTGTCAAAAGCATAATCCTCTTCCAAACAAAAACACTTAAGAAAAGCTTCTGGTAATTTCTTTTCAATCCAAAAGCTGCTCTTCAGTCTAAAAGCTGTCTTAAGATTGAATAAAACCCTTAAACTTGACTTAAGATTTAATAAAACCCTTAAACTGAACAAAATGCTCCTAAAACCCAACTAACTACTAAGTTTAAAATAATTAATCTGTAAGAAGTGATAATTAATAGCCTTCAAAATGGATTTTTCTTTGAAGTATCATACTTCACATTTTTCAAAGTACTTTCACATAGTATTTCAGTTGCTCCTCAGCAATCCTGTGAAGTTAATAAGACATGTTACTAATAAATCAGTCTTACAGAGTTAAGTTCCTCACTCAGGGTCAGATAGTTGGGTAACACAGAACCCAAGTTTTCTGCCTCAGAGCTGGTTTCTGCTATATGTGTTATATTATACCAGAGTGAAATCTCAAAATACAAGGTTAGAGAATCTGCTGTGGATCAATGAAAGGCAAGGAATATGGATGAAAAAACTCTGAGATCTACAACTATTTCTAACTTAATAACAGAAAAAATTTAATACTTACCAAAGTATATGGAGCATCTACTTATGTCTTCAAAGAGCTCAAAGACTAATGGAGTACAAAGAAGGTAAATGATTTTTAATCAGTGTGAAAAAAAACTGTAAGAATGATCCCAAGAGCAAAGATTTCAGCAAATTCTGGAAACTAGTCATTCAGAAAGACTGCCATTTGGGAGCAATAAGGTATGAAATTAACAAGAGGAACTTAGGCAGAGGACAGGTAAAGCTAAACCATGTGAAAACACTGATGATGCCATATTCATTTCCAACATTTCTCCTGTAAGAATTGGAGCAACAGTAGAGAGTTTTGCTATATTTTTCAAGTATAAACATAAACAAATCAAAATTTTCTTCAGTACCCTCAAAAAGGTAGCCTAATAAAAGATGCTGCATCATCACAGTTAATATACATGTGTCACGCTCAGTCCTAAAAGTTTTTTACATATACTAATTGATTTAATCATCACAACAACTCTGTAAAATAGGCACTCGTTACTAACACAGAAGTTTACCCAAGGTTATACAATCATTAGCTGAGCCAGGATTTGAATGGTAAGTCAGGCATTTTAGTTCTTAATCACTGTGTTATACTGCAGAAAAAGAGTGCCTTTTTCAAATCCAAGTGCAGGTCATGCTAAGTCTCACCTAATCCTGCACACCTGATTCTTAATACAGGACCAAACAAAATGCAAAATGCGAACAATAGGTAAATATAAAGAGCTGGCATAGCAAAACTTTGTAACTAATTATTGTAAATTTTTCACAGTATATGAACATTTTCAGTAATTATAATTTGAACATTACCATTTTTGCAGCTTTTACAGCTTTATCTAAAATACTAACTTATCAGGAAATACAAATAACACACTTAGGTTGATTTCTGAAAATGAGAGCCCAGTTTTAGTTGAATGTTTCCACAGGGATTAACCAAGATGACTTTAAATGACCAGGATCTTGCACTAGAATCTGAATGTCAAGAAATACCAGGCAACAATAGATTCCTAATTTGTTTTACACAAAAACAATCTCTCTTTCCAAGTTCTTACACTAGAAACAACTGTGATACTAAAGGTCAGAAAAAAGGTAAGAAAGAAAAATGGAAAACATTTAAGACCTTAAGACTAAGAACTATATTTAAAAAATAAATAAATAAATCTAAATATAATTCTTTCTCCTGTACAAAAGTTGCTTCTTAAAACAATAAATCTACATATATTTTAAATTAACTCTTACCTAGCCAAAATTATCCTGTTTTTAATTCTTATTCTGTCCTGTTGAGAAGGGACAAAGGATTACTTCAAACAAGTTGAGAAGGGACAAAGGATTACTTTAAACAAGTCACCAATCATTCTTTAACTTGGACAGCAGCTACCCTTGAGCTACCTGAATTTTGCCCTTACTCCAACAAATCAGTGGCTCTGATTAAAAAACAAAAAGACTCCGAAGACTATTCTCTGAAATTTAGTTTCTGAGACTAAAAGTTAATACAGATTCCTAAAAACCAAGGAATGTGGCACAAATTTTAAAAGTTAAGGTAAGAAAAATCCTCACTATTCAAAGTGGGAATAACAGTTCAGTGAATTAAGAACAAAGAATAAGTTATGGTTTCTTAATCACAGAACCACAACAAATTTCTATACCATCGATAAACTCATAAAACATTGGTATCATATACTCATGATGAGACATGAGCCTTAACTTGCTTAAAGCCAGAAAAAAAGTACACACTAAAATTTATGATTTGATTTCTTTCAGGCAGATCTGGAAACAATCATCAGTATATTCAGTGAACTCTGTATTTAGAGGCCGCATGGGCAGAAAAGTGTTTAAAGTGAATCATTTTTGAATCATATATAATTGTTTTATTAAAGCAACTATGCTATGTTTCTTAAAAGCAAAAAACAAATCCTCCCTAAAAAAGGCAATGTAAATTCTGTAAAGTCCAGCAGTAATAACATTTTTCTGATCAAGCCAAAAGAGAAGTAAAACTAAGGCACATCACCTGCCCAGTAAAACCAGTTAAGGAAATATGCATCTTAATAGATCTCAGTTATCACTTAAGATCCTGTAGTATCAAAGTACTACCCACATATTATTTAAGAGTCAGTGTTTTAATAGATAACTATGCATATTGTGACTCTGAAAATAGGCTTGATGGAAACAAATATGACTTGCATACCACACTCATCCATTCTTCATCCCCAAAAGCCTATTTCTCCATTTGAAGTGATAAAATCACTACCCATCTCAAAAGTCTGGAATCTGCCAGGGTTACAGGATTGGATTTCTCCAAAAATCTGACAGTAACTTCCCCATCAAAACAGACTGCTTCATTTGATATTTACTAATTAACCATCTACTGGACTACAAATGCTTTAACATTTCTCAAATTATTAGATCCTAACCAGTTAATTTTATTCCTTATCAACCCAAGCAAGTCATTTACAAGTAAGTTACTCTGTAACTTCAGGTTCTTCATTTATCAAATAAGAAGCTGGGCAGAATAGCCTAAGATTTCTTCCAGTTTTAATACATGACATTTTTAACTCAACAGCTTGACACAATATTTCCCCACAGTATTTGTAGTAAGTATACATTTAGTTAAAAAAAAGTTTCTTTTTTCCCCAATGATTTAGTAATCCTTTGGCTTGTCCTTTAATTTAGGTTCAAAGACAATAACTCAAACACTAACCTACTGAATATGTTGTTAGGCAAGCGTTTTGGCCAAAACATCATAAATAACTGTCCAACTACTACTATAAAGGATCTTGGGACTAAGATAACTACATTTTAAAAACCAAAATGGAAAACTGTAGAAGCATGATCATATAAGCAAGGTTCCAAAGCAGGGTACTACTCAATGCATAGTTCTCCAGCCAAATTCCAAACTAGCATAAAAATAATACGGCAATGTTATACACAGAAGATATTCTTTTGTTTAACCATAACCATGCCTAAAGAACAAAAATAAAAAATTCATGACTTCTAGAAAAAAATGAGAAGCTTAGACAAAATTATTGTGACATTAGACAAAGTTTTTCCCCACTATATTCTTAGTTTGAAGATAATAAACTATCTGAAGATTTCAGGTGACAACAAAAACATATACATTCTGAGAAGTCTTAAAAGTTAAAAATTGAAACAAAATTAATCCATAAAGTGCTCAACACTTACTTGGGTCTAGTCTTGAGAGTAAGGTAACTAATTGTGAGAAAAAAATTATTAAAAAGCACCTATTCAAATATGAAACTATAAAAAGAATACAATCCAGGATCAGTAGCAGTAAGTATCTTTGGTACTAAAAAAATAACGGGTGTTTGTTTGTTTGTAACTAAAATTCTGCCTGTAAACCAAAACAAATCAGACCTAAGTTTCTGAGCAAGGGAATAAAGTTATAATTTGACAATTAAAAAGAAAAAAAAAGGTCTGCTATGTTCCCAACTCTAAAACACTACAAAATTGAGTAGTTTTTATTTCACAATGCCTTAGAAGTTCTGTATCACTAACTATAAAATTTAAGAAATTATATTCCTAAAAAACTTGTCAGTTTTTAAGTTTACCTCCCTCCACATGTTAATTTTCCTTCACACTTGATATGACCTTGGTCATTTGGAAGATGACATTCAAAAGGTTAAATGTTAACATATTGGTTCACGGATAATAGATAAATTCCTAGATCACTCAGGTACTTTCATATCCTATTTCAGCTTGGTTCATTTCCTTTGCCAGAAGAATATGGATACTGGCGTTCTTCACATATAATGTCAGTGGTTTTTTCATTTAGACTTCGCGTCTTCCAATAACCTATGTGAACACACATAGGTATGGACAACTTCAGTCAAGCTGCTACAGATCAAGCAACAAGTAGCCCAAACCCCGTTATAGCCCGGTCAACCAGGATGACACACCATTATTTACACCAGGAAAATCTCATAAGAGGTTAAAAATGAAGCCTTTGTCACTCCTTTGTACCCTTGAGAAAGTTTAGCTTAAAAACCTTTTACCAGATTAAAACAATGATAATGACATAACAATTCTCAAAGCACACATACAGTTTCACATAAGCTCCTGTATTACCTACAGTACAGCGAGTGGGCTAAAAACACACTAGTTTTAATAACGTCAACTCACGGCTATCAAAAACTTGACTAAACATCATTAGGCGGAACGATATCAAACACCCAACTGTAACTTTCTAGTCTCAAGCTAACCAGGGAAAGAAACCTTTTTTAGTTTATCAGATGCCGGTGCGACCACCAACTAAGATACGTCGAAAAGAAGGTCATTCGTGAACAAGGTCGTTCTTAATTTAAAAAGACAGCCTGTTCTCAGGAATGGAAACGCGGATCTAGCACATCAGCAGCTCATCACTGCAAGACCTCTGATGAACACAAGGCAAGAGGACTGTACTTTCCGAACTCAAAAACTTCCCCGCTCATTTCGTTTCCTGCCACTGTCAGACGCTAAAACAATGACGAGGAGGCAAAGCGCTGGTATCCGGATGACTTCCCTAGGAGCGAATCTCTGGCTAAAAATACTCACGCCTCACCTGTCCCAACACCCCAAATCCTGGGGTCTCTTTGGAAAGTTGGCCTCCCCCGACTCGCAGCGAACAATTAAGAGGAAGACACGTAAAGAGAGAATTCGGCCAAGTGGCCGAGTCAAATGCGGGACCCACAGCACTGTAAGAGAAAGACGAAGGTGGGGTATACCTGCAGCTCACACCAGGCGACCTCCACGGTGGTCTCGGTGTCCAGACCCTTGTAGACAGTCTTAAAGGAGCCCCTGCCGATCTCGATATCAAACTTGAGAAAGCGGCCGTCGTTAGACATGCCCACGGCCTTGGTCTCCAGCTCCTCGATGTCATCCTGCTGCTGGCTCCGTTCCTCCTGGGGCTCCTTGGCGCTGCCGCCTCCACTGCCACTTCTCGACGACGGAGGCTCCTCTCGGCTCCCCGCGGGGCCCGGCTGGACAGCCTGGCGGTCTCTGCCCGCGCTGCCCGGGGCCGAAGAGGTGGCCGGGCCCGCGGCGACCGGCTCCTCGGGGGCGGGGGCGGCGGCGGCAGCAGCAGGCGGCTGCTGGGCCACCTGGGCGGCGGCGGCGGCGGGGGTCAGGGTCTCCTCGCGCGGGGGCTCCGGGGGGCTCCGCTGTGGGACCACAGCAGCCGCGCCGGGCTGGGGCAGCGGCAGAGGGAGGCCGGGCAGCTCCAACGCCGTAGCGTTGGAGTCGCAGATGACGCTGCGGCGGAAGAAGCGGTGCTCCGTGGTGGTGGTCGCGGCCGCCCCCCGGCTGTCCTTGTCCATGGTATGGCGGCGACGCCGGTACTCCTCCGTCCGGCCGGCTGCGGCGTCGGCCGCCGCGGCGCCCAGTTTCTCCCCCACCGAGGAGTCCGAGCTGGAGCCATTCTTGGGGGCAGGCGCCGGCGGCGAGAGGAACAGCGAGCCGGGCGCGCTGCTCTGCTGGTCGGCGGTGCCGCCAGACATGGTGGGAGCGGGAGCGAGGCGGGCGGCTCGAGTTCGCGGAAGGGGGCCGGCCCGGGGCGGCGGGGCGACGGCCCCTCACTCGGCGCTGACTCGGCGGCCCGAGCGGGAGGCGGGCCCGCGGGCTCGGCTGCGGCGGCCGCTGCGGCTCTCGAGGCGCGCTGGTCGGGGGCGGCGGCGGGGCGGAGGCACAGGGGCTGGCGCCTCACGGCCCGCACCCATCGTGCGGCGAGCGGCGGACGGGCGGGCTGGAGCGCCGGGGGCGCGCAGTCATGAGGGCGGCGCGGCGGCCCGCACCGAGTCAAGGAGGCGGCGGCCGGCTCTCCACCGCCGCGGCCGGGGGCGGGATGGACCCCCGAGCGGCGGCCGCTCGGCGCGCAGGCGGACGAGGCCGCGCTGGGGCTCGCGGCCAGGCGGGCGGCCGCTCCTCCTCCCCGCCCTGCTGGACGGCCTCAGAGGCCGCCCATTGCCCGACGCTAGGGGCCGAAGCGCGACACGGAGGAGCGGCCCCCGGCCCCGGGCCTCACCGCCCGCCTCGGGCCGGGCGGACCCCTTCCTCTCCGGGCCGGGGCCGGGGGCTGACGGAGGGAGAGCCGGTGGGGGAGGGCCCGAGCCCGGTGCTCCTCCGGGCCGAGGAGGGCTGGGGTGAGTAAGGGCAGTCACCCGGTCGGGCACCTTCTGTCACGGAGAGGAGTGCAGAGAGGCCGCGGAAGAAGAGCCGCGTCCGCCGGCGAAACTCCGCGCTAAATGGCGCCGGGAATCTGAAGCCTCCACACAGCCCGCTCGGGCCCCGCCCCCCGCCGCCCGGGGCGCCCCACCCCCACCCCACTCGCGGGGCTCTCGCGCAGGCTGTCTCGCCCCGAGACCCTCTGGGACTTGTAGTTGACACCTTGAGGAATGAAAGGGACAGAGCAGGAAGGTGCCTACGAATCCCGTGATGCCCTGCGGTGGCTTAGCCTGAGGCCCCACGGGAGCTGTAGTTCCCTTTGAAACCGCCTCTTCTGGAAGGCGGATGGGAGCGTCACCGCGGATCGCCTAAGCCTCATCCTTTAGTGGGCGCTAGCTAGGAAGAGCATGACTTAGGCATTAATTGTGGAAGAAGGGAAGAGAAAAGAGGGGAAGGACTCGGGAAGAGGGGAGAGGCTCCCACCATGCTGTGCTGAGGCGAGAGCGAGCTCTTGGGAGTGCCGTGGATGGAAGACGAGCTGCTGTTCCTATCTAAACGCGGTGTCGCGACCGGAGCGTGGGCGGAGAGCCGGGAGGAGCCGGACCCCTCCGCTCGGGCCGCAGACTTTGTGCATAACACTGATTGGCTGGGGGAGGGGGAAGCGCCCTTCCCTGGCACTTAAGGCCGCATCCTGGGCTCCAAGCCCAGGACAGAGCCTCTGACTCGCGGAGACGGGCCGCCCCACTGCAGTCAAGGGTCACAGCGAACTCCGCCCGGAAAAAGCGCCCAGCGCGCGGGAAGGGGTGGATTCGAGAAGAAACGAGGTCTACGTATCTTTGCGGCTTTTACCACAAACTTGAGGGAGCAGAGCTGACTTGGATGAAACTTAATGTGCTCCTGTCTCTCTGGGTGCTTAGTAAAATCAGCCTCTCTCTTCCTCTAGAAGTGCCCGAGTGTGCCCGTGTGATCGACACCCGGCTTTGGACGTGCGGCTTTCTCGAAAGCATCCTCGGGCTCCCTGGACCCCTTGCTCCGCGTAGCCGCCACTCAAGATGGTGCAGGTGATGAGCACCAGGGGGCACTCGACGGAGCAGGAAGCCGGACCCAGACGGCGGTTGAAAGTCTTAAGCCCAACGGTGGGAGCGGGAAGCGCTGAAACGTGCGCAACCGCTCCGAGCGCGCGTGCGCCCCGCCCCGGCTCCGGCCCCGCGCCCGCCGCGGACTCTCTCCGGAGCGCACGGGCCGCGCGGCCGCACTGGAGGAGCAGCAGTTGGAAGCAGCCGGACGAAAGATTCGTTAGCGCTTCGTTTCCTAGCAAATGCCCAAAGCTAGCTGCATGAGCTCCACTTAAGAGAAAGAAGTCTGGCTCTACAATCCAGAGCGGTTTATCTGATACGTAGAACAGTTACATATTTTTTTAACGTTTTTAATCAAAAGCTACCCTTTAGGTATACAAAAAAGTTTGTTTTAAAGCCAGCGACTGTTAGGTTTCATGAAGCTAGCAGATTATGAACATTTTAAAACATAGTTCAGTAGGGGCCACTGAAGTCTTGGTGTTCGCATTCCATTCTTTTAGACACTATCCCCCTCCCTCGTTTGCTGTGATAATGGTATATATCATTACGGTGTATTAAGTGGTTTGTCTTCATTTGTAAACTTGGTGCAAAGGGGAGAAATGCCTCTTGCATAGGATTTCTTGAGGCAGCTCCTTAGAACTTGACGCAATTGTTGCTTTTTACTAGGGAAAATAGGCTACTTTAAAACATGAGACAATTGGTGAGTTAAAAGGAGATCAGTAACTCACAATGTTCGTGTTTTGGCACCATAAGAAATGAGGATGTTTCTCTGTGAACGGCCATTGAAAGCCTTTGTTATTACTTGGTCGTACTTACTGGACCATGAAGCTCTGGCCACACTGCGTTGAACACAAGCCCCATGCCAACCTCCAGGCCCTATTGACAGTCAGGAACGGCTAAATTCATTGTAAATAATGTAACTATTAACTCAAAACCCATGTGACGGCTTTTCCGACTTGTGTAATGGTAGCTTCACCGGGAAAAGTGTTAGATTTAAAGATTAAACTGTTTATGTGAATATTTTACTACCACACTTGTTTCTTGGGCTCCCTTTTTAACACCTACCCACTTTCGGTGGTATTTGCTATGAGTCGTTACTATTATATCCCAAATCGTTCTTTTCCTTTCTCTGTCACCTCAGGTGTCCAGTAAATAACTGACCTCTCTGTAATCCATATATAAAAAGCATCAAGAGGTAGCAGAAAGAACCCAGTGGATGCTCTAAGCAGAGACTGGACTGCCTGGCAGGTGGGTCCATAAGAATACAAGTATTTTATTTTCTCTCACCATGTTCTTTACTCATTCAGTCCCTGTTCATTTTCTCACCCTGATTCATGTTTCTTTCTAGTTCCCATCCATTCCCATTTGATGTTTATGTGGTCCCTGCTATTGGTAACTGGACAGCAATGAAAGCCACCTAATTCAGACAGTGGCTGAACACACAAACTTTTTTCATGTTTATTTGGCATATTCATAGGGCAGCATCTTGAAGTGTAGAGGGAAAAAAAAATACCATCTTAAGAGAACTGCTCTTTTTTTCTCTCTCTTTCCCCATTTTTCATGCTCCCTTGTCTTGCCTATGATAACTCATTTCACCTCTTTGTCACTTGCAACCCAAGGAAGAAGGGAAAATCAGGCAGTTAAACAATGAAGAACAGATTTTGAAACCTTTTTTTATTGTAAAAGAAATAAAGGGGAAATGGGACTTGCCCTATATCAGAGCATATTGGAAAACCATAAGATTAAATCTGCTTACTGTGATAAGCACAGATAATGGAGAGAATACAGAAATGTGTGCGTGGGAAGTCCATAAATGAGGAAGATGGCAATTCAGGTCAGTGAGAAAAGGTTAGTAAACAGTGCTTGAACAATTAGTTACTCCTGTGAAAAAGAAATTAGATGACTACCTCACACCATTTGCAAATTGATATCCACACAGTTTAAGGAGCTATTTTTTTTTAAAAGTCTAAGAATTTTTAAAACATGGGATAGGAAAGGACTTCAAAGAACAAGCCAAGAGCCATAAAAAAAAACATTTGACTATGTTAGAATTGACAATGCTGATCGATAAAGCACAGTGATGAGCTGGCAGAAAAACTTGGAACCTATATGCCAGAAGCCTAATAGCCCAGATACATAAATAACACCCTAAATATAAAGAGAGCTATATAGAAAAGGGGGAGAAATTACGAAAAGACAGCTTAAGCAAGAAGAAATGCATATGGCAAAAAAAAGAAAAAAAAACACTAATCCAGTACCTAGGGAAGTGCAAGTTAAAATAAGATATATATTTTTCCCTCAAAAAGGCAAAATTTTTATGGATTTATAATATCAAGGGTTGACAGAGGTGTGGAGAAACTCATGTGCTGCTAATGATAACATAAATTAGTACAACTTTTTTTGAGAGCCGTTTGTTAGTACTTATTAAAATGTGCAGTGTACATAGCCATTGACCCACCTTAGAGAAATGCTTGCACATATGCACTAAAACTAACTCTAAGAAGGTCCTCTACAGCTTTGTCTATAACCAAGAAGGGAAACAATCTGCATGTATGTTGATAAAAAAATAAAGTATGGTATAAATTTTGATACCATACAGCCGTAGAAGAGCACAGAGTAAACAGATAATGTAGCCACAGAATGATAATAACTAAAAAAACTCAAGTTGCAGAATAATAGGTATTAGATAATATATTTTAAAATTGTGTTTCTGTATGTATTAATATTAAGTCTGGGCAATACCCAAATAGAAACGATTCAGCTGACTAATATCAGGACCACAAGAGAGGCCATCATATTAAATCCTACAGAAACTAAAAGGATAATTGGAGAACATGGTGAACTACTTTATGTCAATATATTGACAAGTAAGATGAGCAAATATGTTGAAGTACAAACTATCAAAGTTCACTTAAGGAAAAAAAAAGAAAACTTGGTGGCCCTCTATCAAAGAAAGTGAATTTATGGTTAATCTTCTCACAAAGAAAACTCCAGACCTGATGACTTAATTGGTGAATTATACCAAACACACCCATAAGGAAATATAGCCATATAATACAAATTCTACACAAACTTTTCCAAAAACAGAAGCATAGAAGCAATTCCCAACTCATAGTATAAGGCTAGCATTACCTAGTTACCAAAACCAGACAAAGATATTACACAAAAAGAAAACTACAGTTCAATACCTACTATGAACATGATGCAAAAATCCTAAACAAAATTTTAGTAAATAACATCTAGAGATTTTTTTAAAAGGGTTATATATCATGGCCAAGTTGGGTTTATCTCAAGATATAACAGTAAACATAAAAGTAATCAGTATGACTTGCCTTTTTTTGTGTGTGTGTGGTTGGTTTATATAGCATAATGTCCTCAAGTTTCACCCATCTTGGAGCATGTAGACAGGATCTCCTTCTTCTTTAAGGATGAAAACACTTAATTTTTTTGTTTAGTCACTAAGTCATGTCCAACTCATTGGCGACCCCATGGATTATAGCCTGCCAGGCTCCTCTGTTCATGGGATTCTCCAGGCAAGAATACTGGAGTGGGCTGCCATTTCCTTCAGGGGATCTTCCCAACCCAGGAATCAAACCGGTGTCTCCTGCATTTCGGGCATATTCTTTATCACTGAGCTACCAGGGAATCCCTGTCAACAAACAAAAAAGAGAAAAATCATATGATCACCTCAAGAGATGCATAAAAATCACTTGACAAAACTCAACTACTAGGTGTTCCTGGCGGTGCAGTGGTTAGGGCTCAGGTTTTCACTACCATGGCTTGAGGGTTTAAACCCTAATTGGGGAACTAAAAGCCCTGCAAGCCACATGGCATAGCCAAAACAAAACGAAGAAACAAAAAACAACTGTTCATTATATATATATATATATAAAAAATCCTTCAGCTGGCTATAAATAAAAGGGAACTTTTTCAACATGATAAACTACATCTACAAAAAACCTAGAGCTAACATCATGCTTAATGGTGGAAGAACAAATGCTTTCTAGGATGGCAGATAAGGTAAGAATTCATTCCGACCACTTAAGATAACATGGTACTAGCAGTCCTACCCAATGCACTAAGAGAGGGAAAAGATGAGACACATGCAGACTGTAAAGAAACAAGGAATGAAAAAAAAGCCCTACTAGAATTAAGTGATTTAACATGGATAGTGGATACAAGTTTTACCTCATCCCTAGCACCCCTTCCCCAATCCCAGGCAGCCCAATGTGGAGAGAGATACCCTCCCCATTGGAGAAAGAGAAAGAAATGAACTCGACTTTACTGAAGTCCCAGGACCAGGCCTACTCCAATGCCAGAGAATGAGCCTTAATCCTTTCCTCATACAATATTGAAATTAACTCTAGATGGATCATACACTTAAATATAAGTTAAAACTATAAAACTTCCAAAAGAAAACATGGGAAAAAACGAATGTGACCTTGGGTTAGGCAAAGAATTCTTAAGACACAAAATGCACATAAAGGAAAAATTGTTAAACTGGACTTGTAAAAATTTAAACAATTTGTCATTTAAATGAAAATGAAAAGGCCACAGACTTAAACACTGCAAAACATGTATCAGGAAAAATATTTGTAAACGGAATATGTAGGGAACTCTTACAACTCAACATTAAGATAAATAGCGAGTGAAATAAAAGTGTACAAAAGATTTGAGATACTTTACCAAAAAAGATAAATGGGTGATAGATAAGCACATGAAAAGATGTATAGCATCATAGTCACTGATGAAGTGAAAATTAAAATCACAGTGTAATATTATCACATACTTACTAGAATGGCTAAAATTAAAAAGACAGAGAATACCAAGTGGTGGCAAGAATGCAAAGCATCTGTTTCTATCACACATACAGTGGTACAGCCAGTATGGAAGATAGTGTGACTTTGTAGTAAAGTTGAACATACACTTAACCATATAATCCAACAAATCCACTGCTAGGTACTCACCCAAGAGAGATGGAAATGTGTGTCTACACAAAGACATTTCAGAGCAATTTTATTCACGATAACCCAAAACCAGAAATACATCAAATATCTATTGACAAGTAATTGAATGGATAAGTAAACTGTGGTATTTCCATGTACTGGAATGTTATACAAACTACTGATGTGTACGGTAATATGGATGACTCTCAAGAGCATGATGCTAGCTGAAAGCAGTCAGACGTGAAAGGTGACTCATTTCACTTACATGTCAATCTAGAAAAGGTAAAATTATAGAAACTGATCTATTCCTGGGTTAGGGGTGAGAAGGGGCAAAGGGGACTGACTACAAAGGAACATGAAACTTTTAAAGTAAAGGAAATATTTTCTATCTTGATTTTGGTGGTAGGTATGGACTGTATTCATTCAAAACTCATTAAACAGTATACTTTAGATAGGTGAATTTTAACTGTACTTAAATTATACCTCAAAAAGCAGAAAATAACAGCGGAAAATTCTTAAAGAGGTAGGAATACCAGACCACCTTACCTGTCTCCTAAGAAACCTGTATGCAGGTCAAGAAGCAACAGTGAGAACTGGACATGGAATAACTTATGGGTTCAAAATTGAGAAAGGAATATGTCAAGGCTATATACTGAAACCCTGCTTATTTAACTTATATGCAGAGTACATTGTGCAAAATGCCAGGCTGGATGAATGAATCACAAGCTGGAATCAAGACTACTGGGAGAAATAGCAACAACCTCAGACATGCAGATGATACCACTCTAATGACAGAAAGTAAAGAAGAACTAAAGAGCCTCTTGATGAAGATGAAAGAGGAGAGTAAAAATCCTGGTTTAAAACTCAGCATTCAAAAAATGAAGATCATAGCATCTGGTGCCATAACTTCATGGCAAAAAGATGGGGAAAAAGGGGAAGCAATGACAGATTTTGTTTTACTGGGCTCCAAAATCACTTCAGATGGGGACTGTAGCCATGAAATTAAAAGACACTTGCTCTTTGGAAGGAAAGTTATGACAGACCTAGAAAGCATATTAAAAAGCAGAGACACCACTTTGCCACCAAAGGTGTATATAGTCAAAACTATGGTTTTCCCTGTAGTCATGTACGGATGTAAGAGTTGAACCATAAAGAAGGCTGAGCACCAAAGAACTGATGCCTTTGAACTGTGGTGCTGGAAAAGACTCTTGAGTGGCCCTTGGACTGCAAAGAGATCAAACTAGTCCATCCTAAAGGAAATCAATCCTGAATATTCATTGGAAGGGCTGATGCTGCAGCTGAAGCGCCAATCCTTTGCCCACCTGATGCAAAGAGCTGACTGACTAGAAAAGACCCTGATGCCGGGAAAGACTGAAGCCAGGAGGAGAAAGGGACAGCAGAGGATCAGATGGTTAGATAGCATCACCAACTCAATGGACAGGAACCTGAACAAACCCTGGGAGATACGGAAGGACAGGGAAGCCTAGAGTGCTACAGTCCATGGGGTCACAAAGAATGGGACATGACTTAGTGACTGAGCAACAACAAAAACTACACAAAGAAGATTTTTTTCAGTGGCATATAATTCTGCCAAATAGTCATTTATGATCAAGGATAAGTATATATGCTACTTTAACATTCATAATTTAATTACATTTCTCTTAAGATGATGATTTTACTGAACATAATTTGCTTATTAATCTCCACAGTCAGATTTACTCTGGAACTAGAAAGAATATTTAGCAAGTTCAGTAACAGCAATAATAGTTCATCTTCCAAATGTCTGTATGCGTTTAGACCAATTGAAGATGTAAATTTGCTCCTGTAGGATGGCTGAGAATTAGGAAAAGAGGTCCGAGTTCTACACTGAGTAATGATCTACAGTAGACAGAAGTATACATTATTTTAAGACAATACTAGTAGTCCTTAAGTAGTAGTCTCATCTTTCTCCAGTTTAATCACAAAGCTCCCAAAATTATACACAGTATGAGGATCCCCAGGTGGCGCTAGTGGTAGGGAAGGTACCTGCCAATGCAAGAGATGCAGGTTCAATCCCTCAGTCAGGAAGATCCTCTAGAGGAGAGTATGGCAACCCACTCCAGTATTATTGCATAGAGAAGTCCATGGACAGAAAAGCCTTGCAGGCTATAGTCCATAGTGTCGCACGGAATCAGACACAACTGAAGCAACCTAGCACCCATGCCAGCACAAGGCAACAACAGGGAAAGATGAAGGAAGAGGAACCTGGACCACCTAGGGCTATAGTGGATGAGACTCTAGCAGAGCTGGACTCTTCATTGAACTGAATTCATAACACATTGGTTTTCCTTTGTCAGAGTGGCAAGGTACTTCCCTCTATTCCCTTTGGGACTTCCAGTGAAGTTTCTTTATATTTTCTCTAAGAAAATCCTAAAATGATTATTTCTTTCCCTCTCCAAGACTTTCCCTCTGTCATGCTCCCCTAAAGCACTTCTCAGCTTCTTTTATGTGCATCTCTTGATTAACTGCCCACTGGAGAGTGTGTCTGATTTCACACTTTATATGCAATATGATTTTAATTCTTGAATAAGGGTGCTAAACAGTAACAAAAGTCATGGTGCTACTAAGGGTCAGGTTAGGGTTGTACATGTGGTATCTGAATTTGGATGTAGGGGTTTCCTAGAAAAAGACAAGACGGTATTGCTTCATAGCTTAGCACATGTTGGGAGGAGCTTGTCAAAGCAGACCTTTTCAACTGCTAGGCTGACTTTAGCTCTCTATCTGTGCATCTCTGCAGCCCTGATCACTGAGCTTCAGCAGAGGTATTAAGTTATGACAGAACAGGACTGGGCAGTCTTATCACTTGTATCTGCCTATAACAAACCAGGACAGATTGAAGTGCTGGATTAGCTACCCAAGAATCAGGGCATAAGTGCCAGGCCCTGGTTAGAAAAAAATTGTCTCAGGTAGTAATTAAAAGGAGGCCCAAAGGCTGAATCTGGCCCAAAGAGAAATTTAAAACCCTTGTAAAGACTTAACCCCTATCTTATTGCCAAATCAATTTTAGTTCAACTTTTTATAAATGGGGGAAAATCTCTTACCTCAGCAGGTTCCTGTGACACATGATTATTACCTAAAGACAGATAACATCCCAAAAAACACTGACTAAGATGTTTTCAAGTGGACAGGTCCTCTCAAGAAGCATCTTCTAAAGAAAAAAGCATCTTCTGATCATCAAATTACATGAACAGAACATCATGTAACAACTGGCAGAAAAACCCATCAGCTTGCTATGGGGATTGTTACTGACTTTCCACATATTTAAGTCTTTTTTCCACATCGATGTAGGCCTTCTGTAGACAAGGTGTGTGCTTCATAACAACTGTATCCTGTACAATACCTGGGAAGGGGCCCTGGTCATAGCAGATGTCAACTGTGTGATTAATTTGAAAGGTTAAATTTAACTCTGTGTATCCAAGATCACCCCCACAACACACACACATTTATACACACTTGCACACATTTATACAGACACACTTATACACACTCATACACATTTATACACACACACAACAAACCAGGTTTATAATAAATTTGATTCATTGGAACAGCAAAGGACATATTTTTAAAAATTACATTATCTCTTTAAAGAATGGAAAACCATTTTATTTATCTGTTAACACTGTTTTAAAACCAACCTTAACTGTTTTATTATTCCAAGAGTATACATGTTATTTTTAGAAAATTTACAAAATAGATATAACGGGGGAAAAGTAAAAACCATTCATAATTCTACTATAGAGAAATAACCTACCATAGAGAAATAACCACATTAATATTTTGATATCTAATATCTGTGCTTTTATTTGTGGGTATATTTCTTTACTTTTTTTAAAATGTATGTGTTGTTTTATTTTTAACTTAACACTAATCATATTTCCATCAAAATTATCACTAATTTTTAAAAATACAATATTATTTTAAGTGTCAGAATAATCTTTCATCACATGGTTGGTGCTTCTGGACTTTGAAGTTGTTACCAACATTTCACCCCCATATACAAGCATATACAAGATGCCTTTGGAGGATCTGTCACTATCTACAGGCCCATGGGGGAAGCTACCTGTGGTGGGGAATAGAAAGAGAGTAAAATGTGAGCTGAGCCCACTGTGACAGAGACCTCCTTCCTCTCTTCCAGGACTGGCACATCAACAGACTTCCCTTAAGACAGCTTTTAAAATTATTATTATTTAAGTACTATCTATAGGACATAAAACTTCAATTTATTTACCTCTCTAACCTCACTTGTCCACTTTGCCCTTCATCTTTATATTCATTCCTCCTTCCTTAATGCAGTCTGATAGTTCTATTGCATTGTAATTACACATAGAAAATATATAATTGGACTGGATATTATCACTAGCACATTCTCTTGAGGTGTTGGGGAGAGAACCAAAGTGAACTTCTTCCCAAGACTGTGTTTGTCAGTACAAGCTTGTGTCAGAGCCTTTGATTCTTGTTAGAAGCTCTGTAATGAGTCTGATTAGAAATAGCTATCTTAAAAGATGTTAGCTAGACTTACTACCATGATCATTTTGAAATATATACAGATACCAAATCATTATGTTGGACACCTGAAGCTGATATAATGTTGTATGTCAATTATATCTTAAAAGAAAGAAAATAGTTCAGTAAAGGAAAAGAGAGAACCTGCCAGCCTGTGTTGTTTTCATCACATTAAGGCCCTCAAACTAATATATTTCTTTTTCCATGACCACTGAGAATAACAAGAGTTGACAATGGGGGAAAAGTGGGGAAGGAAGTAAGTAGGAAATTGTGACAAACAGACATGCGGGCCAAGCTCCATTTAAAGGTCAGTAAATTCATTTAGATATTATGATATCCTGTCAGCTTCTAACACACTATAATCTTTCAGTATTTATTTAGTACTAACTGGAGTTTTTTTTTAAGACCTTTTTTTTTTCAGGTAAAAATACAGGCACCAGAAACAGTCAATGTTGTGTCCAGTGAAGTCTAACCTGCCTAATCCTGACAAGAGTCCACTGCACAGTTAAAATTGACAGTAGTCGCTGAACTTGCAGGGGCGATCCATGTGACTCAACCTGAATACAGTCCTAATCCTCACATTTAATTTAGGATGAGATGGTTTTCCAGCTGGGTTTGCATGTCTGTGTGTTTGAAAGGTGATGCGATGGCATACAGTTGTTTTACTGTAGTTTTAATTCTATAAGTGTGTTCATTGGCCATTGGTTGTTATTTTTCAGGACAGATACACTCTAATAGCATCCTGTATTTTCCTAGAATCTTTCAAATTCAAAGCTTTTCATATAGTCATACTATTGTTTTCACTTTCCTGAACTCCCTCTGAGGAGGGGTGAGGGGTGTAGATAAAACAGGTGAGAAAATGAATACTCAGAGAGGGAAGCGGGATGCCCTGGTCACCCAGCCAGTGACCAGTGAGTTCTCTTATGTCCAAATTATAACATCTAGCTAGACCAAGGCATTGGATCTTAGTGTATCTTATGGATTTTTCCCCCCTTGTATTTGCTAGTGAGAAAAACACCTATCTGAAAACAAACTTTTCTGGGCAAATAGCAAGTGCCAAGTTTCCTCTTTCATTCTCTTTGACTGATATGCAATCTGGAATGAGAGCTGAAATCCTAAGAGAGGAAACTATATCTGCAGATGATGATCCAAGACTTTTCCTTAACACTGAATTTGGGATTTTTAAGACACAAGGCTGGGGACAAGGCTGGGGGACTTCCCCAGCCATCCAATGGTTGAGACCCTGTGCTTCCACTACAGGGGGCATGGGTTCAATCCCTGGTCAGGGACAAAGACCTTGCATGCCACATGGTGCAGCCAAATACATAACATCAACAACAGAAGCCCCACAAGGCTGTTTGAGCACATGCATTCTCCAGACAAACGAACTGGGTATCTCCAAAGACCAGACTGGTAGGCGGTATAAGGAGACATATTTCAGCTTAATATAAGAAAGAATTTGCTAATAATTAAAACTGCCCTAAATTGAGATCAACTGTCTTGTGAGCCAGTGAACTCCCTGCTATAGGAAACATTCAGGCAGAAGCTAGATGACTGATCTGTCCATGATACTGAAGGGAATTCCCACAATGGATGGTAGATTGATTTGGATAACCATTAAGGACTCTCAACTCTTAACATTTTTTTTTCATTCCCTGATCCTTGACAATGTCAGGCAGATTTTCTTAGCGCCTGTTTGCACCACCCCCAAATAAGAATGAGAAGTGTTTTTATCTTCCTGGTGTTTTTTGGTTACAGTTAATGGAGCTTCCATTAACTGCAGTAGCTTCCAAGAAAGAAAGATGACTTAAAAAGAGTCATGAAATAGTGTCTTAAAAGCAAATTGAAAAACCCTTAGAGATAATCTGGTCCTATTCCTCACCCCGTGTGTGTGGGGTAAGTCACTTCAGTCATGTTCGACTCTTTGTGACGCAATGGACTGTAGCCCACCAGGCTCCTCTGTCCATGGGATTCTCCAGGCAAGAATATTGGAGTGGGTTGCCATGCCCTCCTTCAGGGGATCTTCCCCACTCAGGAATTGAACCCACATCTCTTGTGGCTCCTACATTGACAGGCGGGTTCTTTACAACTAGTGCCACTTGGGAAGCCCATCCCCCACCACACCACACCCTACCCTATGCCACCCCACTTTAAAATACATTTAGAAACTATGGCCTAAGGAAACTATCATCCCAAGAATTTTACATTCATCTACTAGCCAGATATGTTAAATCTAGAATATTACTTTTTAAACTGCCAAAAATTTGTGAGTGCCAATAGGGAATTAATTTTCCTGATAAGGATTCATTTTAAGATCACAGAATTGTGTACAAACCCCTTTTCATAACTCAGATTCGAATTGGAGTGTCTATAGATTAATCAGAACTTTCTCCTGTCTTCTCAGAGTGTCTATCTTCTAGGCTACTTACACATTTGATACAGGGCACAAAAGGATATGGAAGCTTAGAGGGGAAATTAGAGAGCCATGTTCGGATAAAAATTAGTGGCAAAAATTTGAATGTTGGATTATCTTTGGGTTTTATTTTTCCATGTTATCCCCTCTTCTATGATCAGTTAACTCCCAACAATATATCAATATTTATCGAGAACCTACTGTGCACAGAGCATTGTGATCATCCACAGAGCCATTAAAGGGATTATAAAAATTAACTATTACCTTAAGACATCCTCGAGGAATGTTAGTGTAAGGTCAAATATCTTTTTTCTTTGGTTACTGCCAGCACCAAATAGAGGAGAAGGAAATGGCACCCCACTCCAGTACTCTTGCCTGGAAAATCCCATGGACGGAGGTGCCTGGTAGGCTACAGTCCATGGGGTCGCAAAGAGTCGGACATGACTGAGTGACTGAACTGAACTGAATATCAAATTCAGCAAGTTTACAGGATACACAAACAACATACAAAAATCAATTGTATTTCTATATACTAGCAATGAACAAACTGAATTCAGAAAACAACTTCATTTACAATAGCATCAAAAAGTATAAAATAATTAGAATTTAGCAAAAGAAGGGTAAAACTTGTACTCATATTGCAAAAAGAAATTAAGGAAGACCTCAATAAACAGAAAGATGTCCTATGTTCATTGATTGGAAGAATTAATATTGTTAAGCTGGCAATGCTCTCTAAGATACAGATTATCACAGTCCTTATCAAAATCCCAGCTTGCTTCTTTGCAAACACTGACAAGCTGATCCTAAAACGTGTGTAGAATTTCAAGGGAATAGCAAACACAATCTTGAAAAACAAGAGTAAAATCAAAACACTTTCTGTTTTCAAAAACACACTACAAAACTACAGTAATCAAGGTAGGGTGGAACTGACATACAGATAAACATACAGCTCAAACTGACAGACTAGAAATAATCCCTCCCATTTGTGAACAGTTCATTTTCAACTAGAATGCCAAGACCACTCAATGGGGAAGAATGGTTTTTCAACAAATGGTGCTGGGACAACAAGATAGCCACAGGCAAACAAACAAAGTGAATACCTACTTTATACTACACACAAAGATTAACTCAGAATGGGTCATAGATCCAAATGTAAAAAAAATACAAGAAAACCTAGGAGTGAATCTTTATGAGCTGTAGCTAGGCAATGGTTTCTTAGATATGACACCACAAGCTGCAACAGCAAAAAATAGATTCACTGGACTTCACCGCTGTTAGGAATGTAAAGTGGTGCAGCTGCTCCCTCAAAAGGTTAAACATGGGGTTACCATGTAATTCCAGCAATTCCAGCTGGAACTGGTCTATTTATGTACTTGATAAATGGGGATAAGAAGATAAAGAAGCTCAGGAAAATTCCACTCCAAGGTATATATCCCCAAGAGAAATAAAACATGCCTACACAAAAACTTACATGAGTGTTCAAAACTGTTGTTCATAACAGTCAAGAGGTAGAAACAGATGTCCATCAACTAATGAAAGGATAAATTGTGGTATATCCCTACAATGAAATATTATTCGGGCATAAAAACGGAGTACTAATGCATGCTACAACATGGACAAATTTTGAAAACGTTATGAATAACCTGCCATTAATCCCACCCTGTACACCCATTATCTCAGACACTACTGTTTGTACTTCTGTAAGTTGAATTTGGGTCTTCTAAAAGTATCATCCATATTTCTACTTAACATACTCAACCTTTTCTCTAGCCTTTTGAACCTATGGAACAGAGTTATAATAACTGTTTTAATGTCCTTGCCTGCTAATTCTAACATCTGCATCAATTCTAGGTCAGTCTGATTATTTACTTTTCTCATTACGGGTCATATTCCCCACTTATCTGTGCGTATGCCCAGTAATTTTTCATTAATGCCATTCATCATGAACTTACCTTGTTGAGTGCAGGATATTTTTGTAGCTTCAGTTTTTTGAGTATGTTATGGAGCATAGTTTTTGGAAACAATTTGATCCTTTCATCTTATTTTTTAAAATCTGTTAGGCAGGACCAGACCTGCATTTAATCGAGAGCCAGCTTTGCCCCTACAACTGAGACAAAATCCTTCCAAGTACTTTGCTTAATGATCTGTGAGTTTTAAGATTTCCAGTCTGGCTGGTGGGAACAGGCACTCTGCAGGCCCTGGATGAGTTCTTGTTCCCACAATACCTTCGGGTGGTTCTCTCCCTAGTCTTGAACAGTTCCCTCGCATTCATGTGCTGGTGACAATTTGGCTGAACAGCTGAGGGGGACCCTCTGCAGATCTCCAGACTTTGGTGGTGGTTGTCATTTGTCTGTGTGTGTATAGTGTTCTCCTCTCTGATATTCTGCCTTGCAAACTCTGGCTGTCTTGGTCTCCCTGGACTCTAGCTCAGCTTCTCAATTCAGGGAATCTGCCAGGCTCTACCCAGATTCCACCTTTCCGTGTCACCATCTGGAAAATCTCTCAAGGCAGTAGGCTGGGCGCGAATAGGGCTTACCTCATTCTTTTCCCCTTTCATCAGATCTGATGTCCAATATCTTCTCTTTTTCAAACTTTAAAGTTTCTATTTCATATTGGGGTATAGCCAATTAACAATGTTGTGGGTAGTTTCAGGTGAACAGGGAAGGGACTCAGCCATACATATACATGTATCCATTCTCCCTTTAACCTGCCTTCCCCATCCAGCCTGCCACATAACATTGAGCAGAGCTCCATGTGTTAAACAATAGGTCCTTGTTGGTTTTCCATTTTGAATATAGCAGTGTGTTGATATCCAATATCTTGAAAATGGCTACTTAAAAAAATACTTTCTCAGATTTTGTTGTTGTTTTTGGTGGGAGGGTAATTTTGGGCCCTTTGACCTCCATCTTGATAGGAAGTGGAAGTCCAAGCTCATGCTAAATTTAGCAAAAAAAAGTAGAATTAACTGGTTCACAAAACCACAAAAAAGAAGAAAGTACACTGGCCTTAAAGCTGACTGGATATATTGACTCAGGTTTCACCAGAGCACTTTCTCTCTCCCTCTGTCTTTCCGTCTCGTTTCTACTTCTGTATTTTGGCCACATTCAAGTGGAGGTTACAGCCACTGTTGGCCCTGAGCCCGCCCTGACAGCCAGCATGCAAAGACAAAGACAGACCTCCTTTTCTTTCTCCAACTATGGCAATTCGGTGTGAGGAAGGGCTTGATGTGGATGCATCCCATGCCTATGTATGGCTTCCCAGGCGGTGCTAGTGGTAAAGAACCCCTTCACCGAGGCAGGGGACGCAGGAGATGTGGGTTCAGTCCTTGGGTCAGGAAGATCCCCTAGAGGAGGAAATGGCAACCCACTCCAGTATTTCTTGCCTGGAGAATCCCATGGACAGAGGAGCCTGGTGGGCTACAGTCTATGGCGTCACAGAGTCAGACACAACTGTGTGACTGAGCATGCATGCACATGTCTGGGTACCAACCACTAAGCCCTCAAGGGTACATTAAAAGACTGACCACTGACCCAGCAAGCAACAACCAATGATATTTCACTGTTATTTTAATTTGCAGTTTCTTGTTTTTCCTGAAATCAAGTGTTTTTCATAGACATTCATTTATCCAGTGTGTATTTACTGAGTTTCCACTGTGTGACAGTCACTATCCTAGACACTAAAGGTTTATTAGACTTTTGTATTTATTTTGTGACTTTCCAATCATTTGGTCATTTTTCCACTGTGGTGTTTGTCTTCTGCTTATTGATCTATGAGAATTTCTCATATATAGACGGCATCAACTCTGTCACACATGCAGCAATATTTTGAAACTTAATTTTGTTTTTTATAATATTTTGGTGTACAACTGTTGACTATGTAAAATCCTTTAGATTCCTGACCTTTTTGCTGATATAGTCTTCTCACTTTAAAGTTGGTCACATTTGGCATGTTAGCCGGTTTCTACTTGAGATCCACTGAGTCATATGTAAAAAATCAACTTTTGGCAAGTGTCTCTTCTGAAGTTTAATTGACTTCTGCTCCTTGTAAGACTCCCAGCAATGCAGGCAGCGATGCAAAACAGGTTTTCTCCCAAAAGGCTAACTAAGGGAGGGAAGAATTCTGATGTGTTTTCCAAGCTCATCTCAGACTTGGGTTATAAATAGATAATCTAGGTGATGATGTCATCTGATTATCAATTTAAGAAAAATCTGTGAGTGAGGAGGCTGATAAATAACAACACATTCATTTTTCATTTAGGACACTTTAAACTTCGATCTGCTCTGATCTAAGAGCTAACCTGGTAGTCCCAGGAGAAAAGCAGGATGCCTGCCTCCACAAAAGTCAGTGTGCAGGAACTGCTTCCATCATAGAGACCCATTTATTGGGAATAAATAAATACCCTGCATGTTCAGTAAAAGTAACAAATGGAGACTGAGGCTTCTTGGCTATGTTACAAGGGGTCCTCTAGGCTACAAATACAACTTTTTTTAAGTGTGTAAAAAGAAACATTTCCTGTGATCTTTTGTTTGGAAAATTAGGGTCCAATAAAGCCTTCTGCAATGACAGAAATGTCTTTTATCTGTGCTATTCAACATGGCTATTGAGCTCTTGAAACATAGTGAGCAAGGATGAGAAAATAAATTTTAAAATTTTTATGCACTTCCAATTTAAGTTTAGCTAGACACATGTGTCAGAGAAGGCAATGGCAACCCACTCCAGTACTCTTGCCTGGAAAACCCCATGGACGGAGGAGCCTAGTAGGCTGCAGTCCATGGGGTCTTGAAGAGTCAGACATGACTGAGCGATTTCAATTTCACTTTTCACTTTGATGCACTGGAGAAGGAAATGGCAACCCACTCCAGTATTCTTGCTTGGAGAATCCCAGGGACGGCGGAGCCTGTGGGCTGCCGTCTATGGCATCACACAGAGTCGGACACGACTGATGCAACTTAGCAACAGCAGCAGCAGCAGCAGCCACGTGTGTAAGGTTACCAGACTTCAGTTCAGTTGCTCAGTCATGTCCAACTCTTTGTGACCCCATGGACTGCAGCCATCATCATCTCCCGGAGTTTACTCAAACTCATGTCCCTTGAGTCGGTGATGCCATCAAACCATCTTGTCCTCTGCATCCCCTTCTCCTGCCTTCACTCTTTCCCATTATCAAGGTCTTTTCCAATGAGCCAGTTCTTCACATCAGGTGGCCAAAGTATTGCAGATTCAGCTTCAGTCCTTCCAATGAATATTGAGGACTGATTTCCTTTAGGATGGACTGGTTGGGTCTCCTTGCTCTCCAAGGGTCTCTCAAGAGTCTTCTCCAACACCACAGTTCAACACCAAAGTATCAATTCTTCGGTGCTCTACTTTCTTTATAGTCCAACTCTCACATCCATATATGACTACTGGAAAAACCATAGCTTTGACTAGATGGACCTTTGTCGCCAAAGTAATGTCTCTGTTTTTTAATATGCTGTCTAGGTTGGTCATAACTTTTCTTCCAAGGAGTAAGCGTCTTTTAATTTCATGGCTGCAGTCACCATCGGCAGTGATTTTGGAGCCCCTCAAAATAAAGTGTTTCACTGTTTTTGTGGTTTCTTATCTATCTATCTCCCATGAAGTGATGGGACCAGATGCCATGATGTTAGTTTTCTGAATGTTGAGCTTTAAGCCAACATTTTCCACTCTCCTCTTTCACTTTCATCAGGAGGCTCTTTAGTTCTTCTTCACTTTCTGCCATAAGGGTGGTGTCATCTGCATATCTGAGGTTACTGATATTTCTCCCAGCAATCTTGATTCCAGCTTGTGCTTCATCCAGTGCAGCATTTCTCATGACGTATTCTGCATATAAGTTAAAAAAGCAGGATAGACAATATACAGCCTTGATGTACTCCTTTCCCTATTTGGAACCAGTCTGTTGTTCCTTGTCCAGTTCTCACTGTTGCTTCTTGGCCTACATACAGATTTCTCAGGAGGCAAGTTAGCTGGTATGGTATTCCCATCTCTTTCAGAATTTTCCACAGTTTATTGTGATCCACACAGTCAAAGGCTTTGGCATAGTCAATAAAGCAGAAGAGGTTTTTCTGGAACTCTTTTGCTTTTTCGAAGATCCAATGGATGTTGGCAATTTGATCTCTGGTTCTTCTGCCTTTTCTAAAACCAGCTTGAACATCTGTAAGTTCACAGTTGACGTACTATTGAAGCCTGGCTTGGAGAATTTTGATCATTACCTTGCTAGCGTGTGAGATGCTTGCAATTATGCTGTAGTCTGAGCATTCTTTGTCATTATCTTTCTTTGGGATTGGAATGAAAAAGCAAATCAAAATATAGGATTCAGAGTTAATTGTTAACTTCAGATAGGCAACCAATAATTTTGTAGTGTAAGTATAACCCAAATATTGCATGGGACACATTTACACTACAAATTTATTCTTTAATTATCTGAAATTCAAATGTAACTGGTGTCCTGTTTTTTATCCAGCAACCTTAAATGTGTGTCTAGTGACACTGGACAATGAGGTAAGAATGGACTGCCCTGAATTTCTTCAAAATTACTCGACTCCCATTGGATTATTTTAAGGAGGAAAAATGGTCATGGTCATATTTTGGCAAGAAAAAGCAACCTGACTTCTAAAAGCAAGCCAGCAGATGCCAAGGCCAGGACTACCAAAGCAGTGAAATTCCATCTGACAATCATTTACTGGAAGCCTTCTGTGTGCAGAAGAGATACTCGGCCATATGCGCCAGTAGAGCCATACAATTGCCGAGATGCGTTTCTTTTGGATTTGGTTGGTGCCTGTTTGGGGGAATGTAGAGTCAGCCTCAGAGGGAGCCATTGGATGGATAAGGTTGTTTGTTCAGTTGTGTTTTTTTGTTTTCCTTTGTCAAGATCTAACAAACTCTCATCTTCTGACCTTTTCTTCCTAGGGCGTGACATGTGTTCTGAATACGACTTTTAGACCCCTTATACAGTTAAATCAAGGTGAGAAAACTGATGCATGTACACTCTGGGAAAACCCCCCACACTTGCCACAAACAGCACCAATGGATCCCTCAGACAGAAACTCCAAACGAGTGAAACACTATTCAATTCAAAAAGACATCTGTTGAGTGACTACTCTGATTCCAGGCTATGGGGTAAGTTTCCAGGTGTAGCAGTCCATTGATTCTACTTCCTTAATTGACAAGGAACATGCAGATTTCTCCATCACACCCCAGACCGCGCTGGCCTGTACTCAGGCCCACTGGGCCAAGCTCTAGCCCCGCAGCAGTCTGGAAAGCTGCCAATTACACAACGGCCCTTTCTCCTCCGCTTCCTAAATCTCCATTCCTAAATGGGCTTCTCTTCACTTTTGCTTCATGACTACTCTCTAAAATCTTGACAGTCTGACACGTTTCCTAGATTTTGAACTTCGAACATGGCTCACCACTTCATGGTGGGTTAGAGAAGGATCCAGCTGCTGAGGTGTTAGCTGCTGGTGGTTCACAGCTGAGCCCCCTCTGAAGGGTCAGGGAGGGAGAGGGGGCTGCCTCGGCCAAGGTTCTACCCCTCTCTGGGGCGGCCAGCATGCAATGGCTGGTCACTGGGGATGCAAGACCACACCATGTTTTACTGGGAACAACTCTGTACTGTTGTCCAGCCCCCGTGGGCTCAGCAGAGGCCCTGGTGCTATAGCATGCAAACTCACCTCCTCCCTCTGCCCAAACCTGCTTCCCTTACTGCTGTTCATGTGTTGTTCCTGAGAGGACATTCCACCTCCCAAACAACAACAAGAACAACAAAAATAACTGGGACTTCCCTGGTGGTCCAGTGGCTAGGACTTTACCTTCCAACGCAGGGTGTACAGATTCAATCCCTGGTCAGGGAACTGAGATCCCACATGTCTCATGGCCAAAAAACCCCAAGATAAAACAGAAGCAATATTATAAGATATTCAATGAGACTTTAAAAATAGTCCACATCAAAAAAAAAAAAAAAAAACTTCAAAAATAAAGCCAACTCCAACACCCTGCATGCATGTCTCCTCCTAGGAGTCTGTTTCAGGGGAGACTTACCAAAGACATAGGTTGTTGAAATATCTCTTAAGTAAACTTCCAGTTTCTTAGGACAACTTCTTGCTTTCTTCAGCCTGGCTTTTTCTACTGCTTGGGAAAAACATGACCTGGACTGCCTTCTTCCAGACAGATGGGCACACTTCACAGAGGCTGGAGACCGAGCAGTTGAGAGCAACCATCCAGGGTTGGTTGTTTTCTGTGGGCTGAGCAGACTGGCAGGTGCCTGCAATTAATCTTCCTGTTGTTCCTCACTAAGGTGCCGAGGACCCAGTGAGAGTGTAGGTAGCCAAACACCCTTGACCTAGTCCAGCCCTGGCTAAGAAACCAGTCACTTGTTACAGGGAAGACATCCCAGGAACTGATTTCACCCTCTGCTGGGAGAAAACTGCCTCCGTTTTCCTGCAGCAGACCTCTCCCTCACCCCTCTCCTGACAGACCTTTCTCACAAGAATAAAAGCTGCTCTCTGGGTCTTGGCAGTGGACCTCACCACCTCTAATTCACATCCACTGAGTCCTGTGGAGCTGGATCAGCATCTCTATTATCACCAGCTGCCCTCATCTGTTTTATTGCTGGCACTCATCGCTCCCTTGGCTGTGTGCCTTCCTGCAGCTTAGCTGGGAAATGAGGGTGGAGCAGAGGGCAGGGCTCATAGGCGTACAGTTCCTCTGTGTACCGCACTCTCTACTGGGCCCTTCACATGCTCTCATTAAACCTCACTGTATATGTGTATGAGTGTGTGTGTGTGTGTGCATGTGTGTATAGTGTGTGGGCTCAGTCGTGTCTGACTCTTTGCAACCCCATGGACTGTAGCTTTCCAGGCTCCTCTGTCCATGGGACTCTCCAGGCAAGAATATTTTCTACTCCAGTGTGTGTGTATAACATGTACAATATATGTGCCCTTCCCCCACCCCCAACATACAGTCAACACCAAGGTTCAAAGAGTGACATAATTTAGTTCTCTGAGATGTGTAACCTCTCCTCTTTAGGAAGTTACTGGCTTAGCTAGGTTTCCGGATGATTGTGAAGCCATGCCCTAGGTTAATGCAACTCATGTCCGCATTGGTCAGACTTGGTCTAATGGTGTTCTGGAGGCAGATCTAGCCCTTCAGTATTCCCTGACTTTATTCTGAAATCCTTCGCTGTCTAAACTGTTCTAATGCTGGCCACCAGAGGAAGTGTGGGAAATTGGGAGGGTCTCTCACCAGCTGCCCAGCCTTCTTGTTGTATCACAGATTAATGAACTTATTTGATGAGTATCTACTGCACTGTTGCTGCCTGTGGTGTGCAGGGAGCATGGCTAGAGGATATTGAGGCCCAGGAAGGAAGAGCACAGACTCGGGTCAGACAGCCTAAGTGTGAATCCAGCCTCCATCACTCAGGAGCAGCATGACCTACTAAAGACCTGCTATGTGTGTGCTGTGTGTGCTCAGTTGTGTCCAACTCTTGCAACCCCATGGACCATAGCCCACCAGGCTCCTCTGTCCATAGGATTCTCCAGGCAAGAATGTTGGAGTGGGTTGCCATGCCCTTCTCCAGGAGATCTTCCTTACCCAGGGATCAAACTCGTGTCTCTTGTAATTCCTGCATCAGCAGATGGGTTCTTTACCACTGTGCCACCTGGGAAGCCCAAAGACCTACCATACTAGACACTAGATACTAATCCTCTGTACTAGATGTTGTTAACCTTCTGGGTCCTCAGGTTTCTCACTTGTAAAGTGGAGATAACATGCCCACTTCATAGGGTGGTCTCCTTGTAAAGAGAAGGACGGATCCTGATTTAGGAAACACATCATCTGGGAGAGGAGATAAGATGTGTGTGCACATGACTTGACACAAATTTAGAAGGTGATGGATGCTATGGTGGTGGGAATCACATGTGATGAAACTTAAGAGGAAGGAACGATTACTTCTTGGTGAGGAAATCAGAGAAGACATCTTGCATAAAATAGCATTGAAGTTGATGGATGATATTCACACCAACCAATGTTAAACCTGTGAGTGGCAACCTTCTAAAGGACCAGGAAGAACCACCCAAAGTTTAAAACCACACCGGAGTTCCCTGGTGGCTCAGTGGTAACGAATCCACCTGCCAAAGGAGGGGACACAGGTTTGATCCTTGGTCCAGGAAGCTTCCACATGCTGCAGGGCAACTAAACCTGTGCACCACAAGTACTGAGCCCACATGCTGCTACTAAGCCCATGCTACTAACGCCACTCCAGCCACAGCTACTGAGCCCATAGTGCTGCAACTACTGAAGCCCACACTCAGCAACAAGAGAAGCCACTGCAATGAGAAGCCCGTGCATCCCAGCAAAGGGTAGCCCCTGCTCCCACTTATCACAACTAGAGAAACCCTGCACATAGCAACAAAGACCCAGCACAGACAAAAGTAAATAAAATAAAACAACGACACCAAGTAACGGAGCCCTGGAACACTACACCGTGAGGCCAGGTGCACAATGGGGACGATGACATGCCTTTGAGATCAGGAGCAGGTAACACACACCCAGCCCCCTGATCCTGCTGCCCAGACGGCTCCATGGGTCATTCTGACCCCGGGCAAAGCATCTTCTGCTCAAGTAACTTCAATCTGGGAAACCCTCAGACTTTATGGAGCTTATACGGTCTAGTTAAGAGGGTAAGATCCACATACAAAATGATTTTTCTAACATTTATTGTTCATTCTCGTGTTTAGAAAAGCAATCCAATTTTACCCTAGAAAATACAGAAAATTAAAAAGAAGAAAAAAATCATTCCAAGTTTCCCTGCCCGAGATTAACCACAGTTAACCATCTGAAGTGTGCATTTTTACCCAAGCATCCTCCCTGCCCGCCACAGACAGCACACTGCCCCTCCCCTCACCTCACGTTTGCTCAGGGGAGGGGATTCCGGGGGATCACAAATTCCCCTGTTTCCTCTTTTCCTTCTGGAGACTTCTGCCTGGGAGTATGATTCAGCCTACAGCACAGAGAAGGGATATTTCTAGAGCCTTTTCAGACTCTCTCTGTAGCCATCCATCAACAGCAGCTCCACAAAGGCTACTTCCCAGGCAGGTGGGCCTCTCGTAGGTGAGAACAAAGGAAGTGGCTGACTTGGCTCTACTCCACAACTAAGGGGCTACTCCCACCCAGGTCAGTAAGTATCACAGTGCTTAAAAGAAAAAGGTTTCTTCAGTATAAGGCTGCTCCAAAGAGCACTGTATTGGAGAGTTAATATTCGTGGTGTGTGTACACGTGTATGTATGATTCTGGGTGTACAGGAAGAAACTCCAATTCTCCATCTCTCAATGGCATGAGAACTTAAAAGGATGTAGGTCCACAGGTCTGCTGAAGGTCCACCACCCTGTGGTGGGTGTCTAGACTACAGGTTCTAAACCAGGAGCCCCACACAGTGTCAGGTTGTACAGGGTACTTACAACTGAAATTAGGATTCAACGGGAAACCATCAGGAAGGAAGGAAAGAAGGAAGAAAACTAAAGAAAGGAAGGAAAGTGTGGCAATCAAGGGCTCTTTTTTTTAATAAAAGACATTAGCCCTTGGGGTGTCATATATTTTTTCTGGGGTGTTGTCTTTTTAATTTGGGGAGGCTTTTCATTGTTGTATAGATTTCATTGGTTTTTATTTCTGTGTGCAGAAATTTTAAATTGTTATGTAGTCAAATTTATCAAGCATTTCTTCTACAGCTTCTGAATGTCATACACTGTTTAGAAGATTTTAGTCACCTGTATGAGCTTGCAAGGCTGCCGTAACAAAGTACTGCAGACAAGGTGGCTTAAACAACAGAAATTTATCTCCTCGAAGTTCTGGAGGCTGGAGGTCCAAGAACAAGGTATTATTAGGGTTGGTTTCTTCTAAGGCCTCTCTCCTTGGCTGTAAACAGCTGCCTTCTTCCCGTGTCTTGTTTCTATGAGTGTTTATGTCCTAATCTCTTCTTATATGGACACCAGTTATATCAGATTGGGCTTCCCTGGTGGCTCAGTGGTAAAGAGTCTGCCTGCAATGCAGGAAACCAGGGTTTGATCCCTGGGTTGGGAAGATACCCTGGAGGAGGACATGGCAACCTACTCCAGTACTCTTGCCTGGAGATTCCCCGCAGACAGAGGAGCCTGACGGACTAAAGCCCACGAGGTCGCACAGAGTTGGACACTACTGAGTGACTGAGTAGCAGCAGCAGCAACATATTGGATTACAGCCCACTGCCCCAACCTTATTTTAAATTTAATTACCTTCCCTATCTCCCCAAACAGTCACATTCTGAGATCCTGGGGTTAGGACTTAAAGATATGAATACTGAAGAAATACAATTCAGCCCATGATATCACCCAAGATTATTTTCTTAAATTCTCCCAATGTTTTACTTTTACGGTTTTATTTTTAACATCTAAGTATTTGATACTTTAGCATCTAAGTATTTGAAGGAGGAAATGGCAACCCACTCCAGTATTCTTGCCTGGACAATCCCATGGACAGAGGACCCTGGCAAACTATAGTCCATAGGGTCACAAAGAGTCGGACATGACTGAAGCAATTTAAAACTAACACATTTGATACATCTGGAATTTGTTTTGGTATATGAGGAATGAGGTAGGGATCCAGTTTTGTTTTGTTTTTCTAGTTGGTATGTTAAATGTTTCAACTCCATTTTTTAATAATCTCCCCACCACCCAAATCCTGAAATTCTATCTTTAGATATAAATATCTACCTTTATCTTATACACATACAGCCCACATGTATGTTTGGATCTATTTCTGAATAGCTAGTTTATACCACTAATCTGTCTATACCTGTGTCACTGGCAGACTTTTAATAATGGTAATTTTATAATATATTTCAATTTTCTAGAGCTAATTTTACCCTATTTTTCTTTTTCAGAATTTTATCACAATTTTTGCTCCTTTACCTTTTAGCATTTACTTTGGCATCCCCTTGTCTAGCCATAAAAAAAGTTCTGAAGGCATTTTCGTTGGAATAGCGTTCAATGGCTCAGCAGTAAAGAATCCACCTACAATACGGGAGACATGGGTTTGATCCCTGGGTCGGGAAGATCCCTGGGAGAAGGAAATGGCAACCCACTCCAGTATTCTCGCCTGGGAAATCCCATGGACAGAGGAGCCTGGTGGGCTATTAAACTAAATAGCCAGACATGACTTAGCTATTAAACTAAACACCAAATATATAGATGAATGAGCAAGACTGTACGTGTTTGTATAATGGAGACTCTCCATATCCATATCATTGCTTAGCATTGCTTACCCTTCTGTACTGCTTGAATTTTAAACCTTGTACGTCTTCTTTTTTTTAATGACCAGGAAAATGTGTATTTCCACTCAAATAAAAAAAGTAAAAAATGCAGTGGAGTAAACAATGACTAGCAAAGATAAACTTATTTGGAGGAGGCATTCTGGAACTCCTTAACTTCTCAGCCCCACAATTACATCTTCTGTTCATGGCTGAGCTGAGCCTTGCTTTCTAAAGGTTGGAGCAACATAGATGCAGCAACAAGTTGTGACACAGTCTGCACATTGCGACCATGAGAAATGTTGGTTCTCCCCTCTGCTCCAGCTCATTTCTGCATATTCAAGAGAGACACGCCCCTCTCAAAGGTTGTCCAGGCTGAGGGAGGCCGACTGTGAACTTGGCCGGTTTCCGAGCATCCCCAGCCAAGGCCATCCTCATTTGGCTGCTCCCAAAGAGGCTCGGGTTCCCAGCGACAAAGGAGTTGTTTTGGGCCTTCCTCCAGCCTCACCAGCAACCAGCTGTCCTTATCCCTTGAGCTCCAGTGTCCTGCCAGCCCCTGCCAAAGCCTAGCACGGGCCTGGCACACAGAGCCTCCTGTCTCTAAGGTAGTGAGAAGGTTAACAAGGAGCCACGCTTCTCTTGAGAGGGTGGTTTCCAAGATGGTGGCTTGGTTGCCAAGTGAAGGCCCGCTGGTTCTCCTCTTTTCTCTCCTGCCCCCTCTTTCTTTCATTCATGTGCTCCAGTTCCCCTCTTGGGTGGGTGGTAGGACGAGGAGCGTGAGTTTCATGGGCTTCTCTGACCAGCTGAGCTCCTGATTGCTGCCTTGCTTCCCAGGATTTATGTCAAAGAGACAGTGAGCGGCAAAGGGAGCTTTCATGCTACCAGGGAAAGAATCTCTCTGAGAACAAAGTCAAGACAGAAGAAAACAGCCCACATACTCAGGGGGACAGTGGACACGAGCAATCCGTCTGGTGACAGTGGACCCAGCTTCGCTGAATATGAGAACTCTGAGACCTACAGCCAAGAAACTGCTCCTCTGCTTTTGTCTTTTCTCACAAGGAAGTTGAAGTTGGTTTTTTTGTAACGTGCCAATGAAAGAGTCCTGACTAATGCCTGGGGTGAGGCTCTGAGATGTGCATGAACGGAGAGCTGAGATGAGTTGATGGTATAAGGAAGATACTGCCAAACATGAGAGCATCACTTTGGTTTTTGTTGTTTGTTTTGTTGTTGGGTTTTTGTTTTTACCATTCCATTTCCTTTTATTACAATCCTGTCCTTGTGCTTCAAAATGAATGGCTATTTAACACACAACCTGAAGTACTCCTAGAATGGATCTGACCTTCCCATTTCTTTCTCAATATATTGAATCAAAAGGAAAAAAAAAATCACCAGGTTTGGTACATCCCAGAAAAAGCACCTTGACTAAACAACAGGAAACAAAAATGTGCTAGGAATTTGACCAAACAGACAAAGCAGCAGGTGAGATTCCTGACAGGAAAGGATGACTCCCGGTGGAACATAAATAGATCCCCTCAAAGTACACGTATTTCACATGAGTGGACGCTTCATTCTGAGTGAGAACTGATCAACATTCTCTGGGGTCTGGACAAGCACGTGAACTGAAGAAGCCACTCCTCCTAACTCCACTCCCTCTTAACCACCACCCAGATACCATCACCACACTCTGACTGTTTCCACAACATTCACACACCAACCGTTGCCTGCATTCCTCCAGCATGGAGAGCAAGGAAGCAAGAAAAGCCGTGTGTATGTCCACCAACTCGCTGATAGTAACACCGGTGTTGCTCCTGAAGCTGAGCAAGCTCCAGGAGATGGTGAAGGACGGGCGAGCCTGGGGTGCTACGGTCCAGGGGGTCGCAGAGAGTCGGACACAACTGAGCGAGTGCACAACAACAACCAAGGTAAAGGGCACACTGTCCTAATAAGATGATCACACACAAATACTGAGGTGTAAGGCATTAGGATAAAAACTGGTGGGTCCAGGAGAGTGGAAAACCCTGATCCTTCTTTCAAAGTGTTTATAAGGTTCATGGAGAAATAAAGCCTAAATAGTGTGTGCTCATTCGCTTCAGTTGCGTCAGACTCTTTGTGGCCCGTAGCCCACTGGCTCCTCTGTCCATGGGATTTCCCAGGCAAGAATACTGCAGTGGGTTGCTATTTCATTCTTCAGGAGATCTTCCCGACCCGTGATTGAACCCGCATCTCCTGCATTTCCTGCATTGAAGACAGATTCTTTACTGCTAAGCCACTGGGAAAGCCCAAAATAATGCATATAGAAAGTTATTATTAAAAAAAAAAATACAAGTGTTTGGGAAACTGCTTGGCAGTTCCTGAAAAAGTTAAACATGGGAGTTACCATTCTATCCCTAGGTATTTACCCAAGAGAAAAGAAAACATCAATGTTATTCGAGATAACCAAAAGGTAGAAACAAACCAAATGTCCCTCAACTGAGGAATGGATAAACAAATGGAATACTGTTCAGCCATAACAAGGAATAAAGTATTATGGAACAATAGTAAATATGTATCTGGCCTCTGTCCCTGGTTCCTGGCACAGGGCTCCTAAAGTCCTTGGAATTTCCTAAGTAATAGGACAGTCTTCTGTTATTGATAACCATCCCCTTTCAACTACACCTGAGTCTATGCTAATGAGCTGACTCTTGGTGGCTCTTAGATGGCTTCAAGATGGAAGCTGGCAGCAGGAAAGACCAACCTATGGTGAGAGGTTGGAGCTGTCGGGTCCATGCCCAACATCAGGGAGGGAAGAGGGTCAGGAGATTGAGTTCAGTGATCGATGACTAATGATTGAATCAATCGCATCATCAACTCCCCCAAACCCCTAAATAACGGGGTTCAGAGAGCTTCTGGGTTGATGGACACATCAAAGTGCTGGCAGGGGGTATGCCCTGAGAGGCCTCACCACACTTCACCACCTGTACCTCTTCCATGTCTGTGCTGAGCTGTGGTCTCTACAACAAACCAGTAAGTCAAGCACTCTCCTGATTTGTGAGCTGGAGTCATCCCAGTGAAGTATCAAACTTAAGTGAGGGAGGGGATCACAGGAACCTCTGAATGTATAGCTGCCTGGGCAGAATTGTGGGTAGCCTGGGCACCCCATATGCAGCTGGTTTCTCATGTGGGGGCAGTCTTGTGGGACTGAGTACTTCATCTGCAGGGTCTGAGCTAACTCCAGGAGTTAGTGCAATAACTGAATAAAATTGTTGGGCAACCAGCTGGTGGCAAAGAATTGGCTAGTGTCAGGAAGAAAGAACTCAGAAGTACTGACCCAGGCTACGATGTGGATGAATCCTGAAACCATTATGCTAAGTGAAAGAATCCAGGCACAAAAGGTCACGTATGATTCCATCAATATTAGGCATCCAGAATGGGCCAATTTATGAGACAGAGAGTGGACAAGTGGTTGGTGGGGATCTGAGAGTGATGGGTTATGGACATGGGTTTCAGTTCAGAGAGATGAGAAGACTTGGGAGTTATATGGTGGAGACGATTGTACAACTTTGTGAGTATAATGAAAACCACTAAATTGTACATTTTAAAAACAAATAAGGAATAGGACTGCCCTGGAAGTCCAGTGGTTAGGACTCCAAGCTTCCACTGCAGGGGCATGGTTTCGATCCCTGGTCAGGGAACTAGGATCCTGCATGCCACATGGCACAGTCACCAAGTAAGAAATAAATAAATAAGGAAATAAACCTTTGGTTAGAAAAGCAAAAGGCTGGCATGACCCAGTTACACAGGAGAAGTTATCACATTGGCGGCCTCTGCACAGAACAATGACCTGGGCAGAGGCGCTGTAAGGACAGACCAGGGAAATTACAGCTTCCGGTCAACTGACAGTGACTTCAGAACAGCTGATTCCATAAGAGCAGCTATTTTCAGGCTATTACCTTTGCTGAGCCTGATACAGAAACCAAGTATTTCTATCTTGATCACAGAGCCATACCCTTCCTTGCTGACTCTTAACATTTACTTTCCTTTTGTCTTCTATAACTGCTTACAAGAAATCACTTGTTTCTGACTGAAAAAAAAAAAAAAAAAGAAGAAGAGCTATCAGAAGACTAGAGTTACTGTGTTAGCCTGTGTTTTTCCTGGAAAGCAAGGATTGAGACCAAAGTTTGAGTAGAAGCGTTGGTGGTAGGGGTGGGGGTAGGTGGGCAGGAACTGGGGAGGGTGAGACAGGGAAGGAGGGAAACCAATACAAAGGTGTGTTTTGGGGAAAACTGTTGTAGGGAACTGAGGCTGCGTGTCCTCGCCACTTTCCGAGGAGCCGCGCTGAAGGGCCTCGGAATCATCCACCCACTTCGCTCAGGAAGGACTGGTTCCTGATCCCATGGGTCAAGGTTTTTCCCACGGGCCACCAACTCACCTGTACTCCCAGGCAGTGTGTGCCTGAGCACCAAGCGGACCCTGTAGGTATGCCCCACCTCGGTCCCCGAGAACTGTGCCCGAGGGGAGCCAGTGACTTCTCTACAAGACTCACGCCATTCGCCCCCCTGGTCCTCAGGACTTCAAATTTGGACGGCATTGTTGCACCAGCTCTCCAGGGCCTCCGTCTTGCAGACGGCAGATGGTGAGTCTTCTCGGCCTGTCCTTGCATTAGAGGACATCGGATGCATGTAAAGTCGTGCCTACATGCCTGACATTGAGTGAGTCATAATGAGCTGTCCAAGATCATGGGAGCCTCTTCCTTGGTCTCCTAGATCACTCCTCTGGGGACAGCTGGGAACCACATTGTGAGGACACTTGAGCATCCTTACAGAGAAAACCAAAGAGGAACTAAGGTTTCCTGCCACCATCAGTCTGCCAGCTACAGAGAAGGTGTAGTCTAGAAAGTGAGCCCTCATCAAACACTGTGAAAAACAAACTTCTGTAATATGTGAGAAAATAATTGGGGCCCTGGAATAAAAAGTGGTCAATTGATAATTTTTTTAAAAATTAAAACACCTTAACTTTACACAGTGCTAATGTCAAATACATTTCAATTTAAAAATCCACACCAGGGACTTCACCAGTGGTTCAGTAGCTAAGACTCTACACTCCCAATGCAGGGGGCCCGGGTTCAACCCCTGGTCAGGGAACTAGATCCCATATGCTGCAACTTAAAAAAAAAGGTTTCTCACAAACTGCTGCAAAGACCCAGTGCAGCCGAATAAGTAAGTAACTAGATAAAAGCATTAAAATCATAATAATGGTGATGAATTAAAAAAAAAATAAGAATTCCCGCAAGAAAATATAGGCCATGAAAGCTGAGTCTGATACAGGACGGAATTGTTTCAGGCTGAAGAAGTAGGACATCATGGAAGAGGTGAGACTTAGATCTGTAATATTAACACAGATCCACAGAAGAGTTATCCGGTTTCAATATTGTATTTCCCTAAATGTAATATATTTTGCTCATCAACTGCTTACAGTTTAAGTACTCCCCACTTTCCTTACCTTAGCAGGGAACTTAAAAATATGTAAACATAAAAGAAAATAAGAAATGGGAAGGATAGTCTTTTCAACAAATAGTGCTGGGAAGTCTAGATATTCACAGGTCTGAAACTGGCTCCTTTCCTTACTCCATACACAAAAACTAACTCAAAATAGATGAAAGACCTAAACATAAGTGCTGAAACTGTAAACCTCTTAGAAGAAAACGTAGAGGAAGTTATCACATCATTGGATTTCACAGTGACTTGGCACCTGACAACAAAAGCACAGGCAATAAAAGAAGTTAATCAATTGGACTTCATCAAAATTAAGAACATTTGTGCATGCTCGCTTCTGCAGCACATATACTAAAATTGGAATGATACAGAGAAGATTAGCATGGCCCCTGTGCAAGGATGACAGGCAAATTCGTGAAGCGTTCCATATTTTTTGTAGAAAAAACAGTTCAGTGTTTCAAAGGAGAGATGTCAATATAACTGTGACTTGAAATAGTGGCAGATGAATATGTAGTTTATCACTGATTCAGAATAAAAGTTATTTTTCAGAAACAAACATAAAAAAGAACATTTGTGCATCCAAGAATACTATCAAGAGAATGAAAAGACAGCCTACAGAATGGGGGGAAGGACTTCCCTGGGGGTCCAGTAGCTAAGACTCTGAGCTCCCAGTGCAGGGGTCCCAGCTTTGAACCCTGGTCAGGGAACTATATTCCACATGCTGCAACTAAGAGTCTCATGCCCCTTAATAAAGATTCCACTTACCCCAACTAAGACCCAGTGCAGCCAAACAAATAAACATTAAAAAAAATAGAATGGGGGGGGATATTTTCACATTATATATCAGATAAGGAATCAGTATCCAGAAGATATAAAGAATGCCTACAATTCAACAACCAAAAAAAAATAAATAACACTCAATATAAAAATGGGCAGAAGGCTTGAATAGATATTTCTTCAAAGTATATCTCAGATGACTAATAAGCACATAAAAAGATGATCAAATCACCAATCATTAGGGAAAAGCAAGCAATCAGATATCACTTCACAGCCACTGGAGTGGCTATTATACGTAACATATTCTTTTAAAAAAGAAAGTAACAAATGTTGGTAAGGACATGGAGAAATTCAAACACTTGAGCATTGCTGATGGTAAAATAGTGCAGCCATCATGGAAAACAGTTTGACAGTTCCTCAAAAGCTAAACATAGTACGACCATATGATCCAGTAATTCCACTTCTGGGTATACACTCAAAGGAATTGAAAGCAGGAACTCAGACAGATATTTTGCACCCATGTTCATGGCAGCATCATTCACTGTAGTCAAAAGTAGCTCCACAGACAGATGGATAAACAAAATGTGGTCCATCCATACACAGGAGTATTATTCAGTCCTAAATAGGAAGGAGATCCTGGTGCTGGCAACAACAGGGATGAACCTTAAAGAAGTTACACTATGTAAACTAAGCCAGACACAGAAGAACTGTGTGCTGATACGAGTTACCTGAAGTAGACACATTCTTAGAGACGGAAAGTAGACCAGGGGTTATACCAAGGTCTGGGGAGGGAGGGAGGTGGTCACTGCTTACTGGGTACAGAGTGTCCATGCTGGGTCACAAAAAAGTTTTGGAAATAGATATTGGTGATGGTTGTAGAACATGGTGAATGTAATTAATGTCCCTGAATTACGTACTTAAAAATGGTTAAAACAGGGACTTCCCTGGTGGTCCAGTGGCTAAGACTCTGTGCTCCCAGTACAGGGTCCCCAAGTTCAATTCTTGGTCTGAGAATTAGATTCTACATGCTGCAGGTAAGATTCTGCATCCTTCAATTAAGACACAATGCAGCCAAATAAATATTTTTTTAAAAATGACTAAAATGGCAAATTTTATGTTTTATGTATTTTGCCACAATTTAAAAAAAAAAGGAAAAAATGTCAAAAGAACGAAAGGATGAAAGAAAGAGAATGATGTTAAAAGCTCTTCAAAGAAACCCGTTCAGTAACATCCAGGGCACCCAGATAACGCCTTTAATAAATCAATTTTTACAGGCCTCTGGAATAGGAGATAAGGCAAAGTGATGAGCAGGACAGGTGTGTGATGAATACACACCTGTGTGTCAAGTGGGGGCATCTGCAGCTGCCATCCGTGCCTGATGGTGACGAGGCTTTGAGAAAAGCAGCTTCAGGCTGGGTGGTTGGCTCCAGTTACTCTGAAATCCAACTCCTTCAGGGCTGAGCTCCCCTCTTGATCTCCTTGTTTGGCTGCTCTTTCATTGTAACGAGCCAAGGCCAAGGCCAGCTTACCACCTGATTCAGGAGACACTCAGATGTACCATCAGGTGTCTCTTCAGCTTCTACCCCAGGCGGCTAGAATCCTCCAATCTGACACTTGACTATCCATCCTGCTCTGTCATCTCTGCTTTTATTTGTCTATTTTTGTATTATTTTATTTGTACCGTTTTGTTTGCTTTTACTAATTTTATTGGCATATGGTTGCTTTACAACATTATTATTTTCTGCTATGCAGCAAAGTGAATCAGCTGTATGTATACATATTTCCCTTCCTTTTGGATTTTCATCCCATTTAGGTCAGGCTTCCCTGGCTCAGATGGAAAAGAATCTGCCTGCAATGAAGGAGCCACAGGAAACCTGGTTTAATCCCTGGGTTGGGAAGATCCCCTGGAGAAGGAACTGGCAGCCCACTCCAGTATTCTTGCCTGGAGAACTCCATGGACAGATGAGCCCGGCAGGCTAAGCTACAGTCCATGGAGTCGCAAAGAGTTAGACACGACTGAGCGACTAACACTAAGTCCATTTAGGTCATCACAGAGCACTGAATAGAGCTCCCTGTGCTGTATAGCAGGTTCTCATTTAGTTCAGTTCAGTCGCTCAGTTCAATTCAGTTCAGTCGCTCAGTCGTGTCCAACTCTGTGACCCCAAGAACTGCAGCAAGCCAGGCCTCCCTGCTTGCTCAAACTCATGTCCATTGAGTCAGTGATGCCATCCAACCATCTCATCCTCTGTCATCCCCTTCTCCTCCTGCTTTCAATCTTTCCCAACATCAGGGTCTTTTCAAATGAGTCAGCTCTTTGCATCAGGTGGACAAAGTATTGGAGTTTCAGCTTCAACATCAGTCCTTCCAATGAACGCTCAGTACTGAAATCCTTTAGGATGAACTGGTTGGATCTCCTTGCTCTCCAAGGGACTCTCAAGTCTCCAAGGGACTCTCCAACACCACAGTTCAAAAGCATCAATTCTTTGGCGCTCAGCTTTCTTTATAATCCAACTCTCACATCCATACATGACCCCTGGAAAAACCATAGCCTTGACTAGACGGAACTTTGTTGGCAAAGTAATGTCTCTGCTTTTTAATGTGCTGTCGAGGTTGGCCATAACTTTCCTTCCAAGGAGTAAGCGTCTTCTGATTTTATGGCTGCAATCACCATCTGCAGTGATTTTGGAGCCCAGAAAAATAAAGTCTGACACTGTTGCCACTGTTTCCCCATCTATTTGCCATGAAGTGATGGGACCAGATGCCATGATCTCAGTTTTCTAAACGTTGAGCTTTAAGCGAACTTTTTCCCTCTCCTCTTTCACTTTCTCAAGAGGCTCTTTAGTTCTTCACTTTCTGCCATAAGGGTGGTGTCATCTGCATATCTGAGGTTATTGATATTTCTCCCGGGAACCTTGACTCCAGCCTGTGCTTCTTCCAGCCCAACATTTCTCATGACGTATTCTGCATATAAGTTAAATAAGCAGGGTAACAATATACAGCCTTGACATACTCCTTTTCCTATTTGGAACCAGTTTGTTGTTTCATGTCCAGTTCTAACTGTTGCTTCCTGACCTGCATACAGGCTTCTCAAGAAGAAGGTCAGATGGTCTAGTATTCCCATCTCTTTCAGAATTTTCCACAGTTTATTGTTATCCACACAGTCAAAGGCTTTGGCATAGTCAATAAAGCAGAAATAGACATTTCTCTGGAGCTCTATTGCTTTTTCGATGATCCAGTGGATGTTGGCAATTTGATCTCTGGTTCCTCTGCCTTTTCTAAAACCAGCTTGAACATCTGGAAGTTCACGGTTCATGTTTTGCTGAAGCCTGGCTTGGAGAATTTTGAGTCGCTCACTCAGGTCCAACTCTGCGACCCCATGGACTGCAGCATGCCAGGCTTCCCTGTCCATCACCAACTCCTGTTAACAATAAGGTTCTCGTTAGTTATCTATTTTATACATAGAAGTGTATCTATGTCAATCCCAACCTCTCCATTCATCCCCTCCCCCCCCCATCATCTCTGCCTTTAAAACCTCAGTCTTTGAGCCCTTCTAGGTGCTGAATGAGCTTCACAACCGTTGTTCTGGTTCTTCCTGTTTAGCACCTGCTATTGTGACTGCCCTCCAAGAGGCATGGAAAATGCCTCTTCCTGGCCATTTCCTTCGACCACGGTGCATCCCTTGCTCCAGTGGGAATGCAGCCAGGAACCCAGGCGCTCTCCTCACTCTATTCCTGCCTTCAGATTGTCTTCGCTGGATACAAGAAGCGCCTGTCCCTGCAGCCACCACACGGCCAACCCTGTGGCGGGCCCTCCTGCACTTGGCACTGTTTCCCCTGAGAACTTCCTGCTTGTTCTTTTCCATGATCCTTCAGGGCTTTGTCTTTCTCCGGCCGTATCCTGTGGGGGGATTCACCTCTCTCCTTCAAAGGCTTACGCTGGGCAGGATCTCAGATCGTGACCGTTTTCAGAGAACTGTGTACACAGGAAAAAGTCTGAGACATGCTCTCTTAAACGCTCCCTTGCTGAAATTTAATTTTGACATCTTGCCACATGAAAGTTTTTTTTTTAATTGCGGTAAAATAGACCAAACATAAAATCTGCCATCTTGAGCATTTTTAAGTGTGCAGTTGGGTAGTATCAAGTATATTCACACTATTGTGTAACCAACCCCAGAACCCTCTGTGTCTTGTAAAACTGAAGCTCTGCCCCCATTAAACAGCAACTCCCCTGCCCCCACCCAGCCCCTGGCACCGCCATTCTTCTTTCAGTCTCTGTGAATCTGACTGGTCTGTACCTCATTTGAGGGCAATCATACAGCAGTTGTCTTTCTGTGCCTGGCCTATTTCACCTGACGTAATACTTTCATGGTCCATCCATGTTGTAGCATGTGTCAGAATCTCCTTCCTTTTGAATGATGAAAGATGCTTCAGCATGCACATACACCACATTTTGCTTACCTATTCATCTGCTGGTGGATTTGGGGTTGCTTCAGCCTTTCGGCTACAATGAATCATGCTGCTGTGAACACGAGTGTATTAAATATTTTTCACTTCCTTCGGGTACATACCCAGAAGCAGGATTGCTGGATCATATGGCAATTCTATTTTTAATTTTTTTTGAGGAACTGCCATACTGTTACATAGAAGTTTCAGAGGATAACAAAATCACCCAGAAATGATCAATGGAGGAGACTGGATTAAAGTGATACAAGGTGATAAGTCTGGCATCTTTAAAACTCATCATCAATATTTTCTTTGGTCTTGGCTTTTCCTTAGATCTGTCCCTTTCCTTTCATTTTAGCTTATAGAGTGAAATGGTACTCTTCTCCAAGTGCCTGAGGCCCATGGTAACAGTCTCATCAGTTTATTGGAGAATGCCTTTGGGGTTCATATTGGAGGAGGAAGCAGGACTGAGCAGAAGGAGGAGTTGAGCTGCCAGGCAGGCATCAATGGCAATCTTGCCCAGCCCGGCAGGGCGCTCAGGAACCGAAATGCCTTGTCACATAATTCTGTGTTGGGCCGAAACAGCAGTCTGCACACCCTCCTTGGTCACTGGATGTGGGCTGTCTCGGAAAGGACATGACCTTGAACTCAGGGACCCTCTGCAGCTGAGATGGGTTCTGAAGCCAGCATCTGGGGCCACATCTCCATCCTTGAAGGGGAGTCTGTGCGGCAGATCACCATGACCACCATAGTAGTTTCTGAGAAAGCCTGCTGAACACAAGCACCAACGAGAAGGTGGCCAGGCTATCATATCACTTATATGTGGAATCTAAAACATGACACCTATGAACTTGTCTATGGAACAGACTCACCGACAAGAGTGAGTGTGTGACTACCAAGCCAGGGGAAAGGACTGATGCTAAATCTGAAGCTCTATTACTTCGGCCACCTCATACAAAGAGCCGACTCATTGGAAAAGACCGTGATGCTGGCAAAGAGTGAAGGCAAAAGGAGAAGGGGGCGGAAGAGGATGAGAAGATTAGACAGCATCCCTGACTCAATGGACACGAGTTTGAGTAAACTCCAGGAGACAGTGGAGGACAGAAGAGCCTGGCATGCTGCAGTCCATGGGGTCGCAAAGAGTCGAACACGACTGAAAAAACAACAATGAAACAGACTCACAGATACAGACAGCAAACTTGTGGTTGCTAAGCAGGAGGTGGGGGTAGGGAGTTGGGGGAAGAATGGATTGGGAATTTGGGGTTACCAGGTGCAAACTATTACATACAAAATGGAAAAACAACAAGGTCCTACTGTATAGCACAGGGAACCATATTCAACATCCTGTGATAAACCATAATGGGAAAGAATATGAAAGAGAAGAATATATATGTATAACTGAATCATTTTGCTGTACAGAAAAAATTGATATATTGTAAATCAACTATACTGCAGTACAATAATTTTTTTTTTAAATGTGGCCATGTTAGTACAAAGCAGGTCATTTGCTGGAAGAGGGTCTGTGTGGGTCGGTGAGGAGCACAGAGCACCTAGGTAGGAACCCTCAGTTTTGTCCTTCTCAGCTGGGTTACCTGGGTCAGGTTACTGACCCCCCTGTGCTCTAGTTTCCTCCTATGACAGGGGTCATGCTAGAATCTGCCTCATATAAGCACTCACCGCCGCATCACACCCATAACCAGCTCCATATGTATAACTGTCACCACAGATGATTTGAGGGAAGATGGGGTTCTAGAACCTGTGGAAGCAGCAGGAAACTAGGAGGGTGAGGATTCAGAAAGTGAGGCGAAAATGAACAATGAAAGATGAGCAAGGCAGCACAGAGGTAAGAAATGAGACACTCAGAGAAAGTAACACAAGTGGCTGGGAAGAGAGTGTCCCGTTGAACAAATCAAAGAGCAACAAACAAGACAATTTGGAAACATGACCTGGGAGCTGGTTCTCTGAATATTTCTGGGATCTTACTTGTAGCAAAATAGCTTCTTACTCCGGCTCCCCCTCCTCTTTCCAGTGACCCCACTGCTTTTCTCTTTCTTCCTCCTGGCTTTGCAAATTCCAACCCCTACTGATCCATAGTGGGGGGGCCACCTTCGTAGGCACATCTATTACAAGTTGTAGTAGGACTTGGATGATGCCATGCAGCAGGTCAGGGGGAGGTGGGACAAGAAGATCGATACACCAAAGAAGAGACTAAGACATCATTCCATCAAGCAGGGGCTCCAGGCAAAGCCAAACACGTGGGGGTGAAACCCTGGAGCCTGATATGCAGCCCCTTCCATCCTGGGCATCAGGTGCCCCTAATGGTGGGAGTAAGGGAACAGCCAGGAGCTCAGTCAGCCGGGTGCTGGGATGGACCAGAGACAGACAATGTGTATAAAAGTTACAAACCCTTCAAGATAGAACACAGACAAAATAAAAGGAAGAAGTGAGAGCCCTGGAGTACACTGAATTGACAGATGACCTTTCATTGTCCTGACTTGATGGAGTCCTGCTCCATCTCATCCCCGTGAGCAGGGCCTCTTCCCTGCAGACGCCTCACCCCAGTACAGCGAGTCCACCCACACCTGCGAGAGGGGCTCCTCTGGGCTAAGTGTGATCCGAGTTCTAGACTGTGTCCCTAGCGCCTGTGTGGTTCAGCATTGCACTGAACAGCGGATTTCTCCCCTGACTTCCCCAAATGACAGCACATCTCTGAAAAGAGGCTGAGCTCCTGAGAGAACCCGGGATGGGAGGAGAGGAGCACGCAGAGATCCCCACACCCAGGGCCCCGCTTTCCACCGTGCCAACAATGGAGCGCTCCTCTCCTCCCTCCACCAGCAGGTCCATTGTCCTCCGGCTGCAAACGAGAGTGGGATAAACAGCAGCTGCGAGGCCCCTGCCCTTCCTCCTCAGAGGCCCGGGTATGGAATGTGAGAAGCCTGGCCTTAGTACAGCCAGTTCTGACCACTCTCCAAAGAGAGCTGAGGAGGTGGGGACATCAGACCACTCGTTCAACACAGAACATCCTCTGCAGGGAAAGGCTGGGCAGTTACAACAGCCGTCATCACTAATATTTTCCTATATTCTGCACACTCAGTAACTAGAGGAAGGACATAGTTTTGCATAATTTATATATGTGTATTTGCATCTGCCTGGCTCAAATGGTAAAGAATCTGCCTGCAATGCAGGAGATCTGGGTCCGACCCCTGGGTTGGGATGATCCCCTGGAGGAGGGCACAGCAACCCACTCCAGTGTTCTTGCCTGTAAAATCCCAAGGACAGAGGAGCCTGGTGAGCTCCACAGGATCTGTAGGGTTGCGAAGAGTCAGCCATGGCTGAGCGACTAACACACACACAGAGCCTTATGTAATCTCTGAGTCAATAGTTAGTCAATTTTCTAATCAACTACCCCTCAAGACATTTCTTAGACACGTGTTGTTGGGTCATTAACACTGAACCTGGGGCCCACAGCACATAACTGGTGTTTACCAGGTACACAGATTTTCTCCGAGAGGCCTGGCCCAGACTTTCTGCACTAGGCAGCACTTTACTATGATGCCCAGGGGCCATTCTCAACAGCAAAAACAGCAACGACTTCAAGTGCACATCACGGAAACGTGGCACCAAGTAGACAAGGAACAGGACCCTTGTTTCCAAAAGGGGCTGAACCGAGAAGGTGAGCCCCCACCGCCACCCCCACCACAACTGGGAACACGCATGTGCTTGAGCACCACTTGCGTACATCTGCATACATCCTCAGAAACCCTGCCAGCGCTGTGACTCTGGGGTCACAAGTACGTTTTAGCAAGGAGACAGATTCACAGGTACAGACTCCTGGAACTGCATGAAGCAGAGAATGTCCTGTGGTAAACCCGTATGGAACCTGGAATCAAGAAATCCTGGTTCTATCAGCTTTCAGAATGTGGAGAGTTCTATTCCAGGGCCACTCGGGATGCACAGAAGTGACACTGCCATGTTCCCTGACTCCACTGCCACTAGACCACCTATGGGGAGAGGCTTTTCTGTTACTGGCCACGCACTGGTTCAAAGTCGGCAATGCTCAAAGTATGGCCCTGGATGCAACAGTCAGAAATTCAGATGCAAACTATTATAAGATAAACACAATGTCCTACCGTGGGTTTCCCTGGTGGCTCAGACAGTAAAGAATCTGCCTGCAATGCAGGGTATCCAGGTTCAATCCCTGGGTCGGCAAGATTCCCTGGAGAAGGGAATGGCAACCCACCCCAGTATTCTTGCCTGGGGAATCCCATGGACCAAGGAGCCTGGCAGGCTACAGTCCATACTGAATAGCAAAGGGCACTATATTCAGTATGTTGTGATATACCACAATGGAAAAGACTATGAAAAAACAGAAATATGGCTTCCCTGGTGGTCCCATGCTAAGAATTCACCTGCCAAGGCAGGAGACACGGGTTCAATTCCTGGTCCAGGAAGATGCCACCTGCGTCAGAGCAGCTAAGCCCGTGGGCCACCACAACTAAGCCGGTGCTCCAGAGCTACTGAAGCCTGTGCACCATGGAGCCTGTGCTCCTCAACTAGAGAAAGCCTGGGAAGCAATGAAGACCCAGCACAGCCAAAAATAACAAGTAAATTTAAAATATATATATATATATATATACATATGTATAACTAAATCACTTTGCTGTACAGGAGAAATAAGCACAACACTGAAAATCAACTGTACTTCAACTAAAACATTTTTTAAATAAGAACACGTAGATTCCCATGCCCCACTCAGATCTACAGGATCAGAATCTCTGGAGATGGGCCCAGCAATATGGGTTTTAAGAAGCCCTCCAGGAGACCCTGCTGTATGCGAAAGTTTGAGAAGACTGCTCTAAGTCACGCCGCTCATCTGGCCCCCAGTGGCTCCTGGCCTGCAGTGGGCCTGATTCATTCTCCTTCCGTGTGGTTAAGAGTCATGGCTTAAAAGTCAGAACAAAGTTCACATCCCACTTCTGTGTTTTACAATGGGGAGACCTTAAAGGACTGAAATACTCTGACCCTGCAGCTTCTTCATCTGTGAAAACATGGAGATGAAAAGAAATATAGTAGATGAGAAAAAGTGCTCAGCACACACAAGGCCCTCAGTAAATATTAGCTTTCTTTTCTTTCCCTCCCTTTCAGTATTCATCCCTGAACAAAACATGAAGGGTGAAGGAAAAAAAGAAAGAAAGAAGAAAAAACAGAGAGACAGTGTTCTTTCTTTAGAATAGAATAGAGCTTGGGGCTTATCTCACAGAAAACAATTACTATGTTCATCTCTCTCCCTCCACTCTGCTTCTGCCCTACTTCCCCCACTACCCAGTGTGTGTGTGTGTGTGTGTGTGTGTGTGTGTTTGGAAAGCTGAGACTCTGGTGTCAATGTGGCTAGTCCTTTAAAGAGAACTCAGACTATTTCACTGAGCTCCTTGGCCTTCATAAACAGTGAAAGGGCAAATCCCTAGACTCCTTACATCCTTCGTTTCCCTTCTGTCTTCTGCTTCCCCAGGCAATTCCTCATTCTGCTCTCCTTCAGCCTAAGGAACTAGAAACCATTCAGCTGGCTTGCTAGGATCCTCAAAGACTTTATTTGAACAATGGATGACTGCAGACTACTGGCAAGCACTCCTGCGACCCCCAGACGGAACTGAGGGAGAATCCAGGTCTCAACTCGCCAGCCCTTCATCCTCAGTTCGAAGTCACTAAAATCAAAGGAGGGGCGTCCCAGGTGGCGCTAGTGGTAAAGAACCCGCCTGCCAGTGCAGGAGACATAGGAGATGCAGGTTCAATCTCTGGGTTGGGGAGATTCCCTGGAGAAGGAAATGATAACCCACTCCAGTGTTCTTGCCCGGAGAATCCCATGGACAGAGGAGTCTGGGTTACAGTCCATGGGGTTGCAAAGAGTCAGACACAACTGAAGCGACTTAGCATACAAATCAAAGAGGAGCCTAGCAAGGTGTTATATTCAGAGATTCTAATTCTGCATATTGGAAAAAAAAATTTTAATTATTTATTTATTTGGCTGCACTGGGTCTTAGTTGTGACAGACAGGCTCGGGCAAGCTCAGTTGCCCCATGACACGCAGGATCTTAGTTTCCTGACCAGGGATCAGACCGGCATCACCTACATTGGAAGGCATAGTTTTAACCACTAGACCACAAGGGAAGTCCCAGAAGTTGCCTGCCTTTTTTTTTTTTGGTTCCTCCTAGGACTGCAGTTCTTCTTTGACTGCTTTCCCAGACACTATCTTCCTAGAGACCAGCTGCTGCTGCTGCTGCCAGTGTCTAAGATAGTTTGTCACAGTCTTGATTCCTTGCCCCCGAGCAGTGGTCACACTCAGCAAACTAACCAGCGTTTACAGTGCGGAAGAAACAGTTACGGTCTTGGAGTCTTATTGGTAAAAACCAACAGGAATTTAGTGGTTAAAAACCAACTGCCCTGTTCTGAGCCAGGGAGATTCCTGAATGCAGGTTTTGAGATGTCTCACCAGCCTTCCTCACTTTAATTGCTTTATACGTCACCTCAGACTCTGCTTCAACTGGACAAGCCTATTACTGTTTCCTTCCTGATGCAGTTTCCTTCTCTGAAAACAGAGCTGGAGGCAGCTCAGACCCAGCAAAAAGAGACAACTGATACAGATCACGTTTGGGTCCAGGACTCCTTCTCCAGCATTAAAGCTCTCTTCCCAACCCCTAAACCATTGTCTTAGGCTTTCCCTGTAACCTTCCCTGTGTGTGCTCAGCTGCTTAGTCATGTCCGACTCTTTGTGACCCCATGGATTGTAACCTACCAGGCTCCATGAGATTTTCCCAGCAAGAATACTGGAGTGGGTTGCCATTTCCTTCTCCACCCTGAAATCCCAAACCTTGCTTTTTCCTTTCTACCAACACCTGTCCTCTTGAAAATTCAGCTTCACTGAGCAATCAGACTTTTCTGATTCCTCATTAGACTCTGATCATCCCATTTACTCCAAGATCCCCTTTCTCTTTTAAGCAAAGAATGATACACAGTAGGACCATCAAAATTTCTGACTTAGAGGATTATCCCAGTTTTCATAGATAAGGACCCCAACTAGCTATGTCATTAGCCAGAGGTGCCTAAGCTGGTTAGGGAACAAAGTCAAGTCTAAAACTCAAGTCTCTGAGTCCACAGCTCAGGATTTTGTTTTCACTACATGAAAGTGTCTATTTGTCCATCAATATTCTAATATCTTAAAAAAATTTTTCTCTGTCTACTTATTTATTTGCTGTGTCGGGGTTTAGTTGCTGCACTCGGGATCTCTGTTGCCACCTGTGAATCTTTTTCCTTAGTTTGTGTTTAGTCACGGCACATGGGATCCTTAACCAGGGATTGAACCCAGGCTCTCTGCATTGGAAGCGCTGAGTCCTACCCACCGGACCATTAGGGAAGTCTAAATCTTCTTCTTGTATCTTTACATGAGGTTGTTTCTTCAGATTTCCTTTGTCACCATTACTGGTGACATGATAAATCTCAATCAACATCACGAGTCAGCATTTCCCCAGAGTACCCTATGTGGGGCACACAGTGGCACCCAGAACCACTGCTGATGGCCCACTCCCTAAACTCTTTCTCCTTATGTTCCAAATCACTCTAGCTTTATCCTCCAAAGAGGGTCCATCCCCCTCAAGCCTCAAGGAGGCCAGAGTTGGTACAACAAAAGAAGCATTGCTACTGATGCAGGAAATCCACTCCTTTATCTGAAACATGAAATATAAAAATACAGCTGGTTGAACTGGCTGGAGGAAGCACAAGGTGGAATCAAGATTGCTGGGAGAAATATCAATAACCTCAGATATGCAAATGACACCACCCTTATGGCAGAAAGGGAAGAAGAACTAAAGAGCCTCTTGACAAAAGTGAAAGAGGAGAGGGAAAAAGTTGGCTTAAAGCTCAACATTCAGAAAACTGAGATCATGGTATTCAGTCCCATCACTTCATGGCATATAGATGGGGAAACGGTGGAAACAGTGGCTGACTTTATTTTTCTGGGCTCCAAAATCACTGTAAATGGTGAGTGCAGCCATGAAATTAAAAGATACTTACTCCTTGGAAGAAAAGTTATGACCAACCTAGACAGCATATTAAAAAGCAGAGACATTACTTTGCCAACAAAGGTCAGTCTAGTCAAGGCTATGGTTGTTCCAGTAGTCATGTATGGATGTGAGAGTTGGATTATAAAGAAAGCTGAGTGCTGAAGAATTGATGCTTTTGAACTGTGATGTTGGAGAAGACTCTTGAGAGTCCCTTGGAGAGCAAGAAGATCCAACCAGTCCATCCTAAAGGAGATCAGTCCTGGGTATTTATTGGAAGAACTGATGTTGAAGCTGAAACTCCAATACTTTGGCCACCTGATGCAAAGAGCTGACTCACTGGAAAAGACCCTGATGCTGGGAAAGAATGAGGGCAGGAGGAGAAGGGGATGACAGAAGATGAGATGGCTGGATGGCATCACTGACTCAATGGACATGGGTTTGGGTGGACTCCAGGAGTTGGTGATGGACAGGGAGGCCTGGCATGCTGCGGTTCATGGGGTTGCAAAGAGTTGGACATGACTGAGCGACTGAACTGAACTGAAAGAGCCTGACAGATGGGGCCCACCAGGGGCATCATATGTGGATACTGACCCAAGGCTCTTCTAATAGGATTCCCAGGACCCGATATCTACTAGTGTGAAGACACCAGACTTCAGAAGAGCTGTTATGACCAGGCTATGATGTACTGGGATCAAGGAACTCTGGCTGAAAGCTGGGCCAATCAGACTCTCTTATGGCAATTTAGAATTGAAGCCTCACACACTGGTACATGTCCTTTGGAGGCTAGAATTGTGCAGTGATGCAAAGTTAGGGCCCGAGTGGCCTTGCCTGATGATACTGTGAAAGAGGGGGTGAAGCAGAACCTCAGAGAAGCAGAGGTGAGACACTCAAAGAAACAGACAGCCACCTTGGGATTCCCATTCCCGGTTCCACCTCTGTGTGACTTGTATGTATGCATGCTTAGTTGTGTCCAACTCTTCGCGACCCCATGGGCTGCAGCCCACCAGGCTCCTATGTGCATGGGATTCTCTAGGCAAGAACAATGGAGTGGGTTGCCATTTCCTTCTCCAGGGGATCTTCCTGACCCAGAGACCAAACCTGCATCTCCTGTGCCTCCTGCATCGGTAGGTAGAGTCTTTACCACTGAGCCACCTGGGAAGCCTCTTTGTGGTTTGCAGGAAACCAACAAGTCCACCAAACCTATTTATTCCCCTTTCTTTCTTTTTTTGCTACTTGACCTGAACTAGTCGAGTGGGTTTCCTCTGCAGTAAAGAAGCCTGGACTGAGATCCTTCCCGTCCAGAGCTGAAAGGTGAACTGGGCAGCTGACCCTGGCTGAGAGGTCGGGGTGATCTGGCCCAAGACTGGAAGGTGGTGACTGTTTCTTTCTCTGTAGGCAGTAGTGCTGGTCAGGCTTGGATTTTCTGTGCATCAGGGCTCTCAACCAGAGATATTTTCCTCTGTCCACCCCGACCCCCATCCAGGTAAACAGAGCAGTGGTCGTCAGCCCTCAGCATTCACAGAATTTTATTTCCTCTCATGTACTTCCTTCTGAAGCATCTAGAAGACACTTCTGCTTGTTTGGGGACAGAAGCAAGCCCAAAACCTGATTAAAGTGAATCCAAGGACTTCCCTGGAGGTCTGGGGGCTGGGAGTCCATGCTTCCAGTGCGGGGGCGCCCCAGGTTCAATTCCTGTTGGGAAACTACAGCCCACATGGCGAAACTGAAGTTAGCATGCTGCAACTTAAAGAGTCTACATGTTGCAACTAAAACAAGAAAAAAAAAAGATCCTGCATCCTGCAACTAAGACCTGACAACAGCCAAATAGATAAATAAACATAACAAAAGAAAAAAGGGAATCCAGCTGGGTTTGGCCTTTTGCCTCTAACTTCTGTTGGGAGCAGAGATTCTCCACCTTCAGTCACTAGCACTGCATTTATGATCTTTGATATTTCCACATACCACTGGTGCTATAATTTCCTTACTATTTGAAATACATATATATATGTATATATATAATATATACATATATATATCTTTTATCCTAACCTATAATATTCATTAATGAAACCATGAGCTTATAATGTATATTATATTTTTTCTAATAAATACCTAAATGCAAAACTATTACCAAAAAAACCCATGTATTTTTAAACCACCTAAGATCATCTTGTGTGTACCACCTCAGGAAACACTAGTTATCATGTGGGTTTTGAATCAGCCAGGCTTGGTTCAAGTGTTAGCTCTGCCATTTCATACCCACATGACCTTGGACCAGTGGAGACTGAGTGCAATCTCTGTAAACTTCATTTTTGTCACAATAAGTTTGTCTAGGGACTTCCCTTGTGGTCCATGCTCTCCCAATGCAGGGGGGGCGGGGAATCCCCAGTCAGGGAACCCGATCCCACAGGCCGCAACTAAAGCTCTCACCTGCTACAAGCTCAGCCAAATAAAAACTACGTGAATAAATAAAACAAAATAAACCTTAAAACAACAACAACAATAAAAGCGTAAGTGTGTCCTCGTCAGGGTTTTGGTGAGGATGCAATGGGGCAGTGGTACACACAGTATATTCAGCTGTGCATGGTGGTACCAGCATACAGGGCACGCTGGGCAGATGTTGCCTGGTATGGCTGTTGGCCCTGCATCTCCCACTTCTTCCCTGCATTCGCTCCTCTTTCTTCCCTTTCTTCTCTTCTCAATCAAGGCACCGGCATGAAGTGGGTTTGTTTATTGAAGTGTAGGGAATTTATACAGATCCCTCCCAGAGGCCAGAATAGAAAGTTAAGAGTGCAGCCCCTGAGCGGTCCAGATTGGTGGCATCTAACGAAGTTATTTATTACTCTGCCTGCTGCGGTGGCCAAGATAATGACATTGCCTCCACAGAACCTTGTTCTGAAGGTTTTCAAAGCCTCGTGGACATAATTGAATGCATCCCCAGTAAGTGTGGACAAGCATGATCTTCCTCCTTTATCGGGTGTGGGACTCAAGACCCTAATGGGCCTGGTCTGGTTACCCAGCAACAGTGGCAGAGCCTCACAGAGGAGTTCAGGACCCCTTCAGAGGCCACCATACTGCCTTCCCATGTGACGTGGAAGGTCCTGTGAGCCTTCTGGAAGTGAGCAGGGAGGGGGCTCTGTGCACAAATAAAATATGAACACTGGGGACTTCCCTGGTGGTCCAGTCGTTAAGACTCCATATGCTCAATACAAGGTGGCCTGGGTTCAATCTCTGGTTAGGGAACTAGATCACAAACGCCTCAACTAAGACTTGATGTAGCCAAATTTTTAATTAAGACAGGTCTCTTTTCTGCAAGACTTCAATTGTTCGTATGCTAATATGCATTACGATTCTCCAACAGGGAGACAGAGAGAACTTACTTTTGTGCATGTGACCACAACCCTGTTGCTGTTGTTCAGTCGCTAAGTCGTGTCCGACTCTTTTTGACCCATGGACTGCAGCACGTCAGCCTCCTCTGACCTCCACTATCTCCTGGAACTTGCTCAAATTCATGTCCATTGAGTCGGTGATGCTATCTAATCATCTCATCCACTGTCACCCCCTTCTCCTTTTGCCTTCAATCTTTTCCAGCATCAGGGTCTTCTCCAATGAGTAGACTCTTCACATCAGGTGGCCAGAATATTGGAGCTTCAGCTTCAGCATCAGTCCTCCCACTGACCACAACCCTACCTATTTAGCAATTCTTATGATACATATCCTCAGAGCTCATGTTTGGAAGCAAGGCTTGAGCTGATGATACTGGCATGAATTCTACTTATCTGATTCCCTTGTATGATTAAGCTGCTCTTAGAAAGCTGAAAAATAGCCATGTCTGAAGTTATTCCACCCCCACAAACCCCTGTATCGTAAGCCAGTATACATCCCAGGAGCTGAGTCCCTCCACAGCTCACCTCGGTCACATGCTTGCTAATGTGCAATATTTCAACTCTTTATTTGGTCCTTTTAAAAATAAAAAACAACCAACTTTAGGGACTTCCCTGGCAGTCCAGTGGTTAAGACTCCGAGCTTCCACTGCAAGGGGCATGGGTTACATCTCTGGTGGGAGATCTAAGATCCCACGTGATGTGTAGCACAGCCAAATAATTAAAAAAGAAAAAGGACCAACTTAAAAAAAATTTTTTTTCATTTAAAAAAAAAAGTTATTTTTTGTTAATAAATTAGATCGGATTTTATTTAATAAATAAGACCTGGCTGCACCAGGTCTTAGTTGCACCACATGGAATCTTTGTTGAGGCACGCTAGTTCTTTAATTACAGCACACAGGATCTTTAGTTGTGGTTTGTGGGATCCAGTTCCCTGGCCAGGGATTAAACCTGGGCCCGTTGCATTGGGAGCACAGAGTTTTAGCTACTGGACAACCAAAGAAGTCTCCTAACTTTAAATTTTGTTAATATTTTTTATTTTTAAGAACTTAAAATAAGAATTTTTATTTAATAGTAACACATATTAATTATATATTATATTAATATTTATAACCATGATTTTAGTGTTTTAATAAAATTATTTCTAATTTTAAAAAATAAAATATTGATAGAAAAAGATAGGAGATATGCCATTTTACAAAGAAATGAAGCCCAATCCTAGGGAGACTGAGTCTCACAGCAAGACCACAGCATTCCTAGAAACAGAAGTGAAATATCCTGTCTCTGGGCACAAGGCTGCCTTATACAACTAAAGTGATTCCTCGACTTAAATGTGCAGGTCAGGGGTATGACAGAGCCCTCTGAATTATGTGGACTCTGTGTTGCCCATCTGATGTTTTGTGTGAAGTACTGTGTGGGGAGGGAAAAAGAGACAGTCATGGAAACATCTGCTTTAGAAATACGAATGGACCCCAAAGTACATCTCTACAGGGGAACCCCCTTGTTATACTGTTGTGAAAGGTGAGCACTGGTCCCAACAGAGAGTCTCTGGGGCTGTGTCAGGCTCTTCCTTAGCTTAGTGGCTGTGCTAAGGGTCAGTGAGCAGTCCCCCACCTCCCGAAGCTGAGGCTCCCTCCCTGTTAGGAGAAGTGGAGCACAGTCAACAGACAGTGCCTGAAGTGGAGGTGGTGTGACAGAGGATTCATGCTCCATGCACTTCTGTTTTCTCAAGAGGTGTGAGACAGCTTTAAAAAAGGACAATGCACACCATAAAGTTAGTATCAGGATTTCTGAAAGTAAGAGGAAGCGAAGCAGGAAGGCCACCATACCCACTGAGGATACATTTGTCTTTGAGCTTCCTGGCAACCACGGCAAAAAGGGAAATATGTCAAACAAAGGTGGATAGTTGGAGAGTGGGGCTTTCTGCCAGTCCAGTGATTAAGACTCTGCACTCCCAATGAAGGGGGTATGGGTTCAATCCCTGGTCAGAGAATTAGATCCCACATGCCATGCCATGGGGTGAGGGCTAAAATAAGCTTTTTTTTTTTTAAGATAAAATAAATAATAACAATAATATAAATAAATAAAAAATAAAGAAAAGTGGATGCCTACTAATTACCCACAATAGAAAAAGATTTTTCTGGAATTAAATTCTTAAATAATTTTTTTTTTAACCTAAGATCTTATTTTAGGGGCTAATATGCAATATAATGAACAATGTCCAGGACAGTAGGTTTACAATAAATGTAGAAAGTTTTCATAGGACTGTTTCCTGTAACAAGTTTGGATTGGAGTTAGGATTGTTATATCAAAGTCAAGTGGCTATGGCATCAGACTGGTCTTTGATGAAGTTGTTGTTGTTCAGTCGCCAAGTCATGTCCATATGCTTCTCAAATCTTCCAACCAGAGGACTTCCCTGGTGGTCCAGTGGCTAAGTCTCTGTGCTACCAACGCAGGGGACCCAGGTTTGATCCCTGGCCAGGGAACTAGATCCCATGTGCCACAGCTAAGACCCAATGCAGCCAAAAAGAAGAGGAAAAAAAAGCTTCACCCAGAAGTAGCACCTCTATTCACATTTTTCTAGCTAAGGTAAGTCGTAGGATGATGCCTACCTGCTGAGAACGTGAGCAAGTACAGCCCCCCCTGTGCCGTGGAGGAAAGCCAGAATATTTGTGGACAGACCCGCAATGAATATCCCCAGATCAAGCTTCCTCTCCATTCAGAGGCAGTCACTGCCATGAACTAGGGGAATATCTAGACCCTATTTATTTATTTTTCTACAGATAAGCATTTATAAATAGTATTGCACCAGTTTATGTATTTTACAAAACATTGGTTGAAGATATCACACTTTTACGTAGCCCTACAATTTTTAAGATCAACATTTTGCTTTCAGGATTTATTGCTGCTGAGTCATATAGATCTGGCTTATTTATTTAATCTGCTGCATTGAATTCCATATTATCATAGACTGTGATTTATTTATTCACTCCCTTACACACGAACACACTGTTTCTAACCTTCTATAATTACTGGTAGTGTGTATTACAAACATGCTTGGGAGCATCCCCTGGCAGTCTTTCTCAGTTGGGTTTAACAAGACAAATGTCAAAATGCAATCGCTATGTGTAATGAGTTAACTTCTCTCTTAAGCATCCTGAATATTCATTGCAGGAACTGATGCTCAGGCTGAAGCTCCAATACTTTGGCTACCTGACGCAAAGAGCCGACTCACTGGAAAAGACCCTGATGCTGGGAAAGACTGAAGGCAGAAGGGATTGACAGAGGATGAGATGGTTGGATGGCATCACCGATTCAATGGACATGAGTTTCAGCAAGCTCCAGGAGTTGGTGAAGGACAGGGAAACCTGGTGTGCTGCAGTCTATGGTTTCAAAAAGAGTCCACATGACTCTCACAACTGAACAACAACAGCAAGTATCTAGAATGATATCAGATAAGCATAATCCTTGGGAGAGTTGAGAAAAGTCACTTAAATAACTGTGCTCACCAGGGCTCACAGGAAGAACCCAGTCTGGATTCCAACAGATGGTAATAAAGGGAGGAGCAGCCAGGAAACAGCTGAGGCAAAATTTAAGCAACCAGAGAAGCTCATCAGGATTAGGAGACTGAATAAAAACACAAATGAACAAACAAGGAGACCAACCACCTGAGATTAAGGGACTGCAAGCCTTGCTCACACCCTGATCTTGTCAGACTCCACATCTGAAATGTTATAACACCTTTCATCAAATCCTCTGGGGTTGAGACACATAGCATGATAATCTCTATGTTCCATCCATGCTGCTGCAAATGGCATTATTTCATCCTTTTAATGGCTGAGTAATAGTCCGCTGCATATAAGTACCACATCTTCTTTATCCATTCACCTGTAGGTGAACATTTAGGTTGTTTCCATATCTTGGCTACTGTAACCAGTGCTACTACGAACACTGGGGTCCAAATTATAGCTGTTGTCTGGATATATGCCCAGGAGTGGGACTGCGGGATCCTACGCCAACATTTGCTATTGTCAGACATTCTACTGTTGGCCAATCTCATGAGAGGGAAACAGCATCTCATTGTTTTTAGTGAGCATTTTTTAATAATTAGCAACTGCATTTCTTTTTTTGTGCATCACTGTTCTTTGCCTATTTCTCTTTTGGGCGGTTTATGTTTTTCCTGTGGATTTAAAATATTTGTTATACATTTTGAATCTAATGATTCATCTGCTACTAAGTGGCATCTTGAGGCAATTCTAGTACATTCTCTGCCTACACATAACTCACCACCACTAAAGTCATTTATTTCATTTTTAAGTCATTTTCATGTCTAACATTTTATGTATCCATGTCATGACTTGATACAGATACATATACACACCCAAAGCTAAGTTATTTTAAACCAAGTTGCAAACAGTTCTACTAAATACACAGATGCATTTTATATATATTCCTTCTATCCCTAAACAACCTCTTCCCTCAACAGAGGGAACCAAATCCCTTTGGGTTTGCCTAAATTACAAAGAATTTTGGAATGGCCAGATCTGGGCATGGCTGTGTTTTTTACAGTTACTGTTACCTGAAGATCAGCCGGTCCAAATGCCCTCTTTACAGAGGCTTTCTCTGCCCTACTGGACAACAGAACTGCTTAAAATGAGCTGACCAGTCCTTTAAATGAAACTGGATTTGTGGTTACTCTCTAACAGACCAGCAGAGCAGTCAATGGTGTGCTATGCTCTTGCATTGGCAATAGTATCTTGCAAAGGGAACATTAGCTTAAAAGACATTCTAAGAGCAAATAATAGTGTGGCAAAACTATAGAGAGTGAAAAAGCTGGCTTGAAACTCAACGTTGAAAAAAGATCATGGTCCCATAACTTCATGGCAAATAGATGGGAAATGATGGAAACAGTGACATGTTTTATTTTATTGGGCTCCGAAGTACTGCAGACGGTGACTGACCTAGACAGTGTATTAAAAAGCAGAGACATCTCTTTGCCAACGAAGATCCATATAGTCAAAGCTATGAGTTTTCCAGTAGTCAGGTATGGATGTGAAAGTTGGACCATAAAGAAGGCTGAGTGCCAAAGAATTTATGCTTTTTAATCGTGGTACTGGAAAAGACTCTTGAGAGCCCTTTGGACTGCAAGGAGATTAAACCAGTCAATCCTAAAGGATATCAGCCATGAATATATATTAAAAGTACTGATGCTGAAGCTGAAGCTCCAATACTTTGTTCACCTGATGTGAACAGTCAACTCATTGGAAAAGACCTTGATGCTGGGTAAGATTGAAAGCAAAAGGAGAAGGGGGTGGCAAAAGATGAGATAGTTAGATAGCATCACTGACTTAATGGACACGGATTTGAGCAAACTCCAGGAGATAGTGGAGGACAGAGGAAGCCGGCATGCCACAGTCCAATGGGCTGCAAAGAGTCAGACACGACTTAGTGACTGAATAACAACAACAAAATTAGAGGAATAAGGAGAATTTCAAATTTTTCTCAAAACATCATCATTGTTAAAGTTGACTCTGTGCAGTTGTATGTTAGGATCATGACATTTTTATGGCTTTTTTTTTATGGCTCCTTTTCTCTAGTCTCCAAACATTCTATAACAGACTTGTGTGTGTCAGTCACTCAGTCCTGTCTGACTCTTTGCGATCCCATGGACTGTAGCTCACCCAGGCTCCTCTGTCCATGGCATTCTCCAGACAAGAATATTGGAGTGGGTTGCCATTCCATTCTCCAGGGGACCTTCCCAACCCAGAGATCAAACCCAGATCTCCTGCATCGCAAGCAGATTCTTTACTGTCTGAGCCTAGAGTGTGGTACAGTAGACCTATATTATATTAATAATTAAAAAATCATAATGAAAAACAAAACCAAAATATGACCAACTGTGATTACAAGGATTCTTGGTTTCCCAAGTAGGTGTTCACCTCAAGAGGAGAGAGAAATCAAAGGCAGAAAAGTCTAAGGGCCTTTCCCATTTTTAAGTTTTTGAAAGTCAATCTGAAAGTGCTAGAAACCTGCAGGCTCACCCAGGATGGGGGCGGAAGTGGGGACATGCTCTAACTGAAAGCGCAGAGAAAAAGTGCTGTGATGGAGGAGGGGGATCAGAATGGAGCAAGGGGGCCAGGTTCAGGGGAGGTCCTGGAGGAGTCTTTACACCTGCCTGAGCAGGGCAGCAGGTACAGGGATAGAGGGCCAGGAGATTTGATGCGTGAAGCCTTGACTATAAGCCTCGGCTCTGATGGACTGTGGGTGGGTTGTTCAACCTCATTGTGAAATGCAGGTGATGTTCTGGGTTGTCGTGAGCCCCAAACGCAACAATGTCCTTGAAAGCACTTGGTAGACATTGAAGCTCCCTTTAGTAACTCATGTGAGTTATTATTAGTGGGAAAAGGGCGCCAGTGCTAACAAACAGCAGAGAGAAAAAAGCTGCAAGCCAAGGCCAGGACACAAGGGGGGCACGTGGCAGAGAATGGCGCACACAGTATGGGAACCAACCCATGCCTGTCCCACCTTCTTCACTGTGACTGACCCAGGGCCATCCTCCTGGGGGATACCCTTAAGACACGGCATTTTGAGGTAAGAATACTTTGTTCTTGTGTTGTGTCTAGAGTCTAATGATGCTATTCCTCAATAAATCTCTTTTTAAGATTTTTTTATGTGGACCATGACAACCTTTCTTGAATTTGTTACAATACTGCTTCCGTTTTATGTCTGGTTCTTTGCCCTGAACATGTGGAAAGTTAGCTCCCCAACCAGGGACTGAAGCTGTACCCCCTGCATTGGAAGGTGAAATCTTAACCACTGGACTGCCAGGGAAGTCCCCTCATTAGATTTCTTTGTGCAACACTGGGTTAAAACGGCACATGTCATCTAGAAAGATGCATTTTGACAGGTGGAGACTTAAAACCAAACGAGGAAGGATTTTTTTTTTCCTACCCCAATGCCCTCGGCTTCTGGAGGGGGTGTGGGTGACACCACCAGATATAGTTAACAAAGATCTCAGGCTGGTGTCCCTCACTCAGCTGCTCAGCTGCCCAAGATTCCACTGACCTCAGGGACAGACATGATGACCTGTGTTCTCTCTCACACACACCCCTAAGGCTGCACTGGGTGATCTTTCTTTCCCCTAAAAGGTAACTATACACTGTCTTCCTTTAAACCACAGCTCACCAGCACACACACACCAAATTGTAACATGTGAGAGGAAGTGTGTACAGTAACAGGCCTTACTTGCCACCCCACCCCCAGTTCCTAATCCCAGGGCCCACAAATATGGTGGCAGTTTTCAATGAAGAGTTAAGGCCTCCGAAGCAATTCTACTTTGCAGTGACTTCTGCTTGGCTCGTAGAAATCCCCTGCTTTGGGAAAAGGCTCATTACACTGGTGAGGTAGCTCTTATGAGCTCCATGTTATATTTGTGGCTACTGAGACTCAGACTGAATTCCCCAGAGTCTGGAATGGTGTATGGTGAGAGTTTTAATATGAGCTTCAGAACCAGTTATTTTCACATGTATCTCTGTGACTGCCAAGCGGGGGAAGATGAGTGCACACCCCCTACAGGGATATTTGTGTGTGTGTGTGTGTGCAAGGGGAAGGCTGAAATCATATTCAATATAATAATTTAATGAGTGCTTGGAAAACAAACCCTACTGACTTCCTTTGCAAACTATAGAAAATAAAGTCTGATAGAACTCTTCTTGGCTCTTGGGGACATGCAAAGACATCTTCCTTACTATGGAGGGCATCCAGAGCAGAGACAGTGAGGTGTTCATGTTCTGTTCATCAGATGGGTGGTAGGTACCGTCTCCACTAGCCATGTGGTCCTGCTCTGGCTCAATCACACTTTGTATTTAACATCATTTTGCAGTGGAATTGCTCTCCATGTTGTGTCATCCGGAACTATTGCCTACCAATAGCCACTATTTTTCTCCTACATCTAATGCCACCATTTATACCCTGAATGTCTGTGTCCCCTACCAGACTCACAGGCTGAAATCATAGTAACACCCAAAGGTGATACTAGTAGATGGAGTCTTAGCAGGTGATTAATGCATGAGGATGGAGCCCTGCTGGATGGGATCAGTGCTCTTATAAAAGAACACTGAGCCTTCCTTGGTGATCCAGTGGTTAAAAATCCGCCTTGCGAGGCAGGGGACAGAGGTTCGATTCCTGATCTGGGAACTAGATCCCAAATACCTCGGAGCAACTAGAGAGCCCGCACACCAGTGAAAGTTCCTGCACGACGCAACGAAGATCCTGAGTGTGGCAACTAAGGCCCGACACAGCCAGAAATAAACAAAAAAAGCACACAGACCCCCGGCCTTTCTACCACATGAGGTTACAAAGTATGGTCTCTGCACCCTGGAAGTCCACCCTCACCGGACCGCTCTGGTGCCCTGAGCTCAGACCTGCAGCCACCAGAACAGAGAGCAACAAATTTCAGTTGTTCACAAGCTACCCAGTCTATGGTATTTTCTTATAGCAGCCATAACAGACTCAGACACACTAGGAAAAAGGTACTGGTAGTATAAAAACAGAAAGAATACAAGGTTTTTATATATAGTATATTCTCAATTTTGTGATAAATTTCTTTTTTTTTTTTTTTTTTACTAATCTATAAGTTACTATGAGAAGCAGTGTGCTGTAGTTGGAGAAAGCACGGACCTGCAGTCAGAAGAACTAAGCTGTGGATATGGTCTCTGCTACTTACTAGCTGCATAAACTCTCTGCTCCCCTCTTATCTGCAACATGGGCAGAGTGGGGAAAGAGCTATATTTATTTCAGGAAAGTTGAATTAACTTAGAACTGATTTAAGTAAAACACTTTGACACTTTGATAGAAAGCACTCAGTAACTGATCTTGTTATTATTCTGAGGAGGGACTAGACAGAGCCAGATTCATGGGCATACAGCTGGGGCCACACAACTCCTGGTACCTGGCAAGGGCTCTGAACTTGGTTTAAAGCTGGGCTGCGGCCATCTTAAAATACACGATAATTTTTTAACAGGAGCTCCATGTTTTCACATTGGAACTTGCAAATTACATCACTGGTTCTGAGAAAATACATACACACACACACGGAAAAGACTGAAAAGCAATACATCAAAATGTTAACAGCTTTTCTTTGAGTTATTTTAAAGGTGATTTCTATTTCATTGCTTATTCTTCTGTATAGTCTACATTTTCCATTTTGAATATATATCACTTTGTTTTTGAGGGAAAAAAAAAAGTGAACACATGTTCTTTCATAAAACAGTTCTCCCCATTTTGCAGATGAGTGAAAACAAGGTAGCAGATAGGAAATGACTCACACCAGGGCACATTAAGACAAAGACGGGGGAAGTGCACCCCTTCTGGTCCTGCTCCCCTCACAACGGTCTGCGTTACCCAGTGTTTCCAGCACAAATGTCTCTGGGCGTCTGACCTGGTCTGGGGAACCAGCTCCACACTCTGCAGAGGGAGCCCCAGATCCCTGGCCTGTGAGCATGCGCACAGGCTGACTGCTCTCAGAGCTTTGAAAGCAGATGCCACTGTCCTGCTCCCAGAGGGCTACCAGCCGAGATGTGCATGAGGTGGCTGTGCACACTCTAGATGCTGTGAGAAGAGTGGGGAGGACCTGGTTGAGCAACTGAGGGGCTTTCCTGGGGGTCCAGTGGCTAAACCTCTGTGCTCCCAATGCAGGGGCCCCAGGTTCCAGCCCTGGTCAGGGAACTAGATCCCGCATGTCACATGCCACAATGACTATGGAGATCAAAGATCCCGCACGCCACAACTAAGACCAGTGCAGCCAAATAAATAATTTAAAAAAAAAAAAAAGAGCACCTGAGGGCACTGAACACAGTCTTTTTAGTCAGGTTCTTCACAAGGAAAATATAAAGGCTCCTTTGAACCTCCCTCCCCACCCCGAAGGTGTCCAGAGGTGAGCAGTATGAAGGAGCAGGGGACTTGAACCAAAGGGATAATCCCACTGTGTATTCCCCACAGTTCACAGTATTAAACAGCTCTGACAAAATCCCACCAAGATGGTTTCTTTGTTTCACGCTCACAGGAGCCCAGCCTCCCCTGTGCTCTGATTTTCCCTCCTGCACTTTCTCTTCCCCTCCTGTGTCTCTTGGCAACCATCCAAATCAGAATTTTTGGTGCTCTCCCCTACCCCTGCCCCATGAATGCCCCTTGAAGGTTCTCACAGTTCATTCCGACTTCACCCAACCCTTCCTCCTCCAAGAACCAAGCCTGCTCTCAGCAATCTTTAAGGACCATTAGAACTCATCTCCAGTAGAATTTTCTAGGCTCAGACTCTTGGCTCTGGGCTGAGATCAAGAGAATAAGGGAAAGACTCGGGGGAGCTCAACAGCCAGGCTCACGCTGGTGAGAGTCACATGAAAATTAACATTAGCTCCATTATGGAGTCCTTCTCACACCATCCAGGGAGGTAGTTGGCTTTACATCCATGATCTGACTTAGTTTAATCCTCACCATGATCTTGATAAATTAGGTACTAAGGCCCCTATTCTTACCGGATGAAAAGAGGCAAAGTGCTCAAAACACAGCTAGTCAAAACTCCCAGAACATGCAAGACCAAGGCAGAACCCCATTTCACACCTCGGACGTTGGGTGATCATGACACATGTCATAGGTTCATTGTTTGTAACAAATTCACCCCAGCAGCAGGGATGTGACAATGGGGGAGACTGTGCTAGGTGTGTGTGTGGGCGAGGGGCAGGGAGGTCTATGGGGACTCTCCACACTGTGTGCACTCAATTGTGCTGTGAACCTAAAGATGCTCTAAAAAATAAAGTCTATTAAGCACAGACAGACATAACTAGTAAGGACCAGGAGTTAAAACTAGGTCTGTCTCCTGCTGTATAGCACAGGGAACACTGCTCCATGGTATGTGGCAGCCTGGATGGGAGGGGAGTTTAGGGGAGAATGGATACATGTATATGTATGGCTGAGTCTCTTCACCATTCACCTGAAACTATCATGGCATTGTTTGCTAATCAGTTATACCTCATTACAAATTAAAAAGTTTAAAAAAGGAAAGCAACAAAAGAAAACTAGGTCTGTCTCCTTAGGTGATGGTGAGATACTGTCTTCAAAAACTCGTTGAGCTGCATTGCACAGGCAGAAATAATATGAGTGTGTGTGTGTGACATCCTATTATAGATCACACTGGTGTGTCTGTGTGCGTGTTAAGTAGTCACCACGGAAAAAAGAGAAAGAAGTGGAAAGGAGAAATCTTAAACTGAGTCCTGCCTCCATCACCTGAAAGTAGAGCGATCCTGGGTTGGTCACTCTGAGTTTGCTTTCTCCATCTATAAATTGCAACTGGGTCGTTGGGAGGCTCAAATGAAATAAAGTGTGTATAGAGTACCTTGAAATCATAAGCAACTCTCCCCGTATTGGTGCCCCCCACACACATACACACCCATACATACCCACACACACTCACATGTATACCTCCATGGGATTGAGGGATAACCAGGAACCCCTGCTTCCACCTTCCCCACTGAGCCACCAGACACCTGTAACATGGAGTGCCTGGACTGGCACTTCCATCTCAGTCTGTGAGATCTGACCTCCAATCTACTCAGAACCTGCAGTGGTACCGTCTGAGCCCCTGCCCCGCCCTTCACGCTGGTCTTGGGGCCCCGGCCCCTGTCCTTCCCACTGGTCTCGGGGCCAAGTGTGCAGCCCTCGTACCCTCGCCCCTGCTCCCTTGTGGCACCTGCTGGTCTCATCCTCCCCACACCCTACCCAAGTCCTGGTATGACAGTGACATGCAGACGTCACTGTCTGGGGACCCTCTGTCAGCAACGAGGCCCTGTGGACCAGTATCCCACCTGCTGCTGGGGTAAGCAGTCATAATTTTGACTGTGCTTTTACAATTGCCTTCTTCCCATTCTCTCTCTCTTTTTTCCTAATGTGTCATTTCAAGACTCGAAAAACCCCACGTGATCCTGTATGACTTGTGATTACACAGCCCCAACATACCCAGAGGTGCTTAGAGGCGTATAAACCACGCTACCTGCCTGGAATTTGAGTGGTTCCCAGGAGGCACCTTAGGGATAACTTGAGAAACAGACGGTGGGTCAGTAGGGACAGGAGTGATGTGATCCTATGGTCCCACCAGCTTCCCTTTAAGCCGCTTGACAGTCATGTCTCTACAGGGTTTCATTTAAGAAAAGATCCTCTTGCTCTGAAGAGTCTGAAGTCTCTCTCCCCTATGACTAAGGAGAGATGAGCTATTCTCACCCCTGAGCCACGGAAACAGTGCCAGGAGCCTTTTCATCACAGAGGTGAGAGGTGTTTTGTGCCAGTGAGAGGAGAACCAGGTATTAATCATTCATGGAGCTCTGAGTCACAGTTAAAATCCCCGTACTCTGAATGCAAAAGAAGAAAGGGGAATTTTACTGACCACAACCAAGAGCATCCCCAGGCCTCCTGGGGCATTCCCGCAAGCCCTGCGAGCCCTGGGTTCCTAGTCAAGCTAAATCAGCCTTCACCTAATGAATATCCATCGCGAGATGTGTGTCCAGGATGGGAATGTTTAAGAGTGGTGGCCATTGCTCAGCAATGCTTTGAAAATGTGATTTTTGCTTCAGAAGCTCCTGGCTGTTGCACAATATGGTAGCTACCAGCTACTTAAATGTAAGAGCATTAAAATTAAACAAAGTTTAAAATTCAGACTCTCAGTCACACTAGTCATATTTCATGTATATTTCATATTTTGAGTCATATTTCAGTCCCTACATCTGGCTAATGGCTGCTTTCACCAAACACTGAAGATGTAAATGCTCTGCTGGATGGTGCCAGAGCCACCTGACCTCATTCTTAATGACCCCTTTGGCTGGCTGGCTCCTCATCAGTCCCTGCACTGGTGTGTGCCTGCTCAATTGTTCAGTCGTGTCCGACTCTTTGTGACCACATGGATTGTAGCCCACCAGGTTCCTCTGTCCATAGGATTCTGCAGGCAAGAATGCTGGAGTGGGTTGCCATTTCCTTCTCCAGATCTTCCAAACATAGGGATTGAACCTAGGTCTCTTATATCTCCAGCATTGGCAGGCAGATTCTTTACCACTGAGTCACTGGGGAAGCCCTTAGAGATTCTTAACTTTTACTAAAATTCAGACCTGTATCTGAGATCGTATCCTGGAAGTGTTTGATACGAACACACTTTAAAAACAGAATTTAAGAGCTTTAGAGATGTTAGGGATCCCCTTTTGTGACAGCATTACTTTTCAGTAAGGAGAATGTAAGATCCAGAGAGGTTCACATACAGTGACTCAGCACACAAGATCTCAGGTCACTCCGTTTTCACCCAGGGTTTGTCTCACCAACTCAGCATTAAGGGGTCTCCTCACTGCAGGATCCAATAGCTCTCTGCCTCCTACATGGCAAGACAGCCCTAGGGTCTCATTGTGGGCCCCCTACTCCATGACCACTTTCTGAGTTGCTCTAAGTGTTTACTTATCTATAAGTTCAAGCACATTAAAAAAAAAAAAATACATACTTTCCAAGAGGCAGTTTCCCTAAAAATGTCCCATGGGCTTCCCACTGCAGAAGGCACCCTGGCAGTAAAGAGAAACAGACTGAACAGCCTCCATGTAGGTACAGTTTCAGTATTACAAGCAAAGGTCAGAAGCACTCTTCACTACAGCTTAACTTGCCACGTGTGTTTCACAAGGGCATGTATTTTTATTTGATATCATATTATCTTTGCAGGGCTTCCCCAGTGGCTTAAATGGCAAAAAATTTTACCTGCAATGCGAGAGATCCAGGTTCAGTCCCTGGGTGGGGAAGATCTCCTGGAGAAGGGAACAGTTACCCACTCTAGTATTCTTGCCTGGAGAATTTCATGGAAAGAGGAGCCTGGTAGGCTACAGTCCATGGGGTCCCAAAGAGTCAGACACGACTGAGGGACTAACACTTTCACATCTTTGCAGTAGGGGCTCAACTGTCACTTCTCAAGTGGGACTAAGACTTGAAAGACCTGGTCTGGCATGGAAAACAAATTTACAGTAACCAAGGGGAATGGCCGGGGGGGGAGGAGAGATAAATGAGGAGTTTAGATTTAACATATACACACTACTATATAAAAATAGATAAACAATAAGGACCTACTGTTTAGCACAGGGAACTATATTCAACATCTTGTAATGACCTATAATGGGAAAGAATCTGAAATAGAATACATGCATTCAATATCTTGTGATAACCCATAATGTAAAAGAATCTGAAAAGGAATGGATATACGTACAGTATAACTGAATCACTTTCCTGTACCCTTGAAACTAACACAATACTGTAAATTAATTATGTTTCAATATTTTTAAGGTTATAGAAAATAAATACATTTTTCTTAAAAAAAGACACGGTCTGGGAACTTGGACCTAGTTGTGATAATGAAGACTCTAGATCCTCTTTCTGTTTAGAAACAGAAGTCAGTAGATTGTACCACCTGTGGGACCCGATCAGGTCCACTCTCTGTTTTTGTAAATAAAGTTTTATTGGAACATGGCAATAGTTCTTCATTTACATATTGTCTGTGGCTGCTTTCAGGCTGCAATAGCAGAGCTGAGACAGATGTACTAGATGTAACAGAAACTGAAGGGCCCCTAAGGGTAAAAAAATATTTGTTCTCTGTCCCTTTTATCACTTTACAGAAAAAGTTTGCTGAGCCCTGGTCCAGTCAGAAGAGATAAACCATCTCCCAAATCCTGCTTGCTATTTACTTCCAAACGATGCTTATGAGGTGGGGAAAGTCCAAATCCAAGAAGATCTTGCCAAACTGGAACCATTATTGTAGCCAATTACAGCTGTTTCCTTTTAAAACCAGTGTTCTTTTAAGAGGGGTTTGGAGGGAAAATATTTTCAGGTGCTTTTCTCTTTTGCATTTTTTTGTTCTGATTTCCCCTCTGTTTAGCCAGATGTATCATATTGTCTAAAGGATGGCTGAGGTTGTTACAAGCAGAACTGCAAGGAGAAAGGAATAATTGATATTTTGCTTCTTGCATTCAAAATAAGGTTTTCCACGGAGACTATACTTTTGATAGCCAGGTTTTGTTGAGAATAAGGATTTTTTTAAATGTTAATTTATTTGGTTGCATTGGGTCTTCCTAGGTGGGGCTAGTACTAAAGAATCCACCTGCCAATGTAGCAGCCCCAGGAGATGTGGTTTCAGTCTCTGGGTGGGGAGGATCCCCAGGAGGAGGGAGTGGCAACCCACTCCAGTATTCTTGCCTGGAAAATTCCATGGATAGAGGAACCTGGTGGGCTACAGTCCATGGGTCGCAAAGAGTCAGACATGACTGAGTGACTGAGCACATGCACAACGTTAGGTCTTAGTTGTCGCATGCGGGCTCAGTGGTTGCCCCATGGCATATGGAATTTAGTTCCCTGACCAGGAATGGAACCCATGTTCCCTCCATTAGAAAGGGGATTCTTAACCATTGGACTTCCAGGGAAGACCCAAGAATGAGGATCTTCTAAATGTCTTTATTCCCTTTTTGAATTATGATCAAGGTGTTCCACATAAGGCAAGTCCCAATCAAATAGAAAGAGAAAGAAGAGAAAGCCCACCTTTTCTGACCCAAGGTTATGGGGGTTACCGGAAGAAGGAAAGCAGAGAAAGAGAAGGCATGTGTTCAGACGTGAGTCCCAATCTCTCCTCTCTGAGCTGAAAGCATGCCTCTGAATCCAGATCTCCTGGGTTCAAATCTTGGTTCAACCCTGGGCAGCATAACCTCTTTGTGCTTCTGTTTCCTCGTATGTGCAGGGGTCGTGGTATCACCTGCCCTGCAGAACGGTAATGAGAACCGATGCCTGAGTGAGTGCTGAAGTGCTTAGAATAGTGTTGGTCACTTAGCAGCATCATAGTGGAGATGTGGGGGGTGGATGTTGCTGTAGGTTTTGGAAGGAAGGCTCAGCAGCTGGTGTCTCTCATTCCCATTTTGGGGTCTGGAAGGAAGTCACCCTAAAGGCTGCCCCCGCACCAACCTGGAGCAGTTCTGTCAAAGCAAATTCTTCACCAGAAGTGGGGCTGGGCCTGGCCTTCATCAGAAACTCAGGACCAAGAGCCAGGTGTCTGGTAGGAGGGTTTCCAGAGGGAAGCATCTTGGAGGGTGGGGAGAGGGGCGAGGAGACCACTGATCTGAGACCACCTGGAGAGGAGCTCATGGGAGTCATAGCAAGTCTCAGGTGGTCCAGTCACCACCAGAGTCCAGATGGGGAGAGTCAGCAAGGGAGCCCCTAGGGCCCTTAAGAGCAAAGAGAGAAGGACCAGGAGGTACTCTGGCCACAGACACCAGCCACCAAGGCTGTTCAGCAGGAGCCAGCAGCAGACCCACTCGGGCTCTGCCTAAGCAGCTCCAGAGTAGAAACTAGCAGAGATGGACAGGGCATCACCCCTCTGCCAACAAGCATGCAGAAACCACACCCCTCTCCTGTGGGGGATGGGAGTGGAAACTGGAAAGACTGTGCATTCTCTTTTTTAAAAATATTTATTTATTTATGTGGCTGTGCCAGGTCTCGGTTGCAGCATGCAGACTTTCAGTTGCAGCAGGCGGGATCTAGGTCCCTGACCAGGGATCAAACCCGAGCCCTTTGCATTGGGAATGCGGAGTCTTAGCTAGTGGACCATGAAGGAAGTCTCAAGACTGTGTATTCTATCTCGGCTGGACTGTTTGCTATTTAAATTAAATGCAAGTGTGTCTGTTAGATTAGGTGGAAATACAGCCTTCATCTCACGGTCCACCCTCCCTCTCCGCACCTGTCCAGCAAGAAGGGGACTTACAAACACATTACATCACTTCATACAAGCAGAGAAATTGCCCTTTCACTGCTGTGTTTGAGGGTAGTGGGAGTAACACTTGTGACTCTGCCCTTCTCCCCCCACCATTAAACTGGGTTATACATTTCACGTGGCTTCTCACGCCCACACACACGCAAGCTGGTGTCTAAAACCAGCTTTGGGAACAAACCAGAGGCGTTTTTGGCTCTAAGGTAAACAAGAGGAAGAAAATCTTTCCAAAAAAAGACTCATTCCTGGTAGCTTTATTTTAAAAACAGGGGAAATGCAACTCCTTGCATAAACAGAATTTAAAAGTACAACTTCTTCCTCCTCTCTTTCTAGCTAATCAAGGGAGAAAATGACAACCGAACTGTCAATACAAATGTATTGTTCACACACTTAGCAGAAGAAGGCTTATGTTTCAGGCCTGTTAGGTAAACGACAATTTTTTTAACTTTTAGGGGCAGAAGGAACTAAGGAAAGCGGATATCCCTGAGCCTCAGTCTTGGAAATAAACTGGAGGCCCCCTGGCCTTGGTGACTGGGGACCCTATTTGGCTCCACCAGCAGGAAGCCAGATGGTGTCTTCAGGCTGTTTCTCAATTTCCGGGATAAACCCACAGGATTTCTTTGCCAGGAGTAACACTCTTGCTAAAAGCAGGATGAGTGACCTCAGATAGCTCCTCTGGGGCTTTGGGGCCGCTGGGGTCAACAGTGCTGTCGCCACCAACTCAAAAGGCCACCTGCCAACGTGCCACATGCCACTGCCAGGAGCGTAAACACACACATACACACACGTATATGCACGTGTATACTCCCTAGGGGCCGAGGCCAGCCCGGCATCCCACATCAGACGGGCGGACAGCATGTCTGTCCCGCCGCTGGGAGGTCTCTCCCACCCAGAGGAAACGGCAGAGACCAGACGGCAGGGCCTGGAGCCCACGCAGTCTGACCAGCGCCCAGCCGGTGAGAGCAGCAGGATGGAACCCGAAAGAGGGATCGTGGACCCTCAGGTAAGTCCTCCTGGGACAGAGGGGAGAGGCGCTGGGGGGCTGAGGGGGATGCTGGGGAGCAAAGGTGGACATTCTGGTACTGGAGACTCTCTTCTTGCGCCGGTTTATCTGTTTTCTCCTGTTCTCCCTGCTGGACTCTCCGCTTGTTCTGAAATGTGTGAGAAAGGGACTGTTGGAATCCCTTTTGGGCTCCGCTTCCTCGTGTTAGTCAAAGTTAATTGTGCTGCTGTTACCAGAAGAGGATTGCACATCCCTCCCGGCGCTTTTCCTCAAACTCAAGAGCTTCTGTGAGGGCTGCGGGCAGATCCGATGCAGAGGAGAAGAAAGAGAGGAGTTTGGGGTTAGGGAGGGGGCAGTTGGCCAGCTCTGCATAGGACAGGTTGGAAGAAACTGGAGCAGTTCCCCCATCTCCAGATAAAGTTCTCTGGTGTGGGACAGAGCGTCTCCTTCCAACAGTGCAAGATTAGGAGGAGGTAGATACCTCAGTCCCTTCCCAGGGGCATGGGCGTGGGGGGCATCAGCAAGTCCAGTCCAGCGGGAGGAGGCAGAGGGGATTCCGGTCGCTGGGACTTGTACTTTCTGACTCTGTCTACAGAGCAGAGTGAGACCATAGACGTTGGATGAGGACTTTTCAGAGTCCAACAACTGAAGGATGGAGGAGTCTGGAGATCAGGAATTTGTGATCATGGGATCTGTTCTTTGAGCAAAATCTTAAGCAGCACCCCCAGTACATGCTTCACATTGAAGCAGAGCTGTAGCATGTGTTGGGCCAGGTTGGGGGGCCTCCGCCTTGGCTCCTCCACTCCTGGGACAAAACTGGGGAGGTCCTAGAATTGCCTGGAAAACTGTGTGCAAACTGCTGATGCAGTAGCGTCTCATCTGTGTTTTCTTCCTTGTCATCCATCCAGACATAGTCCCATCTTAAGTGGGCTGCTCCCTCCGCCGGTAAGGCTCTTGCCCTCAACTGGTTTCCTAACACATTCAGGTCTCAGCTCAAATGTCACTGTGTAGGGGAGACCTTCCCTCCTCCCTCTCGGAAGGAACCTCCCCTGATTTGTCCTTAGTTTCTCAGTCATATCTGACTCTTTGAGACCCCATAGACTGCAGCCTGGAAGGCTCCTCTGTCCATGGGATTCTCTAGGCAGAATACTGGAGTGGTTGCTATTCTCTTCTCCAGGAGATCTTCCAGACGCAGGGATTGATCCCGGGCCTCCTCGCATTGCAGGCAGATTCTTTACCATCTAAGCCACCAGGGAAGCAGCTACACTGCCTGTTTATTGCTTATTCAACCTGATCACTCTCATTAGGATGTGAAGTCCAGGCCAGCAGGACCTCCTGTTTATTCACTGCTGGATCCCTAGTGCCCAGGGCTGTACTGGGTACACAGCCTGTGCTCACAAAATACCTGTTAAACAGTCTACAGCCACACAACTCTGAACACGCCCGATCTCTGATCTCAGAAGCTAAGCAGGGTTGGGTCTGCTTAGTACTTGGATGGGAGAAAATACCTGTTAAATGAACCATGACTTCAACTCTAAGGTCATGAAAGACTCAGGGCTCCAACCCAGGTCTCTGACCCAGGGGTGTATCCTCTTTGTACTTCATCTGGTTCTTGCCTCCATTGGATCCTAAGTAGCTGAGGAAGCAGTATTGCTCATTTTCAGTCTCTGAAGGACGAATTTCTTATGTGCGACTGGGCTAAGTGATCCTAAGTTACAGGCTAAGGACTCTGCACTTGGAAGAGAGGTTCAGAAAGAAAGAGGCAGAAAGGACTACCAGACCCTGACAAATGTCTCCACCTCTTGCAGGTTACTGACACAAGGGTGCCCTTCTCTCCCTCTCTTAATATACTCTTTTATTCTGGAATCTTAGTCACACTTCCCTTTGGTCATCTTTGTTTATTTGGTTGGTCAGAAGGCTATCCATTAGTTTCCACAAATTCCTGACCGGCTTCTGGATCAACATTAAGTCTTGGATCTTTTAGGAAACTTCAGCTATCTGAGGTGGCAGGCAGTAGTTAAGGACAGGTGGGGCCTCTGTTACCCGGTGGCGAGATTCCACCCTATCTTCCCATGTGGCTACCACGTGGGATCTAGAGGAGCAATGTGTATAAAGACCACGGTATGTCATGTAATGAGTAAACAGTTCTTGCTCTGTCTGAGGATGCTTTTCCAGGGATAGTTAAGCTCTGTTGACTGTAGATCAGTGCCTTATGCATTCATCCAACTCGTGTCTTCTGATCAATGGCCATATACTGCACTCCGTGCTTTCAAGGTATGGAAAATTCCTCTTATTTTATGAGGTCAGTATAGTGGGTTCAATTTCTCCATGAGCTAAATGTTGCTCCAAGACTAATTCTTAAATGCGTAGATGTGTTATTTATTCCAAGAAGGACAGATAGAATGTGAATGACTTACTGTTTTCCAGCCTGATCACTCCAGTCCAAACTATGACAACACAGTATTTAAACCAGGGCAACTTTTTTTTTTCACCATTTTGTTTACTTTTAATTTTTTAAATATTTATTTACGTATTTATTTGACTGCATCGGGTCTTAGTTGTGGCACGTGGGATCTTTCATTGCAGCACGTGGACTTTAGCAGTTGTGGTGTGTGGTGTTAGTTGCCCCATGGCATATGGGATCTTAGTTCCCCAACCAGGTATTGAACCTGAGTGCCCTGTATTCAAGGCAGATTCTTAACCATTGGACCACCAGGGAAGTCCCAGGGAAGCTTTTTATTTCTCATATTTATTTCTTATTTTTTCTTAATATTTATTTTTGGCTGTGCTGGATGTGGGCTGCATGTTGCTGCACATGGGCTTTCTTGAGTTTCGATGAGCAGGGGCTACTCTCTAGTTGCTGTGCTTGGGCTTCTCATTGTGGTGGCTTCTCTTGTTGCAGAGCACAGGCCAGAGCGTGCAGGCTTAGTAGTTGTGGCGCATGGGCTTAGCTGCTCTGAGGCATGAGGAACCTTCCTGGACCAGGGATCGAATCGGTATCCCTTGCATTGGAAGGTGGATTCTTAACCACTGCACCACGAGGGAAGCCCCAGGGCAACTTCCTTGACCATATAAATGTTGCTCTCCCCTTTACAATCCTGATCTTAGAGGCTTTGCTTATGTTAAGCAACTAGATTAATGCCTATTGACCAATATCTCATCACCAAAACCAACCAAACCAAAGGAAGGAAAATATTGAGCCTCAACACTGAAATAAAGCACCAAAGAAACTATGATCCCTGACTTTGGAAAGCTTATGATTAAGTGAAGGAATACACACTGTCAAGTACAATATAAAGAAACTGTTTAGTTAAAACAGTTGTTTCCCAAAGATGTGGTCCAATTACCACCGGCTGGTAGTAAAAGTATTAGCAATGGCTGACAATTTTCTTTTGTCACGGTTTTCATTATAGTTTTAGTGTGTGTTACAGAATATCTAACTAATCCATCAAACCTGTGATTTCAAAATTTTTACTACTTAAGATGGGGCTAAAGCAAGTGGCATGATATGCTTTAAGGCAGACCTTGTGACTGACGTAGGCACACCCTGAATGTTTCAGTCATCGTCTTAACTGTTGAGAAGTGTGATGGCTTGGGTGATATGAATCAGGGGGTGTGTGACTGTGTGTATTGCTGGTTTCTTTTCGCTAAAACCCGAAATCTTGAATAAAGTACAGCTGAAGTTTGGGAAATGCTGATCTAAAAATCATGAATTTAAGTGTCTGCAATCAGCAACGCAGGTAATTTCCGAGGTCAGTACCGTGAGCCTAAGATGGTTGCAGTGGACCAGCTGCGAGGGAAAGGGTGACCAGGTCCTCAAGGCAGACTGCCTCTACCCAGGCATCACAGAAATTGCCCCCTCCCAGGCTCTGGACTTGACTCATTTTCCATTTTCCCTGGCTCCCAGAGTCTGGATGCATGAACAGCTGAGGACCAGCCCTTTCTTCCCTTTGAACCAGTGATGCATCCCCACTCAGAGTGTGGAGACCAAGATGCTCTCCCTTCTCCTTCCCAAACTGAGCTCTTCTCCAGCTTGCACATTTCCCTAAATGGATTCAGTCCTCAGCTCCCCTTTTCCCACCTGTGCTGGAGGTGGAAGGAGACAGGAGAATGATAGAAGACAGTCTCCTAACATGAAAGTCGCTCAGTCGTGTCCAACTCTTTGCGAGTCCATGGACTGTATCCATGGAACTGTCCAGGCCAGAATACTGGAGCAGGTAGCCTTTCCCTTCTCCAGGGGATCTTCCCAACCCAGGGATCGAACCCAGGTCTCCCACATTGCAGGCAGATTCTTTACCAACTGAGCCACAAGGAAAGCCCAAGAATACTGGAGTAGGTAGCCTACCCCTTCCCCAGTGGATCTTCCCTATCCAGGAATCGAAATGGGGTCTCCTGCATTGCGGGCGGATTCTTTACCAATTTAGCTATCAGGGAAGCCCTCAAGACTGGTACATATCAAATGGAAACTCAGTATAGAAGGAATGTAGTACAGCAAGAGACAGAATGTAACGGGAGTGGAGGTAAAAGTGACTCATGAACAGGAGGGCTAGAAACTGCTTTGCAAGCATCTTGCAATTGACATCCAGAAAACAATTTGGTCATACGTATTAAGCAGCTTAAAAATGAGCCAGTAACCCCACTTCTAGAATCAGCCAAAGAAAATAACCAGACACATGTTCAGAAGTGCAAGGATGTTCACTGAAATATTATTCACATAAAAACATGGAGTGTCCAACAATGAAGGAATGGTTAAATTTTGAAAGTGAAAGTTTCTCAGTCATGTCCAACTCTTTGAGACCCCATGGACTATACAGTCCATGGACTTCTCCAGGCCAGAATACTGGAGTGGGTAGCCTTTCCCTTCTCCAGGGGATCTTTTCAACACAGGGATTGAACCCAGGTCACCCACATTGTGGGCAGATTTTTTACCAGCTGAGCCACAAGGGAAGCCCAAAATAAATCCTGACACATTTGTTAGTAGATATCATGGATGTTGAGGTTTGACAGAAAACAACAAAATTCTGTAAAGGAATTATCCTTCAATTAAAAAATAAATAAATTAAAAAAATAGATATCAAACAGAAGCATATTAACTTATGCTAAGTCACACAACTAAGTTTTTAGTATTATGTGAGGATGCCAGAATGTGTAGAATAGTGGGGGGGGGGAATTCAAAATTTATATTTTTGTCAAAAGACCTGGCTTGGAGCACAATATGAGATAATAACAAACTGCTCTTAGATCTACTATTTGGCAAGGACTTTAAAATCCTTGAAAAGAAAACCAAATTTGGAATCCAAAGGCATAGTTTCAATGTTTAGCTCTAAAATATATGAGCTAAGTGTGCTCATGACTATTCAGATTTCTCATTTGTAAAATAAGAATACAAGCAGATATCCTACATATTTCAAATCAGTGAAGAGTTTTATGCCTTTAAAATATTATACAAATAAAGGCAAACCCAGAGTGACTTTTGGTAATACAAGGTAACCTCTTATTATGTAAATAAAGAAAACAATGTTTTATACTATATTCAAATAATAGAGATTTCTGTTGCATAGAGAGTCTCATCCTCTGTCATTAATCTTCACAAATCCAACATTAGTTTTTCATTAGGCCAAACACCCTTCAAGTATTCTAAATTTCTATAACTTCTTATTTCTTTTATATTTAATCTCAGTTTAAACTTGACTTGCAATTCATAATTAAAATGCCCAAAAAAATGTGCACAATGAAAGTGTGTAAAGTATACAAATAGGCAATTTACAGAATCATTACAAAAATGATTGATAAATATATGAAGAAGCACACAACCTCTCTGGCAATCAATAATAAGATTTTCCCCAATAGATTAACAAATATTAATCATTGTCTTGCTAATAATAACTATTAACAATTATGTAGAGGAAACAGGTTTTCCTTATACAGTTAGTAGAAATATGAAATGGCCAGTTGACTTTAAGGGAAATTGGTAGGATTTACAAAAATTAAGAATGTCATCTTTCAAGTTTTTAATTCCTAGGTAGCTATTCATGGAAATATTTGTAGGTGTATATGAAGATACATGTATAAAAGTGTCTTTACAGAATTGTTTGGAATAGTAAAAGGTTGGAAACAATCCAAGTGTTTATCAACTTAAGAAGTGTTAAATAATTAATGCTTTGTATATATAATGCAATATTAATCATCAGATAAAGAATGAGCTGCACTGGGACAACCCCTTGGGATGGGGTGGGGAGGGAGGTGGGAGGGGGTTTTAGGATGGGGGACACATGTACACCCATGGCTGATTCATGTCAATGTATAGCAAAAACCACTACAGTATTGTAAAGTAATTAGCTTCCAAGTAAAATAAACTAATTAATTTAAAAAAAAAAAATAGATATCATGGAATTTTTTTTCAGTGTTTGGGAAGAATATTTCAACAAATACCAGCCTGAATGGAAGAGGGGTTTGGAGAGGAATGGATACAAGTATATGTATGGCTAAGTCCCTTTTCTGTACACCTAAAACTATCACAACATTGTTAATCAGCTATACTCCAGTATGGGACTTCTTAGGTGTCACTTAAGTGATAAAGAACCCGCCTGCCGATGCAGGAGATACAGGAGACATGGGTTCAGTCCCTGGGTTGGGAAGATCCCCTGGAGGAGGGCATGGCCACCCACTCCAGCAGTCTTGCCTGGAGAATCCCATGGACGGAGGAGTCTGGTGGGCTACCGTCCAAAGAGTCGCAAAGAGTCGGACACAAATAAAGTGACTTAATATGCATGCACTCCAATATAAAATAAAAAGTTTAAAAGAAGAATAGCAAAACACTAACTGTATCTTAAGTCAAAAAACGAATTTATAGAGAATGTTTATACAGAACTATATAAATATTTATCCCAATTGTCTTTTAAAAAAACCATAGGATAAATATGTACAGGAAAACTATTCACAAAAAATATACCAAAATGTTAATACTGGCTACTTCTGGCTTATAAATACTTATTTTCTTCTCATGCTTTTATTTTTACCTTTTATTTCCTTTACACATTTTCTTCTAACCCATATATTATATTTAGAGTAGGAAAAAAAACCCTGCAAGTTAAAAAAGAAAAATAAGAGAAGTAGCTGTGCCTACATGCAAATGAGATTTGTGAACATGAGACACAGCAGAGACATACATACATGTATGTTTATTTCCCATCTCTGACTACCATGGAAATAAACAGCTGACTAATCTGTGTTAGTTGATTTCTCCTTTGAAGTGGTTGTCCCACTTTTTAAAATTTTTACATAGTATTAATATCTCAACTCAAGCTTTTCACATCTGAGAATGTTCTGAGAACAGACTTCAGAAATGTGAGGTCCAAGGACAGGCCTGTAGGCCACTGAACTCCTTCAGAGGGACACTATCGGACATAAATGGGGGCAGGGGTGGTGGCTGCATCCCTGATGGAGTTACATCTCACGCCTGACGACCCCAGCAACACGTCCTGCTATCATCCACAGAAAAAAGCAAAAATCACTGAATTACATAGAGAGATACAGAGGTGATAGCTAGACAGACAGACAGATGACAGAGAGATCTGGGAAGCCTTCTGGGAAGGGGCAGTCACTGGGTGGACTTGGAAGTGTGAACAGGATTGAGCAGCAGAGAACATTCTAGCCATGAGTACAGTGTGAACAAAGGCAGGACATCACAGGGCATCTTTGGGGAAGGACAAGTAGCCCAGTTTGTCTAGACTACGTGGTGAATGGAGAAAAGATAGTGAGAAATAAGATTATAAATGTAGGCTGGAACCAGACCATGATGGACCTTGAAGGCCATGTCACCCTCCTCTGGGATAAATTGACCAGTGACTCTTGTGATGGATGATGTTCGGAGCTCTGCAGAGCACCCGGGCTTTCAGATGGAGGCCCTGGAAAGGGGTCAGTCAGGATGAAAAACATGGCCATGGCTCCTAAGACCTAACTTCCTCCTGGAGCCGAGTTTGAAATGGCTACCTGCATTGAAATAGGGCAGACCTAGCAGACCCAACAGAATGAAGGCCTTGTTTACAGAGGAAAAAACTGAGGTCCAGAGACACGTGATATTCAGCTGGACCTTAGAATCACGCACACAATCTGTCCACGTCAGCCACCACATTGAGCCAAGTATCCGATGGACAGCAGACTGTGCTTCAGTATGGTGTCTGCTAAATTTGCAGGCACAGTGAAAGGGTCCTTCAAATACACGAAGCAAATAATCCTCCTACCCACCTCCCACCCACCCATCAACCATGAGTTCACCTCTAACAGGAGACAAGCTGAAGCTCAGGGGAGCCAAACACAGCATCAGGGCAGGAGGGTGGCGGGGCCAGGGCTCAAACCCAGGTTTTCTTTCTGCCCTGCTCTGGCTCGGTGGTTTTCAGATGGGGTCCTGTGGCAGCCACCTCCAGTCACTTGGAAGCTTGTTAGAAATGCAAATTCTCAGTCCCTACTCCAGACCATCTGGTCAAAGCTATGGTTTTTCCAGTGGTCATGCATGGATGTGAGAGCCGGACCACAGAGAAGGCTGAGCTCCTTTGAACTGTGGTGCTGGAAAAGACTCTTGAGAGTTCCCTGGACTGCAAGGAAATCAAACCAGTCAATCTTAAAGGAAATCAAACCAGTCATTCCTAAAGGAAATCAAACCAGAATATACATTGGAAGGACTGATGCTGAAGCTGAAGCTCCAAAACTTTGGCCACCTGACGCGAAGAATTGACTCGGGAAAAGATCCTGATGCTGGGAAAGAGTGCAGGCAGGAGAAGAGGGCAACAGAGGACAAGATGGTTGGATGGCATCACCAGCTTAATGGACATGAGTTTGAGCAAACTCCAGGAGATAGTGGAGGACAGAGGAGCCTGGAGTGCTGCAGTCCGGAGGATCACAAAGAGTAGGGACAAGACTTAGCGAGTGAACACCTCCATATTTATAAGATTGGAAGCCCTGGGCATGAGGCCCAGCAAGCTGTATCCTAGCACATTCCCTGGTGATTCTGATGGACTGAAGTTTCAGAGCCACTGCTCATAGACATGGCTGATTGATGCTGGGGTATGGGGGGTGGGGGGTGGGGGGGTGGGGAGGCAGCATGGAGGCTCCAAGATTGGCCTCTTTTCTCAGAGGTACTCCTAGATCGATGAAGGAGCACTCGTACCAGACCTGCAGGGAGCAGCTGCCCAGGGTCTGGAAGGGATGGGGGCAAGGCCAGGGCCCAGGCTGGAGTGGATGCCAGGGAAGGGGGCTGTCAGTCACCTTCTGAATTTTCTGAGAGCACAAAGGCCTCAGCCCCTGAGTCCAACCTTCTTGCTTTGAGGCGACACCACCACACTGTCACTGCTGCTGCCTGCCTGCCACACACCTGGGGGATTTACACCCACTCTGATGAGAGACGCATCAGGGTACTGCAGCCCAGGAGAGAGGTGTCAGGCAGGCCCACCCCACTTGGAAGATTAAGGGTGATGAGGACACTGTGAAGATGGATATCTCTCTTCTGTCACCCAGCCCTGTCTCTCACACCAAGAGGGCAACTCCGGGCAAGAGTGGGGACTTCCCACAGGGCACTCTGCACGGCCCTGAGTATGGAGCACTTGCTTTCTTTTGGGGTGGGGAAAAAAAGCCCAGGGCCTTGGGAACAGGAGGAGCAAGGGCATCCAGACAGGGTCATGCAACGTGGAGTGTCTCTGCAGAAGGGCTGCATTGTCCCGGACAGCCAGCCTCAGAGCTGGGCGCTTGCCAGGCCCCACGCCAGGAAAATGGAAAACCCGTGGGCCTCGCCGAGGTGAACTCCCTGTTTCCACAGCCCCCATCCAGGAACTGGGGGAGTTCCCCGCCCCAGCTGTGGGGTCAGGCTTCGGTCTTTGTTCTGTGTGCTTGCCTGGGCACCACGTCCAGGGACCCGGAGACTGCCCGGACACAGGTTCTCAGTCCTTCTCTGCAAGCAGCTAGCTAGTCTCATTCACCCAACTGGGAACTTTCTCCTTCAGATGCAGTTTCCTAGAAATGTGGCCGCCCCGTGTTATGATTCAGACAGGGCTCAGTCCCTAGGGGTGCCAGGGCAGGGCGGGGCTGGCAGCACTGGACCTTCAGGCCACGCCCTGTCTCTGACTCTCTGGTTTTCACAGAAATCCACAGAATTGAATGCTCATCCACACCCCTTGATGTGAACGGTTTTCAACAGGGTGAGGGCTGGGAGTGGGGAAGAGAGATCTTGCTAAACCCATGATCACTCTGTTGCCACAACAGTCTCTGTGAACTGGCAGCAGCTCCAGGCAATCACTGGCCAGACAGCCAGTGCCCTCCCAGTCCCATGGGCCTCCAGGGGCTATGGGACTCAAGGAGCTGAAGCTTTGGACTCTCTGTAAAAGCTGAGCTTTCTCCTCTCCAGAATCTGGCAGTTGCGGGGCTTGAAGAGGAGGCGGGGGTGGGGGTGGGGAAGGAGAGCAGAGGGTGGACAAACTTTGGTTCAATACAGTGTCCACTGGTATCCCCAAACCCCAGGAGTCCAGGATTGCCCGTGCTGTCCCCACAGGCATTTCACAGTAATAGCAGCCTGCAGGAGACCATCCTTGTAAGGGACAGAGGGAAAGAGAGGCCGAGGGATGGAGAGACAGGGTGGAGGGGAGCCCTGTTGCTACCTTTTCCATCCTCCATGGGAGGGACCTGCAGTATTTTTCCTACTCCGGTAAGGAGTCAGCACCCTCCCCCACCACCCCAACGTGACCTACTTATCTACTCCCTTTACAGGGAGGGACCCTGGAGAGCATCCCAGTCCAGGGCAGGGCTGTCTGAGTCTCAAAAAGACGAGTTCTCTAATAAGGGAAATTCAGAAGGTGTAAGGGGGCTTCCCTGGTGGCTCAGATAGTAACGAATCCGCCTGCAATGCGGGAGACATGGGTTCGATCCCTGGGTTTTGAAGATTCCCCTGGAGAAGGGAATGGCAATCCACTTCAGTATACTTGCTTGGGAAATCCCGTGGACAGAGGAGCCTGGTGGGCTACAGCGCATGGGGTCGCAAAAGAGTTGGACATGACTGAGCAACGAATACTAGGCCTGTAAGGGGGTAGGGAGGTCAGGCAAAGCTGGTAAGGAGGATGGAGGCTGGTGGCTCCCAAGGACAGTGCTCATCTGTGGCTGCTGGCCATCAGGCCCGAGTCACAGCCTGACTAAGGGGAAGAGATATGGGGCCAGAAGGAGTGGCCGGAGCAGTCGAGGGAGTGCACAGACCCAAGGGAAACCACACAGAACAGCCAACTCCTACAGGTTCTCCAATACACTGCCCCGAGAACACTGATCTGAGGTATCTCACCTCTGAGCCCATTTCCTTATCTGCAAAACAGGGATAATAATTTATATTTCAGAAGACGATGAAAAGAGAAATTATGTACCCCACCCTCAGTTCCTTCCTAAAGAAAACTCGGCTAGGTCTCAGAACAACGGCACCCACAGGATAATAGCGACCTGGCAAGGAATCTGAGGCTCAAAGAAGCTAAATCAAAGTCACACAGCCAGGAGCAGAGCTGAGGTTCACTGTTCCTAACTGTCCACTCCAGACATGTGCTCTTAAATCCCACCCCAACCCCCACTGGGATATCACTGGCCTTAATGAGAAAGGGTTTGGCAAAACCCACGTCCCCAAATCTTAAGTAAATTTAGAATGCTGAGTCAGGTTGGAGCTGGAGGAATCAAAGACTAATTGGCTTGTATAATGCTGTGGCTTTATCCTCTTGCCTTCTGGAGACTGTAAGTGGCTATCTGCTCTCAAGCCGCCGGGCCTCCAGCCTGGCCCCTCTCCAGCCCTTTCTTATTGCAGCCACAGAGAACACTGTCCTCCTTCTAGCCGTGGTTCCCGGCTGCCCTCATGATCTCATCCAGACCCAGTGCAGTCAGGGCCCGACCTATCCTCAGTAGGTCCTAGGCCGGGACGGGGGCAGCCCTATCCTGTTTTTTATCAAATGTACCAAAATATACCCATACCATTTACTAAATACAAATGCTTTCATGTAAAAAATTTTTGAAAGGCTTTTTAATCATTTGATCATTGAAAAATCAGTTTAAATACTCGTTTTTCATACACAGGTGCTAACACATTTTTTTCAGGCCTCAAATATTTGAGGTCTTTGGAAAGTGCATAAGTACTATGTGTACATGCTGGTCACCTCTCACTGTGACTCCAAGGACTGTAACCCGCTAGGCTCCTCCGTTCATGGGCTTCTCCAGGCAAGAATACTGGAGATGGTTGCCATTCCCTTCTCCAGAGGATCTTCCTGACCCAGAGATTGACCCCTCATCTCCTTTGGCTCTGCATTGGCAGGCTAGTATTGTGCACATGGTGCCTAAGGGGCAAAGGAGCAGTCTGTGCTGCACTGGGGCCGCACCTCATCACCCCACACACCAGGCCTTTGTAAAGACTGTTTCCTCGCTTTAGTTTTTCCTATTATAGCCGTAAATGCTCACACCATTGTCCCTTCCCACACTGCTCTGTAGTTTATTTATTTTGACCCAAGTTCACAGATACTTAACCTCTCAGTTTCCCTGTGTGTAAAACAGGAATTACAGTGACACCCACTTCATGGGGCTCTTAAGAGGACAAGTTCATACATAATAAGAGATTCATGAACCATCACCTGGAAGCTTGTTAGAAATCTCAGGCCCCACCCCGATGGACTGAATCAGAACAAGATCCCCCCGAGATTCAAATGCCATTTCAGTTTGTGGAGCCCTGCGCTAAAGCACTGACCACAACGCCTGTTACGTGATAAACACTCAGTGACAACTGTGTTGATCACTATCATCATGACCACTAAAGTAGTCAAGCTTTTACGGTTGTCTCCAGTTTCCGTTTGACTTAGGTTTAACTTCCAAACTCTAGTTCAGTGGTTCTCAAATGGAGTTCGTGGGGAACACTGGCCTCCCTGGCGCATCCCAGCTAAATGCTGAGGCTGCCGTCAAGAGGTGCTTCCTGCTCTCAGGCAGCTTCCCTCCACACAAGGATAGAGGCAGCTGCAGAAGGGCAGCAGCTGGGGTGAAAGGGGCTGCCAAGGTGCTCCAGGAGGCAGCTGATCCAGGCGTGGGCCGGTGGGGGTTAAGGGGAGAGTCAAGGAAAGTTCTACTTAATCTAAGAGCTGAATGATGAGCTAGTAACTCAGGATTCTCCCCAAAAGTGGCAATGTGGTCCCCACTTAAACAGTGGACTGACTGCTCCCACAGTGTGAGAGAGGCTTTAAAGACCCTCAACTTTGCTCCAAGGAGTAAAGCCCTATTGTGTGTGTGTGTGTGTACACGCATGCACACGCACGCAGTCATGTCCAACTCTTCCAACCCCATGGACTGTAGCCCGCCAGACTCCTGTCCCGTTGGATTTCCCAATGAAGTATAGAGTGGGTTGTCATTTCCTTCTCTTCTCCAGGGGATCTTCCCAACTCAGAGATCAAAGAGGCATCTCCTGCTTGGCAGGTGGATTCTTTACCACTGCTCCACCTCAGAAGCCCTAAGACATACTATGTAGATCTAGATCCACTGGCTTTGCGGTTTGCTCCCCCACACAAACAAGGGAGCCCTAGGGGTTCGAGTCTGAACCCTATGTGATGTGCCAGTATTAAGCCCAGTCACTTAGAATTAATTCTGGCTTCTTTGCAAACCAACCCTCGGTAGTAGAACTGTTGTTCTGGGCACCTGGGATTCCTCAACTGCAGGAATGTTTTCCTCAACGAAAACAATGACCCGCCCCTACAGGATTCCTGTAGGGATAAAGTGAAGGCCCAGAGGTCCACTCCCAGGCCTCACAGCAAGACAGAGGCAAAGGTTCCCGAGTTCGGCTCTTAAGTAGCAGCATCTAGGCCCGCGTGGGCTGGACCTCAGGGCTACAAGCATTTCTTCCGATGTGTACTTGCGAAGACCACGCCACCCCCACCCCAGTCCAGGCTGAGCAAGATGCGGGGCGGTCAGCTGGGGCCAGCCAGGGTCTCTGGTGGCTGGCAGGTTCTGGAGAGAGGAGAACGGGCAATGTTTCCGGTGCCTGGCAGTCCCTAACGGATGTTCTGAGGGCTCCAGAGCAGACTCGGCCCAATGCGGACGCTGGCAGAGGCCCTGTGGAAACAGGAATATTCCTTACACAGAACCGACCACCTCCTTTAGAAGCAATGCACTACAGAGGGCCTTTCCCGCCCCACACGCTGCGAGAGGACAGCGCGCAGGGCCAGATTGGCTGAGAGGAATAGAGCCGCCGCCGATTGGCTGAGAGGAGACAGAGCCGCCGCCAATTGGCTGAGAGGAGGCCGGGCCGCCGCCGATTGGCTGCAAGGGGCCGGGCCGCCACCAATTGGCCGAGAGGAGACCGCTGGACCATTGCGGGCCCAGCATCTTGACAGCGACGTCAGCTGACTCGGTTGAGCTTCGGGAGGAAGCCGCGCTGCGGCGCTGGGCGGGCGGTGGGTTTGGCCTTGAGCTTTTGTTACGTGGCTTTATCGCTTCCTTCCCCCCGCTGAAGGCCGAGGCCAATCCTTGCCCTTTTCTGGAGCAAAACACCCCCTCCCCACTTGGCGGCTCCAGCCCGACGGTAGAGGCCCTCTTCCCTTGGGGCGGGCGGACGCGCTGACCGTGGAACCGCCGGGGCTATTTCGGTTCCTTCTCCGCCCCGCGGCCTTGGCTTCCTGCTGAGTTTCCCTAGGCTTCCCTTAGCTCACCAGTGACCACACATGCCGCTTTCAGAGAACTTGCTTTATGTCAAACAGACCATTTGCGTTTTGTCTTTTTTTTTTTTTTTTTTTGGCCTGGTTTGTTTAGGGCAACGGTGCGGATATCCTTCCCCCGCCCTGCCCCCCTCATTACAGGTGAGAAAACATGCAGTTCAGAGAACTTAATTTGCTGAATGTCACAGCTCGGAAGTGGTTCAGCTGGGGTTCACCTCCTCCCCTGGCTGGCTGCAGCACTGTGCACTTTTCCCTGCACTGCCCTCCCTCTGGGTGAGGCCAAGCCAGGACCCTGCTGAAGAATGTTTGTGGTCAGCCAGATTCTACCCTCGAGTCACATTGTCTTCAGAGACATTTGGGGGTGGGGGAAGCAGGCTAGGAAATAACCTAGCTCTAGGGAATTGTTGGAAAAGATTTTCCTTGGAGCCTGTTTTCTTCAGCGCAGGGATCTAATCAAAGCGAGTGATCTGGAATTCTTTTGAGGAGCATCCTGGCTTAAGGCACGTTCCTCCCCCATCCTCATGCCCCTTCCTGCCCCCTGACCCAGCAGAGAAAGGTAAGGCCCCGCATGTGTCCAAGGCCTTTCCCTCTGAAGCTCGTCTGCAAATCAGGCATAAAGGTCGGGAACCCAGAGAAGGAGGAAGCGAGGCTTGGGCACAATCGCCCTCCAGTGCTCAGAGTGCCTGAGAAAGAGCCGGGTCCTAGGTCCTCTCCTACTTGTCCCCTTGTAGTAGACACATCTCACATTCCCCTGGAGAAACCTCTTCCCAGTGGGAGGGCAGAATAGTGTGAGAAAGTGGCAGCTTTAAAAGTCAGACACACTGTACACCTGGAAGACAGGGGTTTTGTGTTTTGATGGGACATCTGTAAGGCCATGGCTGGTCTTTACTATTTAAAAATATTACAAGCAAATCGCCAAGTAATTCCACCTTGTAAACATAACTACATAAGAGAGAAGACCGAAAATCACCTGAAGGACCCATACCTTCAGATCCCTAGACAAAGGGGATGCAAACAACTTATTCAGATCCCTTCTTAGCACGCATCTCCAACCTCCAGCCCTCCATCCAGCCCCCATACTGGATGGTCAGGGGTATCTGTAACTTCGGAGCTACAGAGAGGGTGGTGTGGGGGGTGAGTCTCCTTCTACATGTGAGTAAAAACGATATGAACAGAGTATTCAAAAAGTAAAAATACAGTTAAAAGGCGAGGAGGAACAAAAAAGTTTTCAGGCACCTGAGATGAATTGATGGCTGTGGTTGAAGGCCCTGGAGCCAGAGAGGGGGAGGTCTGAGCCCATAGTGCTAGGGCTCCAGGAGTACTGTTTCAAAAAAAAAAAAAAAAAAACCCAAACTTTTAACTTTTCTCAGGGGGGAAGCTAATCCCTAACCTTTTGTAAAGCTTCTGTTTCCACATTTGTAAAAGGACTTCAGATAAGATGGTTCCTAAGCTGCCACACATCTGGAGACTCCTGATTCTGCAGTGCCCAAATATTTTCATTAAATGATGCTCACCTCCTCCATCTCAATAATGTGTGAATCATCTGACTGACTGCTCAGCTTCCCTGCCTTATGAGATCACCCCTGCCTGTTCCAATGCATTTGGCTGCCAGAGAGCAAACATTCCATGTGTGAGCTGGGGCTACATGTTGTTGTGATGACAGATCTGGCAAAGTTGAGGCATTTGAAATTAACGTAAAACAGCACAAATGCAGGCTCCCGGGGGCCGGGGCCTGGGGCAAAGCCCCCTGATTCACTTGAAGGTGGTGGTGGTTGTCATGCCTTGGGGCTTGGAGGAGCCCAGAACCATCCACCTACCTACCTACCATCCTCAAAAAGTTGTTCAGTCTACCCTCACCTTCCATCAGGTAGGGTTCATTACACCCATAACCATCAGCCTTGTCTGCTAAGCCGAGGTTCTACTTAATAGACCTCTTAAGAGACCCCTGGGTCTCTTCATTGCAGGTAGATTCTTTACTGTCTGAGCCACCAGGGAAGCCCCTTTAGAATCCACAGTTGGGGCTAAAGTCGCCCTCAGGAGGCGCTTGCTAGAGAATCTGTGTACCCCACAGACACAAACACAATCGTGCTTCCCAGGTAGCACTAGTGATGAAGAATCCGCCTGCCAATGCAGGAGACACAAGAGACTCAGGTTCATTCCCTGTGTCGGGAAGATCCCCTGGAGAAGGAAACAGAAACCCACTCCAGTATTCTTGCCTGGGAAATCCCATGGACAGAGGACCCTGGCGGGGTCCATGCGGTCACAAAGAGTCGGACGCAACTTAGCAACTAAACGACAAACACAATCGTGGAAGATGGTCATGTTCTCTCAGTAACCACTCACACACAGTTTCCAGAAGGTACCAGGAGCTCCTTATGGGTACCTCACACCTTCAAATCCACAGATAAAGCCACAGGTTAGGGTGGGAAACAGGATTCTTCTTTTCAGTTAATTGTCACACAGTGTTTTGAGTGCCATCACTGAGCATATGAAGAAGGAAGGGAAAGCGTGAGGAAGGGGCACACATTTTAACACGTTTGGCACAGTGGTCAAGAAAGTAGGCTCTGGATCTGGATGGCTTGGACTTGAATCTTGGGTCTTCCATTTCCTTGCTGTGCTGTCTAACCTAAGGCAAATTACTTAACCTCTCTGAGCCTCAGTTTCTTACAAGATTGTTATGGGGGTGAAATGAATTAATTCTGGTGAAACACTAAGAAATGCCTGCCCCATGTAAGTGCTCTGTGAGTATGACCATTATCGTGACAAGTCCTCCACTTGTCACCTTACACATATTATTTATTTAACAACAATTTCTTTTGAAAAGGAAAATCCAGGAAATAACTGCATTCTACACTAGTTATAACAATGTCTGTGACTGGGGGTGTACGTGACAAAGGAAATAAACAGATATTTGGACCAAGCCCTTGTTTCTTCTGTTAGTCCTTTCTATAATATATAAAGGGTTTCTTTCTTCTTTTTAAATTTATTTTTATTTTTGGCTGCACTGGGTCTTCGTTGCTGTGCAAGGGCTTTTCTCTAGTTGCGGCAAGCGGGGGCTGCTCTCTAGTTGGGGTGCAGGGACTTCTCCTTACTTACAGGGGCTTCTTCTGGTGCAGAGCACAGTCTCTAAGACACGTGGGCTTCAGCAGTCACAAGCGCTTAGGCTTGGTCGTGGTGATGCGAACGTTTAGTTGCCCCTCAGCATGTGGGATCCTCCCAGACCAGGGATTGAACCCGTGTCCCCTGTACTGCAAGGCAGATTCTCAACCACTGGACCACCAGGGGAGGCCCCCTAAAGGGTTTCATACAGTGCCTGATTGCTTTTCTTTTATCTTCTGACATAATACGAATTGGAAATCTTTCCATATCAGAATGTGTAGGACCATCTCATTCTTTTAAAGTGCTGCACAGTATTACACAATGTGGATATATAATAGATTATTTACCCATTCTCATATATTTATTGGGCACCTAGTATTTCCTATGTCCTCCATATGGGATGTGAGAGGAAGTGTAGGTGGCAAAGTCACACAGAGCATGTTCCCCAAGAAGCTTGTGATTCTGTGGGGGAACCCAGGACTTGGATGAAATAATCAGAGACCAATACAAGAAGGCATGTAATAAAATATTCAACTGAATTTAAAATTTAAGTGTCCATGCTAGTGATTTAATAGGAATAACAACAGATTGTAACGATGTGGCTGAGGCCTGCCTCCTGGAAGCCCTGGCTGGGAGGGACAGTGAGGAAATTTACCCATTAGTTCTTCCAGCCTCAATGAAAGATTACTCAGGGCAGGAAGGACATGCCTGCGCTCCCTTACAAGCTGCAACACAACAGCACTGCTGTCCCAGCTGGAGGTGGAATGCAGCAGGCCTGGTGGCTCCTGCAGCTCGCAGGCGTGGGCAGCCCTTTCCTGCGGATGTGCTGCCGGGGGTTGTCCTCCCCTACACCTTCTGCAGGGGGCCGGTGCTGCTCTCCTTAAATCCCAGGGGCGCAGACCCCTCCAGGCACAGCAAGTCTGTTCCAGGAGCCAGAACGAGAGGCCCTCCGTCCTCTGTCTGACCCTGCTTCCTGGGTCATGAGAATAGCTGCCCTGTAGGCCGGGCTGGGGACATTCTGTGCGTAGGTACTCGTAAGCTTTTGCCAAGGTTGTATTTCTTTTACCCCACCCCTGAGCTCAAGTCACTACCTAAATCAGTCACACTTGGCTGCCTCAGAGAATTAGGGGGTGTCAAAGCCTACACTTGACATTCCTTCTGCAAGGCCCTACCCAGCCGCCTTTTAATACCTTAGTGGCGGTAAATCTTTTAACCTCAGCCTTGACCACTTACGCTTCCACACATGCCTCTGTGTTGACAAAGTCAATAGTCTATGAACAGAGAAATATTTACTAGGCACTTACTATGGATTTGGCTCTGTACAAAGCCTGGGGTTAGGGGTGTTGAGGGAGGGAGGGTTATAGGAAAAGAGAGAGGTGGTCCTGCCACGGGAGCTTAAATCGTCTATGTGAAGAGGAACACAACACAGTAGATCCTCAAGCTGCCAAAGTGGGTGGCATGGACCAACTGCTGAGGGGGAGCAGAGAAGCCACCCTGGTGGGGGGGTGGGGGGCCTCTGGCCAGTAACTTTTGATGGGAGCTCTATTCTCACCTCCTAAAGAATCCATGTCATGGGACTTCCCTGGTGGTCCAGTGGCTAAGACTCCTAGCTGCTAATGCACAAGGCTGGGGTTTGCTCTCTGGGCAGGGTACCAGATCTGCATGCTGCAACTAAGATGTGGCACAGCCAAATAAGTGGGTGAATATTAAAAAGAAAGAAAGAAAGAGTCCTCGGCAGTTCCTCCAGGGAGTGAGGTCAGTAAGACAGGATGGCCCAGTGTGGCAGGCAGATCCACATTCTGCTCTCGGGGTCACAGAGAGTCAGCGTTTCCCCCTCATCTGAATGACTATTCCACTTTTTCCTCTAACTTTTAATTTTCCAGGACAGGAAAGTAGAAAGACTTGTACAACAATATTATTAAACTCTTTACCTACATTCATCAACACTGTCATAAGTACTTTATCTCCTTCCATAGATACACATTTCCTCCCTCAGTTGGAAGTAAGCTGCAGATACCATCCCTTAACACGTCGCATAGATCGGCTTTCATAAATATCCTCCTACACAGCCCGTGTCATGTTCACGCTAAAGAAATTCAACATTGATACAGAGTTCATATTCACTTTTCCACACAATGACCTCTATTTGTAAACTAAAATGTAATCGAGGAAGGACTTCCCTGGTGGTCCAGTGGCTTTGACTCCGGGCTCCCAATGTAGTTGGCCTGGGTT